>QLNU02015360.1:60285457-60307633 GCA_006491805.2 Dysdera silvatica
CCCCACTACATCAATGGATGAAGACGCAGCACAAACAATTGATAAAAATGAATTTCTTCTTACGTTCTCTTAATGTGATGGCTAGAAAAAAGAAAACATAGACTCGGAACTTATACAGCTCACTTTATAAAATGTTTTGTATCATATAACTAATGTCAATAACATAAATAAATGTAAATTATGAAATGTTATAAATATATACAAATTATGAAATGCTATAAATATAACAAATTATGAAATGCGATAGTATACAAATTATGAAATGCTATAAATATATACAAATTATGAAATGCTATAAATATATACAAATTATGAAATGCTATAAATATATATAAATTATATAAACACACTGGTGTGCAAAAATTAAGGACGGGACAATTTTTCGCATGTAACGTCGCACCCCAGTGTTTCAAATGGGTACAAAGCATACCATAATATTTCCAAGATGTAAGATTAAGGAAAATGTGAACGATACTGACCAAGACAGGAAACCAAAGGATACAAAGGACTTTTATTCAAAAGCGGTCTTTCAGCACAGGAAGACAGAAGACAGAAATGTCCATGTTACAAGCAGCAGGCAAGAAAAACATAGTTTTCAGTAGGGGATATGATAACCCCTGATTGCGATGCAGGATGTACACCATCTGTTCATGTTCAGTAAGAGGTTGTTGACAAGCTCTTGAGGCATCATAGCCCATTCCTCTTGTAGCGCCGATCACAGCTGAGGAATTGTTGCCTGCGTATGGCAACGTGCTGCCAGGCATCTCCCGAGAACATTCCACACGTGTTCTATTAGATTCAGGTCCGGAGACCGTGCGGGCCATTCCATACGATGAATATCTTCACTCTCTGACAGCTCAGCGACAGCAGCTGTACGATGAGGTGTAGCGTTGTCATCTACGAAGAGGAATTGAAGAGGACCCACAGCACCCCGGAAAATATGGGTATAAGGCAGGAGAACTTCGATACAATAGCGGTCACCAGTGACTGAACCTCCTTGGAAAATGTGGAGCTTCGAACGACCACCAAGCATTATGCCTCCCCAAGCCGGAACTCCTCCACCTCCAAATCGGTCCCTTTCGACCATGTTGGAGGGGTGATTGCGTGCTCACCGCTCTCTCCAGATGTATAGACATCCAGAATCGCTAATGAGACTAAATCGACTATCATCCGTAAACAGCACTCGACTCCTTTGTTGAGCTCCCCATTCCTTGTGTTCCTGGCACCACAGAAAACACAGTCCCCGATAAATATTAATGGTACACACTGTACTGGTCGCCGAGTGAATAAACCGCCTGTGGAACAACATACCAGCCCTTCCTTGCCATGGTTGCTGGTGGGCGACTACCACTAAACCTTCGGACAGCTGTTCCTGTCGTTCGAAATGCCGTCCATGCTCGTGACACGATGCTGTGTGCGATTACGAACTCCTCGGCCTCACTCGTCACACTTCGATCTTATTCCAACTTTCCAATGATTCGACCTCGAGTAAATTCATCCAGATGTTGTCTACGGGGCTGTCTGTTGAATATCTCGCACTGCTACAGCAACTTGCCGTCGTTCAAACCGATGTACACTGAGTAATAGTTTCCACTGAAATTCTGCGCGAACACCGCCCTCGTGCTTTATACCCTACCCACACGCCCACATTACATCATGATGCGTATACGCAAATGCCCTACCGTGTAGGACCCTAGGCAGTCTCCTGATTGGTCTTTCGGTCAGTTCTGCCTGTTCGTTCCGCTGTTATGTTACTTTTTCCATCTCGTCCTTAATTTTTGCACACCAGTGTATACATAAAATAATGCAAATATATATTGATAATGTAATATTATTTATTGGCAATATACAGGTAATACTTAATAACGTGATTGGGCATTTTTTACATATGTAAGCATATCACTATGTTCTATTTAAAATGTGTTGGTGGGTCTATTTTCTCGAAGTGGGACGGGGCAGAGATCGTTCGCCTAGGGTGACAAGTTTGCTTACGCCGGCCCTGCCTGGCAGTATGTACTCGTATATTAAAATTTCTTCAGCAGCACAGTACATTTTTGCAGCGTAATATTTGGAGTTACTGTGGGCCGCTGAGGAGAAGATCATTCGAAGTTGTTAAACTAGTTTAACTTGGAATAGTTGACTAACGAAACTAGGGTAGGGGTAGTGATCCAGAGACCTTTGTAAAGCATAGCAACCGTGTTTCGTTTTCGTGTTACCCATCGCAGGGCCTTTCCAACTCCCCCGTAAAGTAATCGATCTGCTTCGATTGACAGATTCGCTAGGGACCTTCTCTTCAGCGGCCGACAGTACAGGTAACTAGGATTGGATGAGAGGTGCCCTTACTACGCGTCGGCGCGTTTTATCTTTTTCACTTGAGTATGTAATGTTTCTGGGAGTTTCGGCCGCAAATAAGCAGCTCGGTGTTCCCAGTAAAGGTACGTTTCACCTCCGATGTGAAGGGCGACAACATGACCCTTCCCCTGACCTTACCATTCCATGTAGTTGGGTGATCCCGCCATCAGTACCTTTCCAATTTTAGTTGGAACTTTTCGGCGAATTGCTCAGCAGTTTTCCTAGTCGAAGTTTGGTTAACATCGCCTTTCGGCGAAAAGGCTAGCGACAAGTTAATCCTTGATCCTAAATAATCAGATATTTGACCATTATAATTATTTAATTATTAATTATTCTAAAATAAATTAAAACTTTTGTGTGTTTAATGCAGGGCCGTTAGAGGTTGGGCATTTACCCCCCTCTGATGGCCCTGCATTCCACTGAGGTATTTCCTGAAGAGTGCGTTCATTTAGTCGCATTTTTGAAAGACAACCAGCAGCCAGAAGCCAACTAATCGATTTAAAGCCAAAAGTCTTTTAACGATATTAAAAACTTGCAACATGGAATAAAATTTCCCGAATGTAGAAATTGCCTTGCGCATTTTTATAACTATGGCGGTCACCAACTGCAGTGGTGAATGCTTTTTTTTTCTGTTTCGAAGCGAGAGAGAGTGAAAAATTATTTGCGGTCAAATCTGAACCAAGAGAAATGCATTGCTCTTGCACTTTTGTTCATTAAGGGTAATTTTCTGAACAGTTTGGTTTTCAATGAAGTAGTGGAAAAGTTTTCTGATTCTAAAGCGAGAAAAGAACCGAAGTAAATTAGAATATCAGCATTAAGCATATTATTCACGATTTGTAATAAAGAAGAAATTTAATGACAACGTGTTACTTTTCTTCAGAAGCTTATGTATCACCACAGCATAGCAAGTTACTAAACAGTTAGTTTTACATGTGACATACAAATAAAAGAAATTACGAAATTTCAAATTTTCTTAATACATTTATCACATTATAGTTTTATTTATATCATATTTGAATAAAACGTGCTTATACAAGAACGTAGTCAGGATTTTATTTCAGAAGAGGAGCCGAGCTTAATCCTTGGTACCTCAATAGATCTTTATCTTTCCATTATTCACTTTTTCATTTGGGAGTGGCTGTATTCCACCTCACCCCCAACACGCACATGTGGCTGCAATTTAGTCCGTACTAAATTAAACACAGTACACCCTTACAAGCTCTTCCTCCGTAAAAATTCAATCAATCAATCGATCGATCGATCGTACTAAATTAGAACAAACGTATCGTATTTAAGTCCTAGAAGTTATTAAATACCACTAATGGTAAATGATAAGAGCTATGGGGGAGCTAAAAGCATATTAGCCAAGGGCAGCCAGGACCTTAATAGGGCTTTATCTGTGACCCTTAAACTTCGTGATAGTCTTCAGTTCGTATAGCTATATCAAAGTCCACATACGTTGAATATAATAATAATGATTAAATACCAAGACTTACGTCACGAAATCAAAGACATGTGGTACATGGATAAGGTAAACGTTATCCCTCTTGTCTTATCAGCAACAGGTATAATACCAACCACACTCCAAAAGAACTTGGAGACACTTGAAATTGAACCAAACACATATATTGATATGCAAAAAGCAACAATATTAAACACCTGCCGAACAGTCAGAAAATTTTTAAACCTGGCACCAGAATGAAACATACAAAAATATTTTCACACTGAAGGTAGACTTGAGAACTTGGCACCACTCGTCTTAAGCTTAATCCGCCAAGTGCGGGGAGAACCGTACGCGTACGCATAAAGTTCGTAAGGGGGAGTTATAGGTTCAATGTGTGTGTGGGGGATGGAGCTACAACTCATATATTCCTATGTTAAATATACAAAATTTCATTGCAATGGGGGTTACAACCCCCATCAACACCCCCTGCGTACGCCAATGGCGAGAACACACACAAGATAGTAATAATAAAAAAAATTTATTTGTCACGGTGTACACAAATATTACGCAAAAAATTACTCAAAAATGCACAAAAATTACGATACAATATACCGAATACCTCATATCAATAACAACCTATAATTTTCCCATAAACTATACATTATTGATATGCACATTTTGTCATTAGTTTAATTTAGTATGATGAAGATAAATGTACTGTTACATGTGTAAATTAGTGTAACTGGTGCTTAGAAAAACTGGAGGTTTAAATAGCCAAGGACCATTTATTAATCCGCTATTTTAGCGATTCATCCATTAATCTACTCAGCAGGAATGTTCTAATTTTTTTCTTGAATAAACCACTATTATTGATGTTTTTATAATTATCTGGTAAATTGTTCTAATGATCTACACCTTTATACTCTATTTCTATATAATTAGGTTTTTATTTATGGCAATTTCAAATATTGTGCATTTGTTAATTTTTTTTACTATTACTGTACTATATTATTATTACTTCCATACGCTTAAGTTCTGTTATCCTTTCGTGCATTAATTTTAGTTTACAATGTCCATTAATACAATCTACAGGCAATATTTCATATTGTGCGAATAATCTGTTCCAATTATGTATATTTTTTTATCAATTGTTTCAACAACTTTTTTTTTTTTTGAAGGATCTCAACATTTTCAAATTTCCTTTACTCAGAATCACCCTTACACAGTTACAATATTATAAATGATTATATATAAATGAATAGTATAAATTGGTTAAAGTTTTTTAGAAACACCACAAGACAATCTTTTTATTAATCTGATTCCCTTTAACCCCGGGTCAGTATCGCTAGCCCAGATGCTCTTGCGCCATAAAACCCAAATAAGCATCATTCCCTTAATTATCTTCTTGCTGACTTTATTTACGTGCTTGTTCCAATTTAAATCTACAGTCATATAACGCCGAAAAACTCAATATCTTTAATAATTTCAATTTCTTGACCCAGTGTTGGATTTCTAAGTAGGCACAAAGGCATAGGCCTAGGATGGGCACTTATCAGCGAGCGCCTTCAAAGAGCTTGAAAATAAAATTTTCCAAACTGGACAATGTTGAAAATAATGTTTCTTTTTAATTATTGCCCTGTTCCCCCAACAGCGATGATACAGGCGACTACTTGAACTCTTCTGCAAATACAAACTACAGAATCGAAAGACAAAGAGATATGACCATATGATCATATTGTTTACATTACAATATCAGATACTTCCCACAAGAGAAGCGGATGTATCTGGTATTAACAAGTGGAAATTGCCGTAAGTTGTTGATTTTAACTGCGTGACTTTGAGAAAAGCTGGAACGGAAACGTTTTGCAAGCGTCGTTAAAGGGAAACAAACTGATGGTCGATGTTGGGCTTTTTGCACAACAGAGCGGTTGAAAATGTAAATTAAGTAAGGTTTTAAGCAAAGAATTAAAGGCTTTTGCCTTAAGCGAGTGACGCGAGCGGCATTTCATATATATCACAGTTACTGTACGATTCAGGCTCTTATTTATTCTGATACCACCGCTTTTTCATTACAATTCTATATTTGTGATTAGGTTTGCTTCTTTTATTTTTTTATCATGCCGGACAAAAAAAGATTTTCGCTTTCTTTTTGGTTTTACGGCTCAAAGACTACAGTGGTCATGCTGCGCCGGGACCTACTGTTTTCCGAGGAATCCGAACCTCTAAAGGCCTAGGGAACCAAACCCCGGACTACAGACAAAAAAAGATCAAATGATTCTAAATATAAGAAACTTGCCGACGAGAAGCGGGAAAAGGAGGCAAAAGTCCTCAAAACTGTGATAAAAGTAGATATATAATAATCATAATAATATGTTGTGTATTTGTCATTGTTACAATAGCAGCCACATATGAATTACAAATATTAATCAGTACACAGCATAAAAAATAATAATCACCAATACATAGCTATGATGCCCAATGCAAACAAATGGCGGGTTCTCAGTAGAAAAGGTAAATTTTAACCAGCTGAGGACCCAACAATTTCAGTAGATGCCCGAATGTTATCCAGCAGAAATTCAACTAATTTTCTCTTAAATAACTTTTTGCTATTTATGTATTTTATATTCTCAGGAATTTCACTGCAATATTTAATTGCCATGTATTCTACTCCTATTCTAAATAATTCAATCCTGATGGATGGTAATTTCACTTTAGTTTTTCTTCTTAAATATATGTTATTATTAAAATATGAAATTTTTATTACATCTATATGTTTGTTTTCCTTAAGCCTTTCATGCATTATTTTCAACATGCAAAATTTATTGATTATATCAAGTGGAAGTAAATCATATTTAACAAATAGTTCATACCGACAAAGTCTATTTCTACGTTCAATCAATTTTTTAAAATTTAATCTGTAATAATTTAAGTACACATATTGCGGCTATTTAGATTACCCCAAATACTGTTACAATAAATTAAATGGCTGTAAACGAAGGGAAAATATAAATTTATCAAAACACTTTTTGGAATATCTTTTGATAATTTTCTTATGATACCCAATCCTGAGCTAATTTTTCTACTAATTTTACTTACCTGCTTATTCCAACCAGTACCTTAGCTAGATGATCTTGCGCCCTGGAAGAACCGTCAACATCTCCTATCAAACGACGTTCTTCCATGTTAATTATTTTAGTCGATTTTTACGCTCTTACTCGCCTGCGCTCTGGCGAGGGCCTTCCACGCCATCCCCTAGCTAAGGCCCTGATTCTAGCACAAATCTTCAGTAGTAGACACACCTAGAAAATCAATTTCCTTAATTATTTCAATTATTTTGTTGTTAACGAGGATCCTTCCCAATTTTTTTAATTTTTGTTTTAAAAATTACCATTTTTATCTTATATTCACTTATTTTCAATTGATATCACTTAAACCATAACTCAGCTTTACAAATTTCTTTTTTCAAAATTAACATTAACTCTTTTAAATTATTTCCTTGAAATTACACGCTAGTATCACCTGCGTATAATGTAAGTTTTCCCTTATTTGATACGAAAGCAATATCATTAATAAATAACAAAAATAATAAGGGACCAAGAATAGATCCCGAGGGACACCATAATGATTTTCCAATGTATCTGAAGTAATGTTATACAATAATTTTTTCCACCCACGTTTAAGTAGCTCAAACTAGAGATTTTTTTATATTTGGAGAAAAAAAGAGGCGCCGACCCCATCCTGGATTCAAGCTAGGGCCCCTGCGTTTAGCCCGCGGCATCTTGACCAAATAGACGAATGAGGACAAGAACAAACGCATTTTTCTCCGTATATGAGGATGTAAGATATTATTACCCTTCACACGGATAACACAATTGCTAAATAATGGTCAACACAGAAAAGCCTCCTGGGCGAGATTTTTTGTGAGATTTTCGTGAGGGAATTTATTATGCAGCAATTTGTTTCTTGCCACACATGTTTATGTAGCTCAAACTAGAGCTTTTTTCATATTTGGAGAAAAAGAGGCACCGTCCTCATCCTGGATTCGAACCAGGGTCCCCGCGTTTGACCATTATTTGGCAATTGTGTTATCCCTGTGAAGGGTAATAATATCTTATATATGGAGAAAAATGCGTTTGTTCTTGTCCTCGTTCGTCTAGTAGGTCAAGACACCGCGGGCTCAATGCGGGGACCCTGGTTCGAATCCAGGATGAGGACGGCGCCTCTTTTTCTCCAAATATAAAAAAAGCTCTAGTTTGAGCTAAATATACGTGGGTGGCAAAAATTATTGTATAATAAATTCCCCCACGAAAAACTCACAAAAATCTCGCCCCGGAGGCTTTTCTGTGTTGACCATTATTTGGCAATTGTGTTATCCCTGTGAAGGGTAATAATATCTTACATCCTTATATATGAAGTAATGTTATTTAAATGCACATATTGATGTCTGCCTTCTAAGTAATCTTTCAGGATTTTATTTACCTTACCTCTAAAATCATAATAATCAAATTCTTTTAATAATGTATTTTTATTTATGACATCAAATGCTTTACTTAAATAAAATAAATTCTATATCAATGTTCCCCCTATTTAAAGATTTCTGAATTTCCGAAATCAATGCATCTTCAGCAGATTTTTCTTTCACGAAACCAAACCGAGAGTCACCAATAATATTAAATCGATTTATGAAATTTATTAATCTGTTATAAATTACTCTTTCAAATATTTTCTCAAAAATCGATAGTAAGGAAGCTAGACGGTAATTTGCCATATTCTTCCTTTTACCCCCTTTTTTTTTTTTTACCAAATTTCATTTCCGCAGGAATTCTTTCCAGTATTGGAATCATACCACATAGCAATATTTTGATCATTATCTCGAAATTCGTTGCATTCCCTGAATGAATTTGTATTTGCATTGCTAGTATGGATTTATATAATAGTATTAGATAATGTTTTAACCAACTGAAAAAACAGAAAATGAAGATGCGCCTGAAACTGATGCAAATCTATATTCATCGAGCTATGATAGCAACAATGTTGTTGATCTAGTAGATAGAGGCAACAATCCGAGAATTGAAAAGGGAAAGAATGAATTTAATGTGACGTGTGATGATTCTTTATTAGAATCTAAACCTGAATCATGTGTGCAGATACAGTCACCTGATGATTCCGAACTTAGAAGCAATTTTGTAACCAATTCCCATGACCCAACTAAACGGATCATTAATGCTTTAACAATCGATTTCTTTTTCCGCAATGATATTCAACAAAATAACGAAGATGACTTTTACAATTCAAAAAGGCTGATCGATAACAAAACACGATTATTGAACGTAAGAGTTTTTTTTATCGTAAACTTTTAAATGGAGAATTCACCCCAAGGGATAATTTAGTATACTCGCCTATCACAGGTTTCACCTTCGTACGCCTTGTAAGCTAATGATACCAGAAGATATGCACCTCGTTACAATATGCCATCTCGTTACTGATGGAAAATCTGATTGGAAAAATGTTGCCAGTATTTTGTCAAGGCACGGAATCTAGCACGAACATCGAGAGTCGGAATTAAAATTGTTGACCTGAAAAAAAGGATTGGCTACCGTTAGACACGCTCACTACGAATCTCACGTTCACGCAGAAAAATTATATTAGAGGAATGTATTGAAAAGGATTTTTTCCGTGATAAAAAAGCTAACAAGTCGAGGATATCCTTTACGTAGATCGGATGAAAAATTTGGATCATTATGCAATGGGAAATACATAAGCGTAATCTGGCGGGGGCAGGGGGGGACACTTGCCCCCCATTTTTTTTAGAAAAGAGACAAAATCATACCTTTTCCCCATGATTTTTTTGCCCCTCCCCAGTTTGCACTATATTTAACCCCCAGGTTACGCCTATGGAAGAATACATGATGTCTCTGGAACTCCGGAATTTGATCTTTTCATAGCGGATAACATTGCATGTTATTGAAATACGTAATCGGAACATACCTCCTACTTGTCTAGTACAATTTGTGATGAAGTAATTGAGCTTCTTGCAAGCAGAGTGAAAGAAATAATTATTGAAGATACTAAAAAGGTAAAACATTTTTCTATCATCGTAGATTCCACCCCAGATATTTCACATACAGATTAGTTGTCATTTGTAATAAGAAGATATGTGAAGGAAAGCGGGATATCTGTTGAATGTTATCGTTTCTTCTAAATGCTGGACATAAGTCTGAAGAAGTATCAAATGCAGTGATTACTTCCTTGGGGTCAAATTCTCCCAATATTACCCACTAAACTAGTTTTTCTTAACCTTCGTCAGACCGCGATTTGGTAATTCCCTTTTTTTTCTATAAGACGAGGGCTCGGTGCCAACAAATTTATTCGTGAGTAGTAAAGTTTTTCTATTTTTTTTAAAGGCTCATACACTAAACTAATAGAAGTACTGATAAAATCAATCATGATGTGTTATAAAGAGTATTAGTATATTTATGAACACGATTTGTCATGTTAACAAATGTAAAATTATATTTAAATTAGTTTTCAGTCACTGGAGTAATGGAATCTTGTGGCATATTATGGCTAACTCAGATAAACATCATTAAATTAATTTATGCTGTTTTTTATTGCCATGTTGAAAGATTTTGATATCTGAAAAATCCCGATATCATTCCTGAGCATTTTCGCGTTTAAAAATATACGGCTTAGTTACAGATATTTGCTATAGAGATATTATTTAGAAGTTTTAGGTTCGAGCTTTTCTCCGCAGAATATTGCCATTATAAAATATTTATGAACAATGCTTAAACAGCTAAAATGATAAATTCTAAAACAACCTCTGGTGACCCAGCATAACTGATGTTAGGGTTTGGTATTGGGCTGCGGCTCAGTGGTTGAGAATCACCACACTAGACTACCGGGGCGCAATGAATGACAGAGTTCAATGACTTAGCGAAAGCGAATAAATGAATGACTCTTTTTGGGATTTTAAATCTGACAATGTTAAAACATTTTACACAGGGTGTCTCAAAAAGGACAAATTGCTTTGCTTTCTTTTTGGTTTTACGGCTCAAAGACTACAGTGGTCATGCTGCGCCGGGACCTACTGTTTTCCGAGGAATCCGAACCTCTTAAGGCCTAGGGAACCAAACCCCGGACTACAGTGAGCAGTGCGATCTTTATGAGATCTCTGAGTAAGCGTTCTTTTTGCACTGCTGGGAGTCGAACCCGGATTAGCCGCGCAATAGGAGAACGCGTTACCACACTGCGCCACCGCAGGGCGAAAAAAAAGGACAAATTAAAAAATTATCCTTTATATCTCAGCTTTTAGAAAACTGGAGAGTTTATAATTTTGTTACCATAGATATATTGAGTTTCAATTTTAGGAAAACAGGTAAAAAATAGAAATTCCATTTCTTTTCTCTTATTTTAAATAGTACTTTGATATTTTTTACACTGTACGGAAGCTTATTTAGTTACCTTTCTGATTTACGAAAACGAGATTTTTATGTTAAATAGAATGTAAAGCTATGTTTACATTCAGCCATTGCTCCTCACGCTGGTGTATTTACACCCCAAAATACTTTTGTGGAAGCATCAAAGGCAGTGAGTATTTACATTGCCACTTCAAACTTACTTCGCATTCGACCTCGGGCAATGGGGGACGTATAGTTAGTTGCAGCTTCAGCCCTCTGCAACTGAGCCAGAGAGCAGAATGTAAACACTCACTCGCGCTGCCGGTCCTTTGACTTCCGCACAAAAACAGCCAACGAAGGGAGCGGCGGGCAGCGACAGTGGCAGGAGTATGATCAGCGCGAGTGCCGTGTTCATTGGCGTACGCAGGGGGTGTTGATGGGGGTTGTAACCCCCCATTGCAATGAAATTTTGTATATTTAACATAGGAAAATGTGAGTTGTAGCTCTGTAATCCTCCTATTGAGCCTATAACCCCTTCCCTTACGAACTTTCTGCATACGTGTATGGCCGTGTTTATACACTCGCGTTGCCCACTTTCACATTCTCTTCCCTGCTCACTGCCACGGAAGTGGGCTGAACTTTTTAAAACATTGTATCGGAGGGCTTTTCACTCAAGAGAAGCTTTGCAATTCTGTGATTTGGAAAATTTAACTTCTATCTTATCATAGTTTGATGTGAAGTTTCAAATTAATAAAATATAATAAATAATTATAATTAGTTACATTATGAACAGAGAGAGTTTATTCCATTGTGGATAACCATGTAGGTGTAATGGTGCGTTTTTTTTAATGGGACGTTAGAATTAAAAGACATTTGTTTCCTGCTGAAGAAAATCGATCTTTTCACATTAGAAAAATATTTTTATCCGCTACGGAAATTTTGCCTTTGTGGGAGAGTTGGTATTGTTTGAATAAAAAAGGAATATATATATATAATGTTACGTAATCCTCCTCCATACTTAGGTGACACTTTCATCAATGTTGTGCTTGTTACTGACTAATTTACAGATCTCAACATTTTGTGTCATAGCAATTTTCACGCAGCATTTAGTTAACAGGTGATTTTAGCTAGTGGAAAAAAAAAAATCGTGTTTGACAGAAACGTATTTTTAGTCCCTCATTGTCCTCAATAGGACTGTCCTTGGTTGCGTTAAACATCCGCTTCGGAAATACTCTGACATCGTTTTGTGAAAAAGTGGAAGTCCACCTCCTTTTCAAATAAAGTTCTATCTAACACGCCCCAAACTCTGACAGCTTATATAGGAAAGGTAAGTAACATCTTCCCCAGAGATAGTTTCAAACACTGTTAGAGACTAATAATGGACGGACTTTTTTTGTCCTTCGTTTTAACGTTGATTTTACTTTTAACTTTAACAGCTAGTGAGGTAAGTATGAATTCAGACGATTTATCTTATCCTTATGTTATTATAATCTCTGAGAAAAAATAATTTTATCCCACCTAAAAAAATTAGGAGGAAATAAAAATTTCAGATCTCCAGGCGCGTTATGTTTTAAGTTTTCGTCAAAGATAAAGACTTTATCAATAAACAAACAATTCAGAAGAGTTTACTATCCCTAGACGATTACTTTCGTTAGTAAAAGATATTACACTATACTCAACTTTTTCTTTAACTGACAATAAATTAGCTAGGAATAATTTATTTAATTATCTATTTATAGCATTAAATATTTGGCAATATTTGCAGATTTTTATAAAGAGAAATTTAACACCATCTTCCAAAAGTAACGTAATTGTATGCTACTACGATCAAAGGATTTTTTTAATAACATTCTCATTTGCTTTTAATTTGACGTGATGTTTAGAGATAAGCAAACTACTTTGACTATTTCGGTTAAATGAAATTTTTATTAGTATTAATAAATTTTATGGTATATCTTTTTTACTCGTTTTAATTTTCACCTTTTTTCCTTTTTGATATTATTGTTAAACTTTTTAATCTCTAAATGGACAATTTAACAAAATTAAATAAATAAAAGAAGCTAGTCGATTTTTCAAGACCATGTAAAATAGAAAAATTAAGATAATAGAAAAGGGTTAAAGCATGGGTAAAACCACTCCTCTCATTCTTAATACTTTTTATTTAAATTTTGATATTGCAACTTTTAATGTATATGATATAAATAATTTCTAAAAAATATATCTTATTAACTAAATACAAAGTAGTTTTAATTTTGTACTTTTATTTTGTGATTCAGTACATCCATGTGTGTGTATAAAATATACAAATATGAACATTTTTTAAATTTATTTCATCCACTACATTTCATTAAATTGTAAACAGGATTAAATCTGTTTTATTTTTTCAATTTTATTTCATTGGCATTATATTAGAAACTTCACTATCTTAAGTTCCCTAATAGTGATTTGAATTTCAGTAATTAATAATTAAAATCTAACCTTTCAATGCAAAAATATAGAAACGGATAACTAGAGCCTATATAGTGAACTGTATAGTAATTTTCACTTTTACGAAAATCATTAAATTAAAATTTTGAGAAGGTTTATAACAATTGGCGGATATTTGTTAAATTTATTTTTGCGGCATATTTGTTATGTAATTTATCAGAAATTGATGTCAATGTTTTTAAAAGTATTTTCAGATTTATTTCCTTTATTTTGAAATGAAGTCATAGCTTTTAAAAATAGTTTCACAAAAGAGATATTCGTTGCATTATTATAATATATTTTCTGGTACTTATTTTAATTCAGAAGGGCAAGAAAATTATTTAAGTAAGGGTACATATATAGCAAACATTAAACATACAATTTACTTAACTTCCTTAACTTGTGATTAAACAAGAATCGGTAAAACAATGAATGACCATGGCCTAGAATTCAATTACAAATTTCTGATTTAAGGCCTTGATGTCATTTTATTCATTATGTAATTAAAAAAAATATTTCAGACGAAAACTAAGAGAAACAAAGGGAAACATGGCAGGAAAGAGCGGGAGAAAGAATATATAAAGATTGTTTGTTTGTTTGTTTTGTGGTTTTACGGCTCAAAGACTACAATGGTCATGCTGCGCCGGGACCTACTGTTTTCCGAGGAATCCGAACCTCTTATGGCCTAGGGAACCAAACCCCGGACTACAGTGAGCAGTGCGATCTTTTTATGAGATCTCTGAGTAAGCGTTCTTTGTACACTGTTGGGAGTCGAACCCGGTTTAACGGCGTATTAGAGTATATAAAGAAATTTACAGTTTTTCACACATGAGTTTAATTTAATGATTTCAAAATAATTTTAAGCAACTTAAACATGAGAAATCATAAGCATATTTTTTCCCCTGAAAGTATTAAATACCGTGGAAATAGTTGCGAAGTAATTCTTTGCAAGTAGATGATTTTTTTACTTCATTCAGCCGTTTATATTTCAGAAAGTTCATAATTTTATAGGGGTCGAAGATAACTGCAGATAGAAGAGGGGTACAGAGGGCACGTGTCGCCTCCGAGAATAACAAATTTACATGTATTGTTGCTTACCCAACCTGGCAAAAAATTTGACGGAATATGTTCTAAACTACTTTTCAATATTTACCTCTCCCCTGAAAATTTTTTTTGGATACACTCTTGGTTGAATGTGATGTAATGTGTGTGTGTGGGGTGGGGTGGGGGGGTGTAACAAAAAATATTATAACTTGAAACAAATGTTTGAGTATCGAACAGTCAATGAGCAACAAATTAATGGGCAATATAGCAAAGAAAATATTATTTGATAATCAGATATCAGGATTATTTGAGAGTTATTTTCTTGGATATAGAATAAAACTGAGTAAGGGGTGGCTCTCTTGTCAGCACACAATACCATTAATTTAAACAATGAAATAAAATTTAGCGACAAAGCAATCTGTACATTTTGATTTCAAGTTTTTGATATTTTTGTACATTATCGCGTTGATACAGTCGAACCTCTTTAAGCGCGAAATACTTTTAACAAGAACTGTTTCTTGATTCCCCATCAAAACGAATAAGTTAGTAATATACGATCCCATCCTTTCTAGATAAGGCGAACTATTTTCAACGTGAGTATTCGCTTTAACAAAGTTCGACTGTAACTATTATTATTATTATTATTATTATTATTTCATATTATTGAAGTCATTATATTTGGTTCACTACTTTTTGGACGTATGGCTCAAAACTATTTAAAAAGAAAAATTAACTATGAAATATTTTAATAGAGCAGAGATATTCCCGATTCAACCATTTTTAAACGCATTTATCAAGGTTTTCAAATAACTAATATAAAAATAACTAATATAATTTTTCTTAATGATCAGTTTTTAAACTTTGTTCTTAAAAACGATTTACTAGATTTAATTATGGAAGAGAGAGAGCAAATGACCTTTCAGAGATTTGGTTATTCAACCAGAAGAACATCACTTTGTCAATACAAATAGAATTTATTCCTGAATTGCGGAAAAATAAATATTTTTTTTTTTGTTTCGTACGTACAACGTGAAAATTCTCGTTCCTGTGGTCTTACAACATTTTCTCTTCGATTTCGATGAAAACCACTGGGGAGCTAGGGATAAATAGGCGGAAATCACAGCTCATGTTATAATGTTTTTTTCGAAACTGCTTTAATAGCGTTCCCCGCTTAATTTCTAGGTTTAAATATGAAAGAAGAAAAAGGGGTGGATGAACGCTTAACCTCGATAAGTCAATCGATGAAGTATTATTCAAACAGAGTTTTTTACCGGATACCCCATGTAACGAGCAATAGATTTTCACCTTATGAATTTTTGAATTCGTGTTTATTAAGCCATTATGTGTACCTTTGATTAAATAGCTAATAAAAATAATAATTATAGCAAATTTCGAAATAGCTATTGTACAAATTCATTGTTTAACTTTCTTTTCAATCTGAAATGTGAAATTTAAATATCGCAGATAGTGCAATAACACATAAAGGCTTATCAATAAATATTAGGGATACTTTTGGTAAATGATGAGTTAATTTCCAGGTGTTACATGTTTGATCGCTATATTCTTTTTTTTTTCCATGCGAATACCGCATTATAAGTTTAACGCATTTTATATTTGATTTAATGCACTCTATATGAACTCCATATCACACGCTGCTCTGAATGATCTCTACGAGCTCTCTAATTAAACATTTAAATTCGACACTTTTTGACGATTGCCATTTTGATGGTGTTACTGTAATTTCAGTTACCTTTTTTTAAAATATTATGGACGTTTTAAGAACATTAAATTATTCGATGTAAGATTCAATACAATTTTAAATATTCATGCAGATTTTTAAATCAGCAAAAGATTTTTATTTTTAATTTTAAAAAATTAAGATTTCGGGACTTGTAACTTTTAAATGAAATTTAAAAATTGTGACTACTACAAATGGCAACTTAACATTGAAAATTATCATAGCATCAGATATCGTAGTCATCATTTATAAGACATTATATAAAGCATGAAACGTCCTCGTCGTGATGCATAATATTGGATATGGATATATTTATATAGTGCAATATTCCCATAATGGTATTCTAGGGAAAAGATATCGCTATGGACAAGGTTGAACTTAATAATATTCGATATCTGTCGCGAAAAGTATCGTTATATACATATTCATTGTTATAGGCAATATCATAATAAAGAGCCTCCACTGTATTATAAGATATGATATTCGACGTAGTAGGCTACATCTTTAACATCGGATACAGCATTAAACATGATAGTCAGAAAATTATACTATGTTCATTTGGAGCCATATTTTTGTGGGTACCTTAAATTTCTTTACATTTGTAATTAAAGGAATAAACCTCTAAGTTTTATGGAGAGAAGCAATTAAAGAATGAAAAAATATGTCAGATTATTCGCAATAACGCAAAAACAATTACATACAGACCTTTCATAACGCCCCTACCGTATAGCGCTGAATTGTTAGAACGCTGTTTGTAAAAACTATTTTTATTTTAAAAAATGCCAAAAGTTTATTCTTGTAAACAATACTTAAAACTTCCTTATAATGGTCGCCATTACCATAGAGATTCAATTAGCCGTAATAATATATCGTTATAATAACCTCACATAGCGCTTCATTTCTAAGAAACCATCCTCCCCATACCTGCATTAAATAAGATCCGAGTTATTTTATTACATTACTAGTTTTGTAGATATCTGTAAAAGTCTAGTAGAAAAATTTAATAGAGATACATTTTATAGTTTTTAAGCATAATGAAAAGGTTAATTAATTTGTAACATCGTTTAATAATATTCATCGATGAAGAAAAATTGAAACTTAAGCTATTTTTAAACCACATCCTTTTTGTCTACATTTAGAATTTCTGGTAAGTCCACGTTGTGAGGCTACGACTGAATAAGCACGATCTGGAAACGTGAGCACAATATTCCCTGGTGAATCCTGTACAAAAAATCGATTACGCCTTCCGAGCGAAAGAAAGAAAGAGTATCGCATAAAGAGCACTAGGCCATGAACTTATGTTTCCTATCGACAACAAAAAATAAACATCAGCACGCCACCAACAGCTATTCCAAAAATTCAATTTGTAATGCTCGGATAGGTCGACGTGATTACATAGTCTGTAAGCTAAAGGTATTTTTCTTAAGTTTTTCAGATGCAGGCAACTTAACGAATTGATTCCATACGTAGTGTTAATAATTTTATCTTCAAAGGGACTATATAGTTCGCATATAGACTTTTGCACCGGAAATATATATTTTTTTAATTAATTTCGACACCCACGTAGAAATAAGCTCAAACTGTATTTGTTTAGGAGAAAAAGAAGCGCCGGCCTCATCCTGGATTCGAACCAGGGTCCCTCCGTTTAGCCCGGAGTGCTTTGACCTACTAAACGAACGAGGACAAGAACAACGGTCTTTTTCTCCGTATATAAGGATGTAAGATATTATTACCCTTCACAGGGATAACACAATTAAAATAAAATCAAATAATTGAAATAATTTTGGCATCTAAACGAATGAAAATTAACATTTTCGAAGTATTTTATAAGATTTTGTGTTTGTCTTTTTTTTTTTAAAGTTTTTTTTTAAAAAAAGTTTATTTGTTTGTGTTGAAGAAAAATGAAGCTTTGGGACATTATTACGATCAACAAATTTATAATACTTTTGAATTTTATTAATGAAAGCACTTAAAGTGACAACAACAACAAATTGTCCGTATTAAAAGTGGTTCGCATTCTCCGCAAAAGATGGGATCGTATTATATTATACCTACACAAGTTGACGGGGATTTAGGAAACAGTTCGTATTAAAAATAATTCGCTTTAACAAGAAAGTGGGAGGGTATGTTCATTTCTACTCCCAATTCTCATGCAGTGTGTTACATTATTAGTGCAATAATAGTAATAATTTCATAACAGAAAATAATAATTTACGATGATTATTATGTCAAATTTCATATTAAATAAAATCAATAATTACGAACATTCCTACTTTTATTTCTAAAACCGGATAGCTGTCTGTATAGCTGTCTACCCGAGATAGCTGTCTAAGGGACTGTCCATAAATGGTGTCACACTTTTTTTGAATATTTTTGCCCCCCTCCCTCTCTTTTGTCACAAAATGTCACACTTTATCAATCAACCCCCTCCGTCATACGTCACATAATGCATTACATAAAGGGAGCCCTGTTATCCCAGGAAAATGTAAGTGATTATTCGTCACGTTAGCATGACGTCATAGTCTTGCGAACCTTCTACTTTCAGCTCTCATAGATGCAAACAACACGCACTGAGCTATATTACTCATAATATAGCTGTTGTAAAATAGCTCAAAGGCAGCATGAGGAATTACTTCCCTCGAGCCGATTCTAACGAGTGGTTAACTCGTATACAGTTTCATAGAACCAAACTTGTATAAGTTAGTGCGTTTTATTTTATTTTTTTAAGCCAATACTTGTCGATTCGATTAAAAAATCATTTAAAAAATCTAAAAATATGTTTTAAAATTTGCAGTGTTTGTGATATCACACTTTTATTAATTCCCTTCTCCCCCTTGTCACAAAGTGTCACAACTTTTTGAACCCCCTCCCCACTTTTAGGCGTGACATCATTTATGGACAGCCCCTAACAGGAAAAACTGATTATAATAAAAAAAATCACAAAACTAAAAACAAGTGAACTATGAGTAACACAAATAAGTTTATCAAAAATAGGTGAGTGTAATCAGTGGAACAGATAAAGCCTATATACCAGTAGATTCTAAACATTTAATATAGAACGAGAAAAGAAACTTTTTGCTATTAAAACACGGAGTCGATCATAATCGGTTACCCATGCGCCACTGGCTACAATATAAATTGCAATGTGTTTAAAAGTACAAGAAATATTTTTCCATATTATTATGAAAATCTTAAATCAATAATCTGCAATTTTTTTCGATGATCTCGGGAACAAAATAAGTCTAAAGCAGGGGCCCCAAACAAGAAAGAGCACCAAATTGAAGTTAAATATATATACAAAAAGCCCTTGTAAATTTTCACTTTTATTTTTAAATTATAATTTAAAGTTTAATTTTAACTTAAATTTTCACCATTTAAAAATTTCTGATTTAGCTCTAGTACAACTACATAAGTCAGATGCGATCCTTTCAAGGATAATGGCTGTCCCTCAGATCTTAATTCCACAGTGCTTGTTCAAAGAAAATAAAAATAAAAATGCTATTTAAGTTTACTAATATTTGACTTTTTTTTCCCTTTAAGGTATCTGGCTCGATGTGGAAATTTAAAGATGCTCAAAGGGGAAGCTATGGTACGCATGGAGATTTTGGCCGATATGGTGGATACGGTGGCTTCCGTGGTGACTTAGGATATACCAGTGGTTGGAGTGGAAATGGGGCAAATAGTGGTTGGAGTGGAAATGGGGCAAATAGCGGTTGGTCGAACTGGGGTGAAAGTGGTTACAACAAAGGCGGGAACAGCAGACAGTGCTATGACAGCAGACAATGCAGAATTGGCGAATGCTGTCGTAACAGAGGTTACGGAGGACGATGTGAATATGCAGGCTACGGTGGTTGTAATGACAGATGGCAAAAACCAGTTTACCCACCAAATCATAAAGGGGGAGGTCAGCCTCCCATTAATACAGGTAAAACTCTTGAACTCGATATTTTGATTAGTGTTAATCCACTTTTAGATGAAAGGGGTGATTAAATGGTGTGACCCTTTTTCCTACACACACATGCCTCCAAAATCCACTGCTGTTTTCTAATACAATTGAAGCATTTATCTATTTGTTTCAATGTAAATGGAACGTAACCTATTAACTACGTGTACCTGGATTTCCGCTATTCAGGACGGTTTTGAAAATATACGATTTTCTTAATTCTCAGCAGAACACGACTTTATTAATCAGTAGTTGCTATCATTCATTAGTACATATTGGAATTCATAAAAATACCATTATTCTGCGCCCCCCTCCTCTGCTTTATTCTTATCCAACAGTACAGTGTCATACAACATGTATTTTACATTTTAAGCTTTTAAAATGGAGGGAATGATATCCGCTATCGTTATTTACAGCGTTTGAATGAGAGCCCTTAAAACTGTGGGAAATGAATGTCCTTCCAGAAATTTTATTATTGTATTGGCTGGTCGCCATATACTATTTTTGCTTTTGCGTTCTATATCTCACGCAATTCGTTACCTTCGCGTGTTTATTTGACAATATACACATAACAAAACGACAATTGAATAATCAGTTTAGTAGCAACGCGATCTTACTTTTGTCCGATCGACAAACGTTCATATGTAAATCTTATTCTTTTATTTGATGTCTATAGGTAGTTAAACAAGAACTATTTTTTAAAAAGATAGCGTAAAAAAATTTCCGCTCTCAGCAGCTTTAGAAAACTCTGCGATAATGTAATACCTAATTCAATGGCTGCTACACAATTTCATAAACGTAATACATATGCATTCCATTACCATTTTGCATGTATTACCGCGTCATGCATGCATAGGGAAATAGTGAGACTAAACATCTATTCATTACTCTATATTTGCATACCATTTGTCACGATTTTGAATAAAACATTGATTTGAATCAACGTTTCAAAAAACTATAAGTGTTGAGTTTTTCAAATTTTAGCTACCTTGGGAAAACATAAAATTTCCTTCTGTATCTGCTCCTGTAAAACCATGTTTGATAAACAATAGTTTAGCTGTCAAGGGTAAGCTGTAAGCGAATAGGTTTACTATATCATTCCTTAGATAATTTCAGATATCATTTTCAAAGCTTTATATATCGCAGAGTTTTCAACTTGGTGTTTTACTATAAATGGTATGGTTATTTTATTTCTTTTATAGTGCCTACGTCTAGAGACTGTACCTCATAAGCCAATACTATAACATGATCATGGTGGCATACTTACTTTAAGTGCTACATATGTATTATTCAACTACCATACGTTAAGTAATTTTAGTTTCAATAATTTAAATTCGAGAACCATTTTCCCACCGGTATGGGATTTGGGGTAATTATTATGTATAATAATTCTCTAGGGGACTTTTGACGTAATAGCCGAGCTGCCGCTAAAACCGAGGTCGTTATAACCGAGTTCAAATAAAAACATTTTTTTTAAATATAGGAAAGCAGTGCACAGAGCCGTAGCCAAACTGGGGCTATAGGGGGATGAGCCACCTGGAAATGTAGTCAGCCCCCCTGAAAAATATTTTTTCTCAAAATCAAATATTGTAGAATTTTATTTTAAATTTTTTGTTTTGTACGAAATTGTACATGACAATGGAAATTGTTCTTTAACGTTAAAAATGTATTCAAAATAGCTCTCTACTGTAGATCTTGTGTACATAATGTTTTTTATATACGTTTGAGTCTTCATATACTTTATAATAAGGATTGGGGAAATTATAGAGAGGTATACTAAAATTTATAA
>QLNU02015360.1:60327843-60364349 GCA_006491805.2 Dysdera silvatica
TACGCCGAAGAGCTTATACCGAAAAAGACTTTCGACAACAGTACCAAAGCAAACTTCCTCGATTCGGAAATCACTATTGTTAAAGACCACGTCAATTGCACTATATTTGATAAACGTAGATGCTTTAATTTTAATGTGAACTTTCTCACAAAATGGTATAGCAATATCTCAATATGTGTTCAGCGCAATATTTTAATTACACATTGTGTTCGTGCATCCAAAATATGTAACAATGTTAACGATACCACCGCCAACAGTCTTGTACATTTTTTTACTTTACTAAAAAACAATTTCCCCATAAATTTCTGCTTAGGTTACCGTCAGGTTATCCTTATTAACCTTAAACGCTGTAAAAGAATTTTAATATAAAGTTGCGCCATATATTTGGCTAATACTTTTCATTTACATTTTCATAACTTCTTCCTCTTTTATTTTCAGTTTCCTTTTCATTCCAAAAAAAATTCCTTACAGCTACTTTCCTCACCCCTTTTAACTTCTGCTACAGCTAATTCTTTAGCCTCCCTGTTGTTTAGCGTCGAACTGTTACCAATCCTAAATAATTCCGCCAATATCACCCCCTCCCTCTCTCTTTCAAAATGCCAAAGTGTAAGGTCATGAACTCGAAGAGCTAGGCCCAACGTATCCTTGTAAGTACATGTATAGTTTATTACATTTTTATATATTTGAATATTTCTTGCTAACAGTAATGATCTGTAGGGTGATGTCGGGAATAGAACGCCTTTGGGCCGTTTGACATTGTTTTTCGGGGTTTTAGTCGAACGGTTTATTGGCGTTTCAGAAACACTGTCTTGCAGATCTTATATATTGTGTCTGGCATACATGTATAACTGTTCCCTTGAAAAAGATTGTACATGCATGCCTAGATTCAATATATTGTCATATAATTTCAATTTTTCACTTTCGTCACTAACGCATTATTTTAAATCGTAAAAATACAGTGTGCTGTACAATAAAGCTACTTGTCATAAACTTGTTTATGCATGTATATATTTTTATTACATATGCATGTATATTTTATAATATAATATGATGTGCATACATTTACACCTATATTGTATATGTACTTATATATAATGGTATTAGTTCTTAAAATCCTGTATATGCATGTTCTAGTGCAGCGGTTCTTTAACTTTCCTAGACCGCGGAACCCTTCAGAGATCACTCGCACTCACGGACCCCCAAGAATTAACTCATAGTTTAAAGCCGGGAATTTGCATCATACATATTTATTTCTAACGTTTCATCACTGATTTTCACCATTTAAGGAAGGAATTTTCCCTTCCCTCGTAATTTATTTTTAGCATTAGAGGGTAAATGCTTTAGTCTTACAAGGGAACCTTACGAGAATTGATTCTGGGATTTTTGAGTCATTGGTCTTAATCGACAGGAATTTTGATTATGAGTTCAACGGTACCAATCGCTAACTCCTCCCACTCCTAGATTGGGAGATATATAGGTTTAAAGTCCACATGTTACATACTGTTGCTTGGCCGTGTCAATTTGACTTGCATTGTCCGTGCAGCTTGACAGGTAGTTGCGCGGTCAATACGGGGAAATAAAATTATTTTTGAGCCAAATGCGAGTAACTCCACTATGACTTAACATGTTAACTTTAAATCTATATACATTCCAAATTCCAGGAGTGGGAGGAGTTAGCGATTGATACCGTTGAATCACAATCAAATTCTTATTAAGACCACAATTCATAAATACCAGAATCAATTCTTGTAAGGTTCTTATTAGCATTTTTTTTGAATCTTTGTGGAACACTGAGGGATTCCATTTTATATAATATACAGGTATGGTTGTGTGGGTATTGGAATTCCATATATCTGCACTTACTTATTAATAATTTTCATTTATTTACTTTCATTTTTCACCAGTTTACTTGATTTTCTACATTTTCATTTATATTTTCACTTTTTTTATGTATGTGTGTGCGTGCGTGGGGCATATTTGGTATATATCTGTCATATTTAAAGTATGGGTATTCTCTGTCAGTGTCTGCATTTGTCGCTTTCTATGTCTTTTCTCTGGATGAATTTCTGATTGTTCCTTGTTGCGATCACTTGGTCTTGGATGGCTAGCATGAATCCTTCTGTCTCTGGCTGGAGAGTGCCTTTGGCCAGCCAAGAATTTGATGCCTTTTTGTCAACGTGTGGTTGTTGCAGGTCATTGTAGTGCCTGCCATGTAATGGTTTTCCGGCCCAAGTTCTCAGTTTCTGTTCGTTGGCTGTTTCGAGGACACGCTCTTCGGTACTACACAGGTTTAGTGGCGTGTAATTTGCATCTGCTTGTATTATGGCTTGGATGAGTGGCGATCGGGGACTCTTCAACTGGAAGTATTTGTATATTATTTACTATATACTATATTATTTGTTATACTTTTCCTATGAATTAATTATGCACGATTCATTGTTTGTGAATTACTTATGTACTAGCAGATTTCCAGTGAGATTGTCGAATTGTTCTCCAGGTACATGGCAGACGACGGTCGAAGGGTACAATCCCGCTCGTTTTCCAACCCATGGTGGTAGGTAGTATGTTATGATCACCGCGAACTACGGTTCCATAACATTATCATTTCTAGATTTTTCGATGGAAATATGTAGACAAAGACGAAGTACCATTTTGACTTCCCACGAAGAGATTTGATGTCGGTGACACGCTAACGGCGGTATCGGCCATACGTAACCCGTGGGGAATACACATCCAAGATTTTGCCGCGGAACGGAACGATCATGACACAAAGAATGCTGAAAATCTGCGTCCGGCCATAAGAAAGGAGAGAGGATTTCGCAGCTGAATACATAACGAGCGACCACCCAAAAAGGGCCATTAGATGGTTCTGGAAATGGTCAGGAAGATGAAACTTTCTCCAGAACATTCTTGAGGACAAATAGAGAGTCGGTACATTGCAAGAGCTGGGAGAGATGTTCACTCTGGTTGAGCTAGAGTTGGAGTTGGAACTTTGCCGTGAGTGCAAGCGGTCGACCTCTGAGTGTCTTGTGAGAAAGAAGCTAGCAGTTTTTTGCGCGGATGAGGATGATCCGATCGCAGATGTGGAACCGAAGCCTCCGCTGCCTTCTCATAATCCGTCGACATAAGTTTTAATGCTATAATTACTACTCTAATTATAACTATTATTTGTTGTAAGAGTGTCTGCATCTGACTACGAACGTCAGCCTTCTTCTACAATCATCCTCCCTACGCCGACAGTCTGGTGGTATGTTTCGGACTAGCCTGGACGACACACATTTCCGCAAGCCGTAAGTCCCTTTGATTGTCTTCCGTCATTTGTCATGCAAAACTAGATACTAATATATAATCAGCACGCAATGCAATGTTAAGGCAGGGTAATTTCTCGGAAGGAAGTAAGCTGGGGAGAAGGTTTAGCAGCGAGAGTCAAGGTTAAATTAGGAAATACTAGTAACTATGTGCTAGATCTAGAATAAATGTGTTTTAATTGTAAATCCGTTGTCATCTTATCTTATTGTTTTATATCTGTTTTTGTATTACTTTAACATGCAATGATCTGCGTTCTACAGAGGATCATTAGAGTACCCACCCCTAATCCCATTTAAAAATGTAGATTAGAATATGCTTTTTGATTCCACTTCTTTGCGATAACGTCGGATGTCAAAGGGTGCACTTTCATAGTTGAAGCTGTGAAAGTTTTGGTAAAAGTAGAAGATAGTGCGTTGCATTGGCGCACAAATTTTGTGTTTTTGGAAACACTCTGGCTCATGTCTATGGCATTTGTGATCATTTGAGAAAAAGAAATGCTATGGTTTTATCAAGATGTAAATAGACCTAAGATAAAATTTATTGCGACAAAATGTTCGATAAGAATAAAAAATAACACACTCTAAAAACATAATCTCCAAAATTTTAAAGCCATTTATGATGAAAAGTAGCCAAATTATAGCTTAATTAAGCAGTGAAATTGCAAGACCAGCAACAACAAAAAAAAGTTGAGTTTAGCTATTCTCAGAGTTGCGGTTGTAGTTATAATTGTTGTAATCGGATACTAGCCACGATTTCACTAGATTCGTTTCAGATCGTAAATCTGAAGAAGGAAGAACAATACGATTTTTTTGCATTATTTTATTAGTTTATCACACTAAATAAAATTGTGAAATACTTTTTTTGGAGGCCCCTCTTTTCGCGGTCCCCGCTAGCCCTTGCCATAATCAGTCTCTGCTTATTCTACAACTCCTAATTTCGGCCTCAAAGCTAGTTTCACTCGGTATTTTTGTTATTGGGATTATAAAAACATAAACCATCATAATCTTCGTTAACGTCAAATTTTTTTTAACACAGTGCGTTCGTGTAGCTTTTCCGAATCCGCTTGTTTTTCGGAAGCATAATAAGTTGACAGGATGTTTTTTAAAACTTACCCATTACTTTATTCATGCAGACAAGAAGTATAGTAGTACTTGTATTTGATTTTCAAGCATTTAGACTACATTTGATCATACTCGTAAATGGGTAAGTTTTCTCTTCCTAACTATCATTAACATGCTCCCTGGTCAACAACTCTTTGCAAATGAAAGAAATCGCGGATGTTTGGACCATTTGGCAATTGCGTTAACCCTGAGAAGAGTAATAAGATCTCTTATAAAAAGTGCTGGCATCTTTTACAAAAGCATGCAAATATATTTCAGTTTAATTTTAAACAACAGTTTTACGGAAATATGAATAATTCGTAGTTGGATTTTTTTCTGAATTCATGAATTACATCACTATGATTTTTAATGTTCCATATGTAGAAATTTCATTTATAGAAGTCAACAACGAAGTAAGATGGTGCTGTTATAAAAAACAGCAAGTCGTTTGTTAGCGGTCAGAGCAACATTTTTTTTAGTAGTGGCAAAGAGGCGCAGTTGTGGGCGTGTGTAGGGTGGTAGACAATTGAGCCATCCTTCTGTACCTACGAAAGGGAGTAGTTTCCAAGCTGTTAAATTGTATGGAACCGCTGTTTATCCTAATGAGCATAAATGTCAACATGCATCGAGAAGAGGCTATGGTTGGTTGTCTTTTATAAGGTTATGCTCTGCTAAACACGATTAAAGAAAGTGATGAACTAGACAATGTGTGTAACAACCGATAAATTACTATGAAAGAGGAGGATAAGAGACCACTAAAGCAATGAAGGTATCTATGGCTGCACTTGCATTCCTGGTTAAAATGCATTTAGAAGCGATCTTGTTTTAGATCAACACACTAAAAAACAATCGTTAGTCAGGTTGAAGGCTACGGAAAAAAAAGAACGCTTACCGACACGTTGTAGTCCGGGGGGTTGGCCTGAAGAAATATGGATTCCTCAGAAAAGTGTAGGACCCGGCGCAGAACGACCATTCCTCTCCTCGTACAGCAAAACACGAACATAAATAATTAAAGGCTATTTCACAAACAGCGTCTCCGACCACGATCTTCGAGCTCAGTGAGTTCGATTCGATTTCCAATAAGATTTTTCTGTATAAACGTATCGTGGATTAAAGCCCACAGTTTATTAAGCTTTCTTAAGAGAAATGGCGCTATCAGGGTCGGATTAAGGTTTCGTGGGGCCCTAGAATTTTTTTTTCCGGGCCACTTGTAGCATAAATTAAGCCGGTGTGACTACAGTTGGCACTGGCAAACGCAGACGGGGTGTTGATGGGGGTTGTAACCCCCCATTGCAATGAAATTTTGTATATTTAACATAGGAATATATGAGTTGTAGCTCTGTAACCCCCATTGAGCCTATAACCCCCTTATGAACTTTCTGCGTACGCCTATGACAGTAGGACTCGTATATAATGAGGCTCTTGGAACCAACGAAAATGCTCGCTGAATCCGTTCTCGAATTTAAATTTCCAACTTTGAAAATAAAGTCGGTACAAGTAGAATATTCGTATGTAACGCACATACAAAAAACCTCTAACATTTGTGGTAAACGTCAAAAGGGGAATTCGCGCCACTATAAAATTACTGCAATATTGATAAGGTCGGATTGGCAACGATTTTGATGTATCGTTGAGCCTTCTCCGCCTCGCTCCCCAGACATTTGTCTTGTTTGTCCATGCAATAATCCTGCCCTGGGTGCTACCCGAACAAATAATTCAGCTTTACGTCTTCTATCATTAAAAGCAGCATTATTCGATTCGGAAGGTTGAGGTAGTAAAGGGTTAACTAAGAAAGATGTTAGAGTGAGAGGTGAAGAGGAATAAAATTGAAAAACCATAATTAACTATACAAATTATATTTGAAATGTTAATTTTAACTTTGGAACTCAGTGTTGGAAGTAGTTTTTTGGACTGGTGGTTATTTTAAGTCCAAATTACATGGTCAATTAGGAAGGAATTGCCATTACAATATAATCTCTGGACCACGACCACCTTTTTTTTTCTTTCCTCAAAACTAAAATCCGAGACAATGAAACAGTGGAACTACTGTTCCATCGTAGTAATGATCTTAGAAAAAAAAGTTCAAGTACAAGTTTTTCCTTTTGCCTGTTTTTTAATCTTTTAGATATTTTTTGTAACTTCTTCCACTGTTGCGGGAATTAACTGCCCTTCAAATCAGCTAATGGGACCACATAGTGATGCCCTTGATTTCTACAGTAATTTAAAATGCATTGGCAACATTCCTACGGCGCGGTTAAACATGAATGAAAATTAACCTAAATATCCGAATCAAAACTGCAGCTGTGGCCTAAAACGGAATCAATATATAATTAAATTAAAGAAAATTGAAATTAGAAATTATCTGGTATTACCGAAATAATTAATCCTTTTTTTTCTTTTTTTTTTGCGGAACTATTTTTAATCATAAATTACTGGGAAATTAATAACAAATTACGGAAATGTTAATTGTAATTTGGAACCAGCTCCAAATGTCAAATAATAATCGCAAATTTAAAAAATGTATCTTCTATATGCGTATGTACAATGTTCCCTTCATTGTGTTCACCATCCTCATGTTCATCGTTCTACAATAATAACTATAAGTCGTGCCCGTATCCGGGGGGAGTGGATCTTAGGGACCGGTCCCCCCACCCCCGAAAATACATTTTTAATGGGATTTCCTTACCGCCTTGCATGCTGTGATTGTATCAATACATGCTGTAAAAATTTTTGAACCTCCCCACCCACAAGGAATTAAATCCTGGCTACGGTCTTGCTATAAGTTTTTAACAAGAGAGAGAGAGAGAGAGAGAGCGGGGGAAGTCGAGTGCAGACCGTAGCTTAGTTGATAAAGCATTCGGCGTATAACCGAAAGGTTTTGGGGTCGGCCCCAGGTGGTCTACAGAAGTCTACTGTCTGTCTCTTTCTCTCACACGCACACTCACGCGCGCGCGCGCGCGTGTGTGTGTGTGTGTAATTACGACCACATACGCAAGAGAATTAAGTTTGGGAACTTTTCCCGTTTTAGTAGGCTTGCTACAAATAATTTTTTCTTTTTAAGAAAATTGAAACTCGTTCGAATTACTAAAACGCTAGAATTAGGGACACTATGGAAGTTTTCTTATTGAATCAATATATTATTTTTATATTAATAACTTGTGAAAACAGTTAAGTAATTTATTTTCGTAATTAATTTTATTCTATTTTTGTTATTTCTAATTTAGAAATGCGTGAACTCGGCCTGTATTTCTCTTTCTTCCTGTCATTTTGTTTAAGGTATACTTTTTTAGAAGTAAAACAGCTTTAACGCAACCGACGTATCTATATTGATACGAGTTTAGCTGGCATATATGGTCAATGCGGTAGGTTTCTTTTCTCGAATATGAATAATTAAAAATTTTCATGCATTCCATTTCCATTTTTAAAGTAGATACAATAAAATTGATATACATATCAAAACTTGTACGATATAAATAAAACCTAAAATTTAACCAAAAATGACTGAATTGAAAATATAACTAAAACTAAATTTATGTTTATTTCGATTTTTTTTACATTAACCCTCTGACTGCTTATCCCGCGATTTCCACGGGCAACATGAAAGTAACAAAATTTTCTCATCCCGCGATTTTCGCGGGTATGCAATTTTTCCATCTATTTAAAAGCGCATCCCGCTTCTCCACCGTTTAACTGTCGGTAATGCATTTTCTACAATATTTAGACTTCTAGTCGTAGTTTGGTCAACAAATGGCGTTATTGTCGCCTAAATTTTCGTATTTGCATAGAGTTCACTAACTGATTTTGCAAGCGCTCCCTTTGTTATCGGTTTTTGTATTCAGAATATGGCTTGTAGGAAACGTTCAGCGAGTGATTTTTATTAGTATACATGCTTTATATTTGTATTCTATAAAGTAAACCGTAATTTAATCAAGATTTATTTTCAGAATTTTTGAATTTAAACGATTACTCTTAAAATTGATTTTTATGAAAGCCTGTTCTTATGCACGAAATTTATATTAAAAAAATCTTGTTTACAAAAATGTGCTACATATTTTAACTCTCAAATACATATAGATTTGAAATATGTAATAAAAATATATGCAATTTTTGAAGCGACTTCGATAAAAAAAAAAAAAAATTGAGCAGTCAGAGGGTTAAAGGTAATTTTCTTTTAAGGAAAATGGAATATATTTTTACCTTTTTTGTTTTAAATAAAACTATTCTTACTTACATTACCATACAATTTTTCTTGATTAGAATTTAAATAATAGAATTTAAAATTAAAATTAAAATTCTATTATTTATTGAAATTCTTATCTATTTTTTAAATATTTAGAAAGTTACAGTGGTTTTATCCTACTAGGTGACTGAGACTTTGATAAAAAAATTTAATTCAACTTTAAAGTTGTGGTAATTAAAAGAATAAAACTGGCAGAGAAAGTTCGCACATATATACTGCAGATAGAACTATAGCTAGATGGTTATGCTCCGTCCAAATTGAGCCCCTTAGTCACAGATACATTTTCTCGTCTATTTCAGCAGATTTTACGCCCCACATCGCCTGCGCCATTGGCGTGTGTCTTCTTGTCCACCCCTTAGCTATGGAGCTGATTGTAGGATAAATTGTATGAAACAATAATCTTTTGTCGTAAATTTTATGAGCGGTATAGAAACTCGATAATTACTTTTATAATTTTTAGAACTTCACGATTTCAGACATTTACTTGCATTTAAAAATGTCTGCCTCAACTTATTGTGCTCAATATTCGCATTAACTTTGTATACGAGGTATTTGTAAACTTTTTTTTAACCGTTAAACCGTAAATTTAAATTATATTTTTATAACAAATTCTTCATTTAATTTCATATGGCTTTTAATAAAGCGTTGTAGTTTAGCAAAATATTCAAAAGCAGAAGTTTTCGAATCTATATGAGCCGCATATTTGCTTCAAATATAAGAAACATATTCTTCACGCAATACGTGATCACTATGCGGAAGAAGCACTTTGATTCTCACTGTATGAAAGGAAGCTGCTCTGACCTGTGAGCTCTTCAATTGATAAAAACGCATTTTCTGTTTGTTCCGTGACAGCAAACCGTAAAGGGTAACTGAAAAAAATAGTGCATCTAGCACCCCATTTGTGAGCACTTGATTCTTGCCTGTATAAAAAGTGCTTCCAGCGGACCACTAACCGATCTTGTTTAAGTCACCAATCCAAGGTACGGCTGAACAAGTATGAAGGCCATCACCATACAAACGACTTCTACAAACAGCGTTTTTTATTTTAACAACTTTTTAACAGCTACTTTCCAATTAATAATCAGCACGTATCTAGGTTAACCGCTTAGTATGCTTTAACCGACTGTGGAAGATAGCTTTCTCTACGGCACGGATTTGTTTATTCGGGAATTGCTCTCGACCTAATAGGCAGCAAGTTGAATTTTGCCGAATTGCTGCCATTTTTATGCTATTAAAGTAGCGAGCTGTACTTAAACACATTCGTTGCCAACAATTATGAAAGGATACTGTGTAACACTCTGGATCGTGCTTATACTCGCAAGTTGCGTGTTTTGCCAAAATAAGCCTTTTCCATTTGGAGGTCCTCGTAGAAGAGTGCTTCCGGGACAACGTTCTTCGGGATGTGCAGACTGTGCTGGTGAATTGAAGCAATGCGTAGCCACTTGTTTAGATAAATTTGACTGCTCGGAAATGAATACTAAAGGTATGATTGCTTTTTTTTTTTATAAATTTTGTTACCTTCCTTTTTTGTATTGGAAATATTTTTTAACAAAAGTATGGAATTAGTCATGATGTTTATAATAATATTAATTAAATTTTTGAGAATAACTTTACTAATAGTTCTCGGTAAGTGCACATAATGAAAGACATCATAGTTGTGTGCGGCTGTTTTTAAAACATTACGTACATGGATAAAAAAATATGCGATAATTAAAAAAAACATTTAGAAAGATTTGTGAGATGTAATTTAGTAAAAGGAAAAAAAAATCGTCACTCACACACATACAGACAACTACCCTCTTCCGAAAAGAAAAACAAGCTTTCTGAGGTCACTTTTTATGCTGGTGTCATCCAATGTTTTAATGAGGAGTTCGAGGAAGAGAAACAAGGGAACCAAGTTTCAGATTACTCTTAGCCTCTTGTGTCACAATCTGTGATCTTCTGAGTTCATTGATTAAAATTAAACTCGCTTGTTCAAATTCTGATCGTGTTTTCTCTGCAAGAAGGTTTTCTTCAAGCGTTCCTTTCGAAGTCCTTGGAAAAATCAAATTTGTATTAATACCTTATAAGACAATGGTGCTTTTTTAAGCTTATATATATAAGCAAATTTATAAAACATACATTTATATAGGGTGACATATAAAAGTTAAACGAGTTTTAAGAAGCAAATTAGCATACTTTGCTTATATATGTTAATTTTGTTTTAGTTTTAAATCAGCTTACCTACGTACGAAATGGCATCCACCTTCGTTTCAATTTGGATACATTCGTTAGCAGAATTAATCGTAAATATTCTGTAAGAGGGTACCTAAAATTCGTAGAAAAGTTTTAATGCAATTTACCTCGTATAAAAAAATAATTTAGAAACATATTAAAGGAGAGTATATAACTGTGTTGTTTTTAAAATCGATGTTTCACGTGTTCATGTAAGTTATTAAATAACAAAATGAAATAAATTTCCAAGAATTTCTATAAACTTCTTTATATAGTTTAAGTAATTTTTGGCTTTTTTGAACTTCATTGTCTGTTTAAAGAACACAGCAGGTAATACATGGGGCGTTGAGAATCAAGTTTTGGCTTTTTTTTTTAGAATAAGATGTTTTGTAATTAAACGAGGCGCCAAAGTGATATGGTTTATTAATTTCTCAATTGTTTCAGCGGACGTGCTTCGGTCAAAACAATTTTTAATGATTTAATAAATCTGCGCCGGTTTAACGTCACACAATTTCGTTTAATTATGTTTTCCTGCGTTGTGTCGCTATTTCATTTAGAAAGTGTTCTGTGTTTACATTCATAAAAAACTCTGGAATACATAATAAGTGCTGGCATTCCTTTGCGAAATACGCAAATATGGCTAACTTTACATTTTAATTTTAAACAATACTTGTATATAGCGGGGACGAAAATATGAATAACTCTTTCTTTAAAAAAAACTCACACCGTGATATTTTTAACACCCCTTATGTAAGTGCTGACTTGTTAGCTTTTTATTGTAAACAATTTTCGAGTCGGAATTGTATAATGATATTAAAGTTTCAATAGTAACAATTAACTTGACGTTTCGGTTCGTCTTTGCGAATCTTCTTCAGAAGATTACGCAATCAGCGATGGTAGCCGACTGAGGAGAAGAAGTGCCCACGTATATATTCACAGTTCAAATATTTTGAAAAATCTGCAAAGCATCCCGTTTTTTCCAGCTATCAGAGGCGTTTTTCCGAAATATCTGAACCTCGAGTAAAAACAGGATCTTTCTCCGTTTTTCCGAAATATTTGGACTATGAGAAAACATGTTAGTATCAATCGACTTTCATCGCTGACTGAACAATCTTCTGAAGAAAGTTGAAAGTTCACCCTTCGATCAATTAAAACATATAATTTCAAATAAATCGCTTGTTTTTAAATATTTTAATTGTTTGTGGGGAGTGGGGATCCCCAATGTTTAAAAAGGCGAGCCGAAACGTTAAGTTTTTAATTATTGAAATTTAATTATCCTTACACAGTTATGTTCCCGAAAATTGCTTACAATTTAAAATGCGGTATGAACGTCTGCGTGTGGAACCAACTTTTCTTTATGGATAATGGATTTTAAAATTTTCTTTCAATGTAGTTGTTTTTAATTAATTAAGTAATTAATTAATTACTCCCATTAACAACTTTTAAGGAAGGGAAAAATTGTTAAATAGAAGGCGGTGTTAATCGGAATCAAGGCTGGCGCCAAGTGGGGGTTGGAACCAGGTATTTGTCCTGAGCGGCAGATTTTTATGGGTGGCAAAATGGGATAATTATAACAAGTGAAGTAATTTTGGGGCGGCAAAACATATGTTCACCCCAAGCGGAAGAATACTTAGGGTCGTCCCTGATCGTAATATTGCACTGAGCAGTGCCATATTTACATATAGCAGGCCAGGAGTTAAGGCTTCGCGATTTTGGGGACTCCTTCACAGAGATCTTGATGGGGCTTGATAATATTTAAGTTTCAGAATCATATTAATCTTTTTTGTTTATAAAGATTCGAGTTTCATTACTGACGAATCTGAACATTATATTTAATTAGAGTAATTCTCCCATTATGGTCGATGATGTGGTTATATCAGATCAGTGGTTCCCAACTGGTGGTCTGCGGAGGAGTCCCAAGTGGTCCGCGAGACGGGTCATTATTTAAAAAGAAATAATAATTAATAAAAACGCTTATAAAATTATTTATTAAATATTAAAATTAAATATAAAAATGAAATTGATTGCATATTTGTAGTATTTTACAATCTGACGGAATTTCATAAAACGGTTCGTATTAAAAGTAATTCGTCTTAAGCGTGTTCGTCTTAACGAGGTTTGACCGTATTCTCGTTAGATTTTATTATTTCTTTTTCTGTTTATTTATTTATTTTTACCAAAGAACGATTGTACAAACACATTTTCCCCAAAAAAGACCCAGTTCCCTTTTTTATTAAGGTCTTGCAGCCATCTCCTAAGAATTTTTCAAAGTGGTCTGTGGATGCAATTGAAGTGGAAAAGTGGTCCGCGGGTACAGTTGAAGTGGAAAAGTGGTCCGCGGCTTAAATTGAGTTGGGAACCCCTGTATCAGATGATTAAATACTCTCAAGGAAGATGATTCTTTTCTTTGCGAGTATTTAATCATCCGAATATTACAGATAAGGAACTTCGAAGAAAAGCTCATGATTTATTGACTGAATATCGCGGAGGCTACATTCTTTAGGGGCCCATTCTCTCCTTTCAGCCTATGGCCCAGGGGAGGACTGGGCCGCCGGCCAATCGGCCTCCAGGCCGGTACGCCCTTATGGGCGATAGGACTCGAGCCCTCCGATAATCTAAGGTATGCACCCTTCGATAGGACATAGTCTGCCCCTATTAGAGCCCATAAGATCCTTAATCCGCCACTTGTACTGAATGAGGACTGATCTTAACATTTTAGTCGATGTCATTTCATGCTTGAAAGCTTAAAACTGCCGATACATTTCGTAAAGGCATTAGCGTGCTTAGAATTTTTTTTTTTTTTTAATTTTATTTATTTTAATATGTGTTTTGTTTTGTTTTTTGCATGATTTTCTTGTTTACCCTGTTAAAAAATCTTGCCTGACCAAGCTCGCTAATAATTAGCGGGGTCAATTTTTCTGATCCATCACTATTAGCCCACAACAAAACAGTGATTTTTTTTTTGCCATAGCACTTACCATTCTTGCATGCCAAAGTTTCATTTGGCCGTAAATTATGAGACCTGTTTCATCCACATTGCAAACGCTCTTTTTTCCAAATTCTTTCATCACGACCTGCACTACTTCTTTCCATCTTTCTTCTATTTTATCATATACAATGACACTCTCTCCACATATACCCTTCAAACTAAGCCTACGTTTTCCTTTTAGCTTTGATAACCAGCAACAAGAAGCTTGAAAATTTTCAATTCCAAATTTAGTTGCTAGATATGTGGCTTTTATATTTAGGAGTGCACCAGAAATTAAAATGTTGGATGCTCTTGCGTTTCGTGGAAGCGATTTGTCGAATTCTTCTATTTTAGAACCATAAATTTTCAAAGGTTTATTCGATCTGAATTTTTATACATCCTCTAATGCCTTCTCGTTCCTTGATAAAATGCTTTTAAGCGTAGGCGTGAGAAGATAAAATTGTTTAGATAACTCTGGTTTTCTTTTTTCCATTTTCTCTCTTTCTTTGATGATAATTTAACCTTATCTTAAAGTGCGGAATGTTTTCTTTTGGCATCCAGTTTTCAGACATTAAAACTAAACGCACGAAAAATACGAACTCCTTATGCTTATATATGCAAATGAAATCTCTTATCAATTTAAACAGCCAATTAATGCATCTGGATTTAGCGACGGTAAACAATCCGCAGCAGGAAATTCCATTGTCTGTCCTTGAAACCGTCCTCTCATGGGAAAACTGTGCTACAGCAGTGGACAACTTTCCCATGCTTTCGCACAAACAACAACAACAACTGCGGCAGGAAATGGGAAAGAGCGAGGTCAAATGTCGGTAAATACAATAGAACCTGCCTGAAGTGACCACCTTTGGGACTGGACTGCAATGGTCATCATAGACAGATAGTCACTATTCACGACAGATTTTGGAGCACGCATAACAAAGTCCCTACAAGTTTTCTCTTATAAAAAGTGGTCACTTTATTCAGGTGGTCAATTTACCAGGTTCCACTGTATAAAGAAGTCGTTAATCGCGAAATATATCAATTCCATAAAGCATCTATCGGGACCAGATTTTTACTATTTTGCCGCGTGTGGACTGATTTGATATCTTTTGCCTCCTTGTCATACTAAACGTAACCAGAGGCGTAACTAATAATTTGGCGTCCCTGGCGGTTATTTCAAATTCGTCTTTTAGCTTTTAGCAAGTACAGTATTCGCAAATTTGGCGTGAGTTTGGTTCTAGTTTTCCTAGACGCGACGTACTTCGCAGCTTTACCTTTCCAAAGGCCTAGTTCCTCATCTGAACGTAATGTCTAAAACTAAATATAAAAGGTAAGTGAATGTAGAAAAAGGCAAAATCTGTATATAAATGCAAGAAACTGTAATCCTTAACAATAAATAAAACTTTATAGTATAACAAAATACCATTTCACATAACAAAATACCATTCACTAGGTTTTAACAGTGTAGTCTAAACATCATTTAAAAAAAAACAAAAAACTGTAAATTGAATCAATAAAAAATATCATTTTTTTTATTACAACGACATTAACATAGCTCTTAAATCTTTAAGAAAAGTGTCACAATTAAGTGCGTTCTTTGATAAATTGTAAGTACTTAGAAATATTGTCATCTACGTTTATTTTCTACAAATTCTTTAACAGTGTCAAATGACATATTCAAATATACCAGTTCAATTAATAAACTTGCTAACTTATTCGATCTGTTTTCCGACATATAGATTTCAAATAAATTTTTATTGGTTTCAAATAAGGAAACGATCTTTTGGCAGAAAAATTGGTCACTGCCATAGGCGTACGCAGAAAGTTTATAAGAGGGGGTTATAGGCTCATTGAGGGGTTACAGAGCTACAACTCACATATTCCTATGTTAAATATACAAAATTTCATTGCAATGGGGGAGTTACAACCCCCATCAACACCCCTCTGCGTACGTCAATGGCCATAGCCTTAGATATAAACGTCTTAAACTAAAGCCCTGCATTTATCTCCTTGTTCTTTGTTTTCAACGTGTTCAGCGATGTTTCATAAAATAAAAGACGGATCTATTCGCATCCTATATTCATTGAAATACGTGGTGCTGCGGACGAAGAAGTCATGCCGTATTCTGATAGACAGAAAACGTTACTGAAACATTAATTTGGGGCGTACCTGGGTTGTTGGCCTCCCTTGTGCAAAAACGATATCGCTGCCCTTAGTAATTTAATATTTTTAATTAAGAATCTGATGTTCAGTGTTTGCTTTTATATCTATATGCAGGGGCGGACTGGGTCCTCTCAAAGGGCGCATACCTTGGATTATCGGAGGGCGCGAGTCCTATAGCCCATGAGGGCGCAAGTCCTATCGCCCATGAGGACGCATCGGTTCAGGGTCTGGTTGACCAGCGGCCCAGTCAGGGGCGGACACAGGGGGTGGTCACAAGGGTCATGACCCACAAAAAATGTGTTTTTTCACTGCAAAAAATTCCAACTTTCATGAAAAATGAAGGGTGTTATTCCAAGACCATGGCAAATTCTGTCCTTGACCCCCCTCAAAATGAAAGTCTGTGTCCGCCCTTGTCTATATATATGGCGGATTTAGGAAATCACTTTCCCTAGATATAGGCCATGCAGCCTCATCTTCCTCCCTCGCAAAGTAAGAAAAATGCTTTTGAAAAAAGGGCATTGTTGTACATTCTTCACTTTTTACATGTATGTGAACGTGAGTTTTCACATAGTTATTCTAGCTAATATTTTAACTAATAATCTCATATGATAACTAATAATTTATTTTTGGATTCTCAGCTGCCTCCCCAACAACTAGTGCCGCCCTTAAGCATGCGCCTTGTGTGCCCCACTTAGAGATATGCCATTAATATATACAGAATTTCAAACAGTTATTATGCAAAAGAAATGTGTTTCAATTTTTATTTTCAGAAAATGGAAAAAGAATACTTGTTATTGTCTTTTATCCAAAGTTTTCAAAGACGATACAATGATATAATAAACACTCTATGGCCGCCCAGGTGCGGGAAGGGTAGTTTCTGGTATGTCCGCCCAGGAAGGGCTCTGATATTAATAATTGAATTTAGTCCCACGGCTGCAAATGTTTCGTCGTCGAATATTTGTCGCCGTTGGCTTCAAAGCTTACTTAGCTTATTGATAAATCCGTTACTGGTCAGGACAGAAAAATACCGTCCTTAAAATGAAATAGTCGCTAATTAGAACGACGGTATTGTGATAAATTACTGTATGTTATTGAAAGATAAAATCATTCTATGAAAAGAGTTTTATATTTGCTAAGAGAAATATTGAGAAAACTACATAACTGACACATTATATTCTACGTGAATACACACGCGTGAGAACATATAATTGCGTATTTCTTGTTAACTAAATATTAGTTTGAAAGCGTTGTTCATAAAACATCAAACTTCTAACTAACATTTCCCAGTTTGAAGATATACAACCCAATTGGTATAACTCGTTTCGGGAAGCGTTCATAAAAAAATCTTTAGATGTTAGTTGTTCGAAGAAATAGGTTTATCGCATCTACCTCGGGAAATTCGATTTTCACGTTCATTTTTATCGAGTGAACTGCATTTTGAAAGTAGTTATTTATTTTTGTTACTCACTCCAACGCAAACGCAATTGCCATGAATTGCTTCGGGGTAGAAAACGTACAGCTCGTGACAGATTGCTACAAGGAAGCGTATGTTTATATTAGTTCTTTTTCCTTACTTTTATGCTGCTGTATTGCTAAGGCGTGATGTGAAAATAGAATAGAAATTATATATAGGAAAAAATGGGTTGCAAATAAATTTGTATTGTAACCATTACCACAAAGAATGCGCACATTACAATCTCAATAATCCGAAATAAAGGGGGCGAACCCGATTTCGAATAATCCGGAAATTCCATTTTATTGTAAAGGTACAAAGAAACTATAATATCTGTCCAAAAACGCGTTTAATTATACATTACTAAACTACTATCGTGATAGTGAAAAGAAGTCACGAAGAGCATGTGTTAATTAAGATACTTACTGTTTCAGAAATAATAGGATATTTATGTGTATATATCAGATATATACAAAATACATACATATCTTTATATATATCTGATATCTACCTTTCGTAGTGATTTCTTCCTTAAGGCCGGAGTGCTCCTGAGAAAACAAATGTGTTTTTGACAGTTTTTGCTTGAAAACGTTGAACTAGTGTCTACTAAAAAATATATAATATTAATAAAAGTAAGTATAGTAGGCCAGGGGTTCTTTAACTTCCCTAGACCGTGGACCCCCTTCAGAGTTCACTCACCCTCGCAGACCCCCAAGAATTAACTCTTTAATTAAGTTTAAAGCCCAGAATTTGCATCATACATATTTATTTCTAGTGTTTCATCACTGATTTTCACCATTTGGGGAAGGAATTTTTCGTTCCCTCATAATTTATTCTTAGCATTAAAGAGTAAATGCTCGTGTCTTAGTACTTTTCCGAACTTTTGTGGGGCACTGGGAGGATCTCGCGAAGCCCCAGGTATCCACGGACCACAGTTGCAGAACCGCTGCAGTAGGCCATTTCGGTTAACCCAGTTAAGAGAAATTCGGATAATCGGGGTTTTACTGTAATTATTATTGAATAAGTACAGTCAAATCGGTTTATAACGAGTATGAAGGAAGCCGCAATTTAACTCGTTATATCCGGGTATTAACGCTAACATATAGATTTGGCGAAAAACTGGGGCAACCCCCGCCAATTTGTTTCTGTACGTTGTCATGCTTGAGCCTTCGAAGGACTCCGCTGCTGCAATAGAGCGGTCTAGTGCGTTATCAATTAATGTATTAGTATCACACTTAAGGACGCGATGTCCGACTTTCTCACAGACGCGAGGTCTGTAGTGTGTAATATAATTTGTAAATGATGTAGATGAAACCTTTTTACCGTCCATTGAGAAGATTGAAATTTCAATAACGAAACTAACATGGCGGATGCGCGACGCGTCCTTTCCAGCGCCATTGTAGTGACCAAGCAGAAGTGAAAGCCGATACAACCTCAAACACCGGGCTATTTAAAAAAAAAAAAAAGAAGAAGAAGAAGAAGAAGAAGAACCTAACAGAACAGCGTAAACGGAACATATTCACACAATCACATATATTATATATTTAAATATCAGAATTTTACCAATTTTCGCATCATTACGTGAAAATATTTTTTATTGTCTTAAACCCTCTAACAGGGAATCTTTATAAAAAGAGAGAAATTTTTGTTTTTAGACTTGACCTACTCAAATTTAAGGGAAAATTTATTGGACTGTATATTTTGAATGTAACCAAACAAGTGTTTTATATCCTTTCGTTATAACCGGGTTCCACTCTGGTTTACGTTATTTCTCATTGGTGTTTTATTTACACTTCGTTAAAAACGTCTTTTAACGTGAAAAAAATGGCTGTCCGTGAATCTGAATGAAAAACGCAATTGAGTCTTAAAGGCCCAATTGTTCCTTTAGGCGGGTTATACCATTCTCCTCTGGTAAACAGTCATACCCATAGGTAAGATGTGTATTCTACACATCACTGTAGAGTTTTCAAAATTATTGTGGGGTGGGGGCAAGCACATATTTTGTACATTTATACATTACAATATATGTAAAATTGCAATTTATTTCAAATTATTGGGAGGAGGGCTTGGGCAATTGACCTCATATAACTCTACGCCTATGATTATACAGATGCCTTTAGGATAGAGGAGAATCTTTTTCTTATTTTATTAATATAAAACTATTTAATCAAATTTACTGTGGCGCTGTTTGAGAATATCAAAATGGTGTTTTTTCGCCAACAGACGTAAATCGCGATTAACAACTTTTTGCACTTTCTGTTCAATATTTCGAACGGCGGAATTTAACGACGCATTTCGACCTTTTCCTTCCATTTGTTGTCTTTTTTTTTTAAACATCTTTGCAAAATAGGCCAATGAAAACTAGTCTGGAATATCAAATAAAAAAATCATATCGATATAGTTGCCATGTTGGAGTTTGGAGGATTCGTTTCCGGAAGGCTTTTGATAGATTCTTTCTTTTCAATATAAGCGCCTGAAGAGGTGGGAAAGTGGAAATAAAGAGTTAAACCACTTTTGAAATATTATAGTAGAAAAGGATGTTAATTTTCTTACCTTGGATTTCAACCTATTTACACTTTTACTCGTGCACTTAGTTTTCTAACCTGTATAAAGAAATATATTCACTTGTCCCGTGGCGGATTTTTAAGTAGGCACACAAAGCACAGGCCTAGGGGCGGCACTTATTAAGGGGCAGAATCAAAGTGCTTAAACATAAAATCGTCCAAACTCGACATCGTTGAAAAAATAATGTTTCTTTTAATTATTGCCCTGTTTCCCCAATAGCGATATATATATATATATATATATATATATAATGATATAATAATAATAATATAGTAATATACATAATATATAATAATATAATATAATGATATAAGCGACTATTTTAACTTGCCTGCAAATATAAACTACAGAATCGAAAGACAAAGGGCCCTGAAAATTTTGCCCCTGGGTATTTGCCCAGCGTACCCATTTATAAATCCAGGCTTAACACGTTTGTTATATATACTAATAGTAGAAGAATGAATAATGAAAAACTTGAACTGATAACGAAAAAATTCGTGCAAGGATGCGTACGTGTATGTTTGTTTGGATTTTTATGGCGCAAGAGCATCTGGGCTATACTGCGCCAAGTATTTTTCCTAAATACAAGAAATACACGTAAAAATATCAGAGATTCCAGGAATCCATACTAAAATTATTGTGGATTCAAAAAATGTCTCGAATCCACGAAGTCGGAGACTATGGTAGCAATAATTTCGAATTGTATCTTATTAGTTTGAATAATTATATGAAAAATCTCCTTTACATATCAAATGTTAAGAGTATGATATGCGTTTTTTTTAAACAAATATTCCGTTCTTTCTAAAGGAGGGAGGGGGCGGCAGTACAGGCTGTGCCTAAGGGCGGCAATTTTATAAATCCGCCACTGCATTTGTCCATACATAATATTACATTACATGCTGCCATTTACGCGATTGAAGAGTTTTGGCCGTGAAATCCATGTTTTCCTGATTGACAATTATTTTCACATATATTTGCCTCGTAAACATACTTACTTTACGTACGTTTCAACCTAAACGACATACAAAACTTTAAAAAAGCACAGTTCGAACGTTGTCTAAAGCGGAAGTGAAAAGTGATTATTTATTTTTGCTTAAATATTCCATGCTTACTTATCAAGGTCATCAAGTAAGTAGTTCGTCAAGGACGTATTCAGTCATTTAGTAAAAATAGAAAAATAGAAAAATAAAATATTTATAATTCAGAGTGTTGTGTGTAAAGAGACATAATTGCGTCTATCTAGGGAAATATATCGGAAATCAATTATACAGTGCAACCTCGGTAGCTCGAATTTCAAGGGAAAGGGAGTTCTACATCGAATTATCGAGTTTCAAGGGGAATGAAAATCGCTTCGGTTGACCGAGAATTTCGAGTTATCAGGTTCTCGCTGTGAAAACCTACGAAAATTTATTCCACAAAATTTGTCAATAGGAATTGATTTTGCTGCATCCAAGATTTTGGTTGACACTGGAATCTACGGTAGAACCTCCATATAGAGAAATGGACGGTTCCGTGAAAAAAAATCGTTATGTAGAAAATTCGCTGGGTAGAAATTATGTATTAAGAAAACCAGGGCAGTGCAATATGATACCACAATTAAAATCCCGTTTTTCAGTAAACGACTGTTTCTCATAAATAACATTCAACCATTTAACACTAGAACCGCGGCACTTTTATTATACCTAGAACCGCGGCTGTGGTCATTTGGACCGTCCTTGAATATTCTTTAAAAAACTATAAATAAATACAATTTTTTTTGTTTCAACAATACTAACACATTTAGGTTAAATCCCAATAATATTCATTTAATATTTTCAATAATTAGGTTAATTTTTACAATTAAATAAAAATTTTAGCAAGATATTTTCTTTCCGGAAAACTACATAATTTACGGAAAAATTATTCCTAAACCATTACGTCCCTAAAAATAATTCAACGTCAGTTACGTGGATTACAAGGGGCGGTGTGGCGATCGCCCCGAGCCGGATTATATCAGGAAAATTAAATGGTTTTTAAATTTATAGTTATAAAATTGCAAAAAGAAAAAAAAATGCGGGTTAAAATTGAAGTCGTCGCTTTTGCGGTGGTCGCCTTTGGCGTGGAATGGGAATCTTGTCGCTTTTGCGGGGTCCGCTTATCTTGATTAAAATTAGTCTCCTTCCAGGCTAAGATTACCCCGATTTCAGCCATATCCCTCTTTTTCCTTTCAGGGGCTGTGTACAAATTTACTATTGGGCTCCATCAACAGTAAATTTTTTATTACCACAACAAGAGTAACTCGTTTCCGTACGTAATTTGTAAGTACGCTGCTCTTCTTTATATCTTTAGAAAACCTTGCAAATTAGAATAAAAATAATGCATTTAATTTTCTTAATACTGATAAAATATTTATGTTTTTAAAAATATGTGGAAAAGATAACGTTACTAAAATTTATTTTATACGATGCATGAAATAAAATATTCATAACTTTAAAAATCAAATATAGCAAATAAATAGGTACGTATAAACACACACAACATATGGCGTTAGGAGAAGTGGTCAGCAAGTAGCTTTCAACTGACTAGCATTGACAGTAATAATATAAACGGAAGAAAAGTATTCCTTTGCAGATAACAATATTAACAAAGTAAAGAAATTTATCATTAGCACTTTCTCGGAATTAAACTCCCGTAGAACCGTGGTATACTCCTTTTCTGTAAGTGAGAAAGGTCGACCAATCATATTTTATCAGAGTCTAGTAGCTTCTGTGATCTTATAATTTAATTATTAATCATCTGTATATTATCATCGAAATATTATAACAGTGCTTGGGGAAATTTGGAAAGGTCATCTAAGAGTTTTAGAAATATTGCAAAATTTTGTGAAAAGTAATAAGCAAAGATCATTAATACTGTATTAGAATTGTTAGGGGAAAGGCTAAGAACCTGTGGATATTATTAATGCTTGTTTTATACCCCGAATGAAATGTACGAAAGAATAATTAGATAGAAATATATAGAAGTAATAGAAATTATAGATATAGACAATAAAGATGAACAAAAGGGAGGGAAATGATAAAAGAGAGAGATTAACAGAAAATATAATAGAGGGTTGAGTGCGTGTGGTTACATGTAGGGTCCTGAGCTGGTTATAGAAAATAGTACTTATTTGGGATCCATTACATGACATACGTTCATTACATTCAATCGTGTCCTAATGTAAGATTGTAAGATATAGGAAAACCCTTTTTAACGACCACAGTTTGCCGAAATGAATTTTTTTCTCATAGATTCAATGCTGAATTTGCATATAATATCAGAAACTATTCTGCCTCTAAAAATGATAATATTTTGGAGAATTTCACTTATCTTCTGACTTTAAATGTGATAAATTTTAGTGGCCACGTTCATTCTCAAGATTTTATCATTATAAATAAAATAATTTAAAACAAATATAAGTTTTAGAATCTTCTTTCTTATCCTTTCTTCTCATTTTAATAAAAAACGATCATCTCACCAAAAAAAAAAAAACCCACTTTCCTCTTCAGTGAGAATTGTTATTTAACTAATCTAGCAATATCACTTTCAGATAGTACAGGTATATGCACCAACATCAAGCCATACCGACGAAGAGGTTGAAGAATTTTATGAAGAAATCAAACAGTTACACACCAAAGGGAAACAACATATCAAGCTCATCATGGGGGATTTCAATGCAAGAATTGGACAACAGGAACAAGGAGAGACATCGGTTGGTAAATACGGATACGGGGAAAGGAATGAACGTGGCGATCAACTCATAGAATTTGCAGAAGCTGAAAATCTTAGCATCATGAATTCATTTTTTAAGAAGAAACTACAAAAAAAGGTATCTAAAAAAATCCAATGCAGGAACTAGCAAAATTAACGTATCTTCGCAAATAAGAACTCGGTTATTGAAGAGTGTAACGTGCTAAACAGATTCAATACTGGAAGGGATCATGGAATGGTGATACGTAAAATACATTTAAATACTAAATGAGAAAGAGAAAAGCTCGTCACAAAACAATAATGTGAGAGAGTGGATTTAAAGGAACTGGAGGAAATATAGAAGCATTGAAGCGGCGATTAAAAAATCGCTTTTCTGCACTGGAAGGACTTATTGAAGAAATTGATATCTCAGAAGCAAATGAAAACATTGTTAAGAAAAGCGATTGCTCATGAACAGACGAAGGGATCCGAAGATGGACAATGAGAATGCCACTCCAGGATTGAGTACATAGAACTTTGTAAAACTTTGCGCAAAAACATGAAAGAAGATATAAGAAAATTCAATTGTGAGTTAGTAAGGAAGGCCATTGAAAGCAACAAGAGCCTTAGGGTTGTTAAAGGGAGTTTGTCTGTTGGGAAGAAACACATCATTGCATTAAAAGGAGAGGATGGCACTGTAACAAGAAATAGGGAAGAAATACTTAGAAGAGTTGAAGAATTCTACAGAAAACTATATGAAGGAAACAGTGGATTAAACAAAGACTCTGAGATAGTCGAAGGAACAGCTCCAAAAATCTTAAAAGAAGAAGTAGCATTTGCAATAAAAAGTATGAAGAAAGGAAGAGCCCCTGGCGATGATGGCATTACATTAGATATCCTAAAAGAAGCTGGAGAATATGTAGAAGACATACTTGCAAAATTCTTTACCAAATGTCTTAACAGCGGTAACATACCAAACCAATGGGATTCTGCAACAGTAATTCTTTTGCATAAAAAAGGTGATAAAGAGGATTTAAAAAATTACCGACCAATTAGCTTGTTACCTGCTATTTATAAAATCTTCACAAAAGTGCTAACACATCGCCTGCAGAAAAAATTAGATGCAGCTCAACCAAGAGAACAAGCTGGATTTCGAAGTGGATTCAGTACAGTGGACCATATTCAAGTATTAAGAGAATTAATTGAAAGAACACATGAATATGAACTTTAATTAAGCGGAATTTATTGACCATTCGAAGACCTTTGACTTTATCCAAACATCAGCAGCCATCGACGACTCTAAACTCAACAGACATTGAGGATGTGTACATTGACATGGTGAAACGTGTGTATAAAAATGCAAGTGCAAAATTTCGGTTACATAAAGATACCAAAACTATCAAAATTGGTAAAGGTGTGAGGCAGGGAGATACCATTTCTCCAAAACTTTTTACTTTAACCTTGCAGATGGTTGCTCATCTGATAAACTGCAATAACAAAAAATAAATAAATAAATAAATAAATAAATAAATAAATGAATGAATAAATAAATAAATAAATATGCATGATGAATAATTAAATCATCTGCGATTTAATCAACAACAAATTTTCAGGTAGTCAGCTGTGTAGCAAAACGGTTATTTATTGCTAAAACTTTGTTACACAGCTGACTACCTGAAAATTTGTTGTTGATTATTATAATGCGCTGTGAAAGTCTACGTGAAACTACATCTGCGGTTTGCTGATGACATTGTTATTTTTTCAACGAATCCATCAGAACTCCAAGACATGGTACAGGAGCTCTCAACTAGAAGTAGAGAAGTTGGACTCGAGATGAATCCATCCACAGAGAAAGTGAAAAGTACAAGTTGACAACATTGAGCTAGAAATTGCTGATTCATATATTTACCTTGGCCAGCTGATTTCAATGGATGGCAACATTATGAAAGAACTCAACAGACGTATTAAACTTGGCTGGAGTGCATTTGGAAGAAACAGTTTTATCCTGAAGGGGAAATTGCCTTTGTGTCTAAAAAGAAAGGTCTTCAACCAGTGTGTATTGCCAGTCCTCTCTTATGGATCAGAGACATGGAGTCTAACAGTTGGAGCAATACGAAAGTTACAGACAACGCAAAGGAGCATGGAGAGGTGCATGCTTGGAATAACTAGGAGAGATCGAAAAAGAAACACTTGGGTGAGAGAGCAAACTAGAGTAGAGGACATCATTGTTAAAGTAAAAGGGCTGAAATGGCGATGGGCTGGGCATATTGCAAGAAGAACTGATCAACGATGGACAACAGAAATTCTGAACTGGATTCCAAGAGACCACCGAAGACCTAGAAAACGTCCTCAAACTAGATGGGTGGATGAAATAAGAAAACAGGTTGGGGTGACGTGGAAGCGAATTGCTCAGGATAGACTTGTGTGGAAAGCATTTGGAGAGACCTTCATCCAGCAGTGGATAGATAATGGTTGAATATGATGATATATTGATGGAAACTGCAATATCTGTTGAAAACGGTAAAATACTTCATATATTTTGTGAACTTCAAAATTGCTTAAAAAAATTGTGACATCGAATCCAATTACTATTTATTAATTCATTTTTAAATAGTTGCAACTTTCATAGCTTTCAATTAAAGTCTCAAACTACCAAATCGTATTTTTTAATTTTATATTTTGCACGCTAATATAACAAAAAATTTGCCATTTATGTATGTAATTAAATTATTTTCAATTTATTTACGTATTTATCTACCTTCGCCATGGACCTCAATTAAGAGATTACCTTTTCACGGAACCATGGGTGGTCACTTTATATGATTTTACTCTATGTCTAATTAAATAATATCGTATTAATTTTTATTATCATTGATTAAATCAAATATTGTGATTTTTAATTGTCTCATAATATTCAATAATTATGGTTCCTAATTATCTCATAATATCCAGTAACTGTGATTTTTAATTGTCATTTTAGCTATAATTGTTAATTATAGTTAAGAACGGGATTATTTTGAACAATAATGTACAAAGTAGAGTATAATGTATATGAAGCAGTGAACTCTGTCTGTAACAATATTCTAGGAACCGGGAAAAGGTATAATTATAGACAGTTTATCCTTAAAGACAAGGTTGAATCAAACACAATCTATTATGAAAATCAGTTATACAGTCGAAACCGCATATATGCAAATGGGTGCGTCAACGAAATCCTATGCATATAAGCGGGTTTCGCATATAAGCGGGTTTTACATAAAAGCGGTATTCTCTGAACTATAGCGTGGAAATAATTTGCTCATTAAATTTTTATCGAATTTTATTATTAAATTAGATATTCTTATTTCTAATTTTATAAATCATACACATTATTTCAATATTTATAATGTACAGTACTATTACTCTATTAATAAAAATAACAAGAAGTAATGTAGTAGTGCTTACATAAACATAAGTACTGTATTAGTGAACAATATCAGTTAACCTTTTTTTTTCATGCATGGATGTTCTGATAAATGATTAAAGATTTGATCTGTTAAGGTATTAGCGCTTTCCATATGAAAATTGTTTGATTTTAAATAATCTTGCAAAAGCATTAGAGCAGAAATAGTTTTTTTACCAGACCGACGAAAAAAATTGACAGTAATTCCGAACACAGAAGAGGAGAAAGACGTAAAAAAAGGCCTTAAATAAGCTGCTAAATGTAACTTCGAAAAGGATTTCCAGCTACATATTTACTATAGATGAAAACTTGTTTTGCACATATCCGGTTTAAATTCTATAATAAAATATTCGTTTGGCTTCGGAAATACTTACATATATGTGGTTTTCGCATGTATAAAATCTCAATTAAGCGGGTTTAGGTGACATTAAGAAAATAGGAGAAAATTTGAGGCTCGATATTTTTTGCATATATGCGGTTTTCGCTTATATATGCGAGTTGCATATATGCGATTTCGACTGTAATTTGGACGCAATATTGTTTTTATTAATATATTTAAAAAAATATTAAAAAATAATGCAGATAAATGATATGATTAATATAAATCACAGAATTTAATTATGAAAAGAAAAGTACTGGATAAAAGTGCACTGGAATAAATTTACTTGTTTGGTTTATGTAGAGAGTACCGATGACATATGTTTTAAAATATCTGGGAAATTCAGATATATATTTGGAATGAAATGCTGCAATATTTCGATAAATTTAACAGCATCTACGACAGTTAAGCTAGGTGATGATTTCGTTGAATACTCCCTGTCTTCTCCGCTTTCATCACATTTTGTTTCAGTTCCGCTATTACATTTTTATCGGCAGTGGCGGATTTACTTATAAGCTAACTAGGCTAAATCCTACGGCCGTAAGATACATCAGCCTCTTTTTATTCGTGTGCTACTGATAAGCACTAGTAATTCTTCATTAAAATGCAAATAGACCTCTGTATTTATGGAAGAGTGTATATTCAAAGCTTTGTATTCACGAAGAGTATTATTTAGGTGGTATGTATCACACTTATTTCTTCAGATACATTCGATTGACTTCGGCCCTTCATTCTAGGAACGAACATATACAATATTATTCAGCATTAACGGAATCGGAAAAATATTTGCACTTATTTTTATTTCGAAATTCTCAAATTAGATTGTGCAGCGTATCACCTTTACATTTATTATCATTAATTGAATGTCGAAAGCTGTACTGTATTAAAAAGTCATTGAGCACAACATATGGCTAAAGTTTGAAAAGCGCAAAATTATTACTGCACACAGATTCACTAAAAAACAAATTATCTTTGTAGTTCGATAATCATTAACATTATATGAAATATGCCCAGATAGCGAGAAATAATAATAGACAGATTTCACTTATAATATGTTGTGAATAATTATACCAAATTTGTATTTTTGAGGACATTCGAAAGGTCCTCAAAGCTTAAAGGAAATAATTTTGAATGAAGATATCCTAACGATGGATGGCGGTGGAGAATAGGTTCTTTTAATTGATGATGGAATCGAAGAAAGAATTCTTGCATTCGCATCTAAAAAGGGTAAAGAAGCTTTAGCAGTTCACAAAAAATATTTCATGGATGGTACTTTTAAAAGCTGCAGTAAGCAATTTTGTCAACTATATACGATCCATATTGACATCGGAAGTACATTGGAAGAAACAAATATAATTCCCATTGTGTATGCTCTATTGCCCAATAAGAAGAGGCAAACGTATGAAAGATTTTTTACTCTTTTTAAGAGACCCTGCGGTGGCGCAGTGTGGTAACGCGTTCTCCTATTGCGCGGCTAATCCGGGTTCGACTCCCAGCAGTGCAAAAAGAACGCTTACTCAGAGATCTCATAAAGATCGCACTGCTCACTGTAGTCCGGGGTTTGGTTCCCCAGGCCTTAAGAGGTTCGGATTCCTCGGAAAACAGTAGGTCCCGGCGCAGCATGACCACTGTAGTCTTTGAGCCGTAAAACCAAAAAACAAACAAACAAACTCTTCTTAAGAGCTACGTTCCGAGCTGGGAACCGGAAATGATAAATATGGATTTTGAAGATTCAGCAATTGAAGCCACTACAAAAATTGTTTCCATCTGTCTGTATCAGTGGCTGTAATTGTCACTTCAACCAATATATTTGGCGAAAAGTGCAAGAACTTGGATTGGTAACCGAATACAATAATAGCGAGGATATAAGGCTTCGCATACGTATGTGTAGCTCTTTGGCACATATACCTGTGAACACCCTTGATGAAGGATGGCTAAGAAGACAGCGTGAGACACGAAAAACTTGAAAAATTTTATAATTATTTGTTAACCAATGGTTGGACTATTCACTAATTACACATGACATGTGGAATTGCAACGGAACACGTCACCGTACGAATAACGCCGTCGAAGGATGGAATTTCAAACTCAATTCTATAATTAAGAAACCACATACAAATGTTTATGCGTTGTTACGAAATTTAAAAAGTGAAGCCAAATATAATGATTTCATTTATGACAGAAATTTCCTTCATATGGAAGGAAAGAAAAAAAAATACGTTAAATTAGATGAGGGAATTCGAAAAGTACTAAACCAATATGAAGTCGATAGCAACCTCAAGGAATGCCTTATAAAATTATCCTACGTACAAAAGTTTGACTAAATATAATAGAATAATAAATAAGAAAAAAGCACAAAGGGGGGGAAAAAGTAGATGAGGAAAGCAATTTTCTTCCTGTGCCTTTTAAACACGCCAGCATAACATTGTTACTGCTGTGCCAGTCCTAAGCCTGGAAAAAGTGTGAAGGGAAATCGAACTTTTTAATTGATATTCTTCTTATATTACAAAAAAATACAACAATTGATCAAGCTTTACCAAAGCCAGTAAGGCTTGGGAGACTTTTCAATTGAGGTATCGGGTCATTAACATCCCAAAACCTGAATTATTTTTCTTACCCCTTAAACAATAATGCTTCATTTTTTTTAATAGTACATCTCTATTGATTAATAGAACACTTCGTTCAAAAAAAAAACAGTTATCCCATACTTTCTATTTTCAAGTGCTTTTTGTAATACACGCTATCCTTTAGTTCTTCTGTAGATTTTCCTGTCCTAACGCCGTACTGATATCTATATAGAATACGCTATTTATTTATAAATTTCGTCATCATCAGTCTTTTATGCCGGTTTTCAAATATTTTGGCGAAGACTGACAGTTTGTTTATATCAGGGGTTTTCATACTGTGCGTTGTTGCTCTTTGGAATGACGTTGATTCCAGTCAAGGGCGTCGCGACGTTGACTAACATTTTATGACATGTTATATGAAAATATTTATAATGCGCGTTTTGTACACTTTTGTATATTGGGAAACCGTCGACAATTTCTGAGAGGAATTGGATAATTTCAATCACATTCAATTCCTTATTTTAAAGTGTACTCCATGATTGATGATTTCGTTTCAACACCAGCTTTCACTTTCCTTCCTAACAAATATCAGCGTTTTCCAACCAAGTCTAGGGTGAATTTTCACGTTAGGTTTGGTTCCAGCCATTTTGTCAGCAAATCAATAGGGGGTCCCCCCCCCCCCCACCTCCAAGACGGGGTTCGAAGAGATACAGAACAGGTTCTAACACAATTTCTTTATGTGTTCTTTTCTAGCTCAAATTTCCCACCACAAGATAGTCTCACATATATCCCAATATTTTTAAAAAATAGCTAACTTTTTCTCACGTTGCTAGTTTTGACAACTCATTAGCATCACTGGTCATGTGGTTATCTATCGCAAGCTCCAATCCCCACTTTCTCTGCGATTCTTACAGAGTAAACCACCATCGCTATCGTATAACGTTTTCTTCAATTTACCATATTTCAATGACCAACGATCAAGTAAGTTCACTTTTGTTATTTCCCCCATCTCTCGTTTTAAATAACTTACTTTAAAAAACATCTTGTTAGATATTCATCACTCCGAAATTTATTTTATTATTTACAGATTGATTTTTTTTCCCTCACTTTAAATTAATCTTATAATATTATTTTATGAGATTATCATCTTATTCTTTTTATTAATAACACAATTTTAATCTTTCCGATAACATTTTCTAAACTATTTTTATCAATTTTTCAAAACCGTATTTTTCTATGCTCATTTCACAGATAAGCTATGCGTAAGCTATCGCAAGCAGAGTTGAGAAAACATCAGCCAATTTCGAGGTTATCTCCCTATGCTCTTGTGATCTCTCGATTCTATGAGTTATCTTTTTCAAAATATTAAGTTAAGTGGTTTTATTCTGTGAGCGATCTTTCTCAAAATATTAAGTTAAGTGGTTTTATTCTGTGAATAAAATGGTTTTAAATAATCCATCTTATTCATTACATATTATAAAGTTTGCTTCCAGGTGTGATAATTTACTTAACAACTAAAATCATATTCTACACATATTCATGAACTTAATCTTCATCGATTTTTTTTTCTACATAGAAGTAACACTTTGGATTAAAAGTGGGAAGAAACATGTCTCTGACACGTTCGGAACCGTCCAGAATTGAAATCGATGATAATAAGTGGTGTATAAATTGAAGAAAAAGTGAAAATCGTCAAATTGTAAAACCCCTCTTGTTCGGTATAGAAGATGGTAGCTTTTGCTTTCATTCTGTATCGAAAAAATAACTATCTAACTATTTTCCTCGTAGCTAAATCCACGTTTTTCGTGTGGGAGAGGGGTCGCTTTAGCGGTGGATTTGGGAACTTATTTCAATTTCTATTGTCTCAAGAGGATATTCCTCTTGATCGTAATATATGTACATGGTAGTTACATATCCCCTTTTTTAGCAATCGTAGCTCGCCTAGAGGAAAATTTTGGTGCTTTTTGTAAATATCTTGTTTTCAGAAACATTTCTCTCGCTTGTTGTATGTATATACTTATCTGGTGGTCACGTGCCCCTTTTTAGCGATCTTAGCTCTCATAGTGATGGATTTCGGTATTTTCTTCAATTTTTATTTTTTCAAGGGATATTTCTCTAGATCGTTGCATCGGTTGGTCACATGCCCCCTTTTTTTAGCGATTGTAGCTCTGCTAGCGGAGGATTTTGGTATTTTTTGTAAATATCTTGTTTTCAGGGACATTTCTCTTTCTCGTTGTGTGTATGTACATGATGGTCACGTGACCCTTTTTTAGTGATCCTAGCTTTCTCTAGGGGAGATTTTGGTACTTTTTGTAAATAACTTGTTTTTAGGGACATTCCTCTTGATCGTCGTATATGCCCATCTTTTGGTCACGTGCCCCATTTTTTAGTGATTCTTGCTCCCCTAGCAGAGGATTTTGGTATTTTTTGTAAGTATCTTGTTTTCAGGAACATTTCTCTTGATCGTCGTATATACTTATCTGATGGTCACATACCTCTTTTTAGTGATCCTATCTCCCTCTAGCGGAGGATTCTGGAATTGTATACAATTTTTTTTGGTTTTAAGGGTAATATGTGTATTTAATGGTTATATGTCCCCACAAGCCCGTAGGTATAGATTGCTTATGGGGATTTTAGAGTTGCCACTGATTTGTTTAGGTATCTAATTCCCTCTCACCCCGGTATAGGCAAAACAAAATTAAAATGCTTTTCTAATATACATAATTCAGACATAACTATGTAGTGATAGGATGGGATTCGAAAATAAAATTTTTAAAATAAATTTATTAAAAAAACTATAAAATCAAATTGAGCCTTTTCCGGCGAGAAACGAATGTATCAATTATCTCCGTTGGAGAAGAAATAATGTTTCTATGACCTGCCATCAGAGCTAAGCCCATCAGTCACTGCTGGCTGGTTCTGTTCCTTAGGTATGTTTTGATTCGTTTGAAAGATGAAAAAGTCCGTTCGGGCGTTGCAGTTGTTACCGGGATCACAGCCAAAATTCCAATCAATTTCTTAATATTAGGGAAGAAAAACTCACTGCATTCGTCGTAAGCCTCCAAAACACCCGCAGCAGATTTAGCTGTCGCCCACTTTTTTTTTCATAAATCATGCTCTGCTTTCAAGGTTTCGGATGTTACATCATTCAAGTACAGATTTTGTATTAGTTGTAAGTGACAGGCCGCGTCATCTTTAAAGAAACTTGGAACTAAAATTTGCAAATTCCCTATAATATTTGCGTGGGACGCAAATCCAGCCTTCAATTCCTCTATAACATGATCTCTGAATGGATAAAAAACATTTCTTTTGTAGTACTGCTCTAGAGTACTGGCTGCAACGTTGCTTCTACAAGTTCGTTTTGATACTATTCGAGAAGCTTTAATTTCTGTTGTGCCAAGTAAGTTCTTCGCTTCCTCGATTATATTGTACAACCCAGCATCGCTAGCATCATACCTGATAGCCTCCAGGGCTTCTATGACTGTAACTTTTAACATGTTGGTATGCATCATTGAGATTTATGCAAACCGTCTACAGAGCAACATTAAGGCTTGATGTGTAACTAAACACCTTCTTCAAAATCAGTAAAGAAATTACAAATTGACAGTTCTCTAGGTTTCGGATGAACTAAAAGGCTTGTGAGTCGCTAGCATGATTTTCTAAAGTATGCAGTGCTTCTATAATGACATTAAATGATTCTACGAATCTGCTTACAGCCTTGTGTTTCTCGGTTCATCTCGTTTCACAAAGAGCTACAAGCTGAAAATTCATATTTTTTCCGGCAGTTCCCTTCATCACAGTGTTCCATAAAGAAGATTGTCTAAAAAAATGATTTTTTTAACTGTTCCTATGCAGTTCCTTATCATAGATACTACTGAAGAATGGGCAAGAACTAAATCGAGAGTATGTGCAGCACAAGTGCGCCTTAGGTTACTGCTGATTTATCAGAGTGCGCACACCTTTAAGGTGGCCGCTCATTACTGAAGCACCATCATTATCCTTGACCAACCATCATCTCGAGATCCAAGCCATGAGAAATCAGGTGTTCCATTATGGTGGCTGCTAATGCTGACGCTGATACGTCTTTTACATGAACGAACTCAATAAAGTCCTCACGAAGAAATGATATTTTGCTAGAGCTGTCTAAATAGCGTACACACAAGGACAATTGTTGCTCTCTTGATATGTCTTGTGTTTCATCCGCCAAAACTGAGAAATACCATGGGCCTTTTTTTATTCTCCTGATTACAGTTTCTTGTACTGAGTTACTACATAATTCAATAATTTCATTTTGAATAGAAGGGGATGTGTATATACACCTACTATCCGAAATCTGAGTTTGCAAATGGTGTTTAAGGGCTTCATCTCCAGAACCAGCTCGATACCGAAGAAGAGCTCTGAAGTTGCCATCCTGAGTTTTTTACTCATTTTCTAGAGCAATTTTTCTATTTTCTATGCTGATTGCTTGAACGACATTTTGATTTTTTCATTGATTTGATAGAAAATCCTTCAGCTTGTCCAACAGCAAATCGGTGGTATTCTGCTTTTTCATATTTCTCAAATGTTTGTTTCACGTGCTTCCAATTCGTCATCGGTTTCTTGACAAGATATCCAAGTTGTTGTTGACCACGACCACCACAGCCACTTCCGAACAGGACACAGACTTTGCAAAGGGCACCTTTTAAATAATCTGTGTAAACTAAATATTTGTATGACGTCATCCAATGGCGTTGAAATGACATGTCTCTCTGCATTTATAGGAAATTGGTACGTAGTTGCAGGAATCCAAAGTTCACTGAGAGCTTTAAACTTCTCGTCATTTTGAGGTGGTTGTTTTAAATATCTGCCAACATCACGTTCATAGAGTATAGAAGCTTCCGGATGAACTGGGAAATTAAAAAAAAGTTATTTATGCTATTAGACAATGAAGAAATAATTAAAAAAAATAACTACCAATAAAAATTAAAAGAAAATTGTATTATTTTAAATTTTCTAATCATTTGTAAAATAAAATAATAAATTGACTTAATACGCCTTCCCTAGACGGGCTAAGTAAAAACTAGAAAAGATTGATTTCTTTCGCAAAATGAAGGGATGTTTGTAGTGGACTGTATTGTGCCCCCCAACAAAATTTTTCTACATCCGCCTATGAGCTTGCTCATCCTCAAACTGTTGGATTTAAAGTTTAAATCCAATAGTGTTAGGACGGGCGAGCTCATAGGAAAAATATAAAAAACATAGAAAAAAAATAAAAGAACACTGAATATATATAATTGTTATTTATATGTGTTATTAAGAAACGAAACTAATCTTTTTATTTATTTTTTTTCATTTAGCAATAAAATCTATTACATATATAATATTTATTAAAATCAACTGCTTTTAAAAAAAAAATGTAAGAAACGTATTATCAAATTGTCCTTTAATTTCTTGTAAAATTGGCAAAACTTACGAATCAAATTACGTTTGGATCGATTAACCTGTAATTAAAAATTAAATATACAGGAGAGAACGGGACGGAGTAAAACACCCATTTCTTATTTTCGTAACTGTTATTATATGGCGCCACATACGATATGTTAACGTTTCTAATCTAAATAAGATGAATTACAAATTACATTTGTTACCAGCCATTTTTAACTCAAACTAGAGTTTTCATATGATATTTTTGCCTTTCTTAGGGTCAACAATTCATGCACCCGAAAATATAATCGACCATCGAATGAATCGTTTGTTTTCATCCGATATTTCCAATTAACATACTATCACGCTGAACCACATTACGTACAATTAAAAGATTTCAAAATATCGTATGAACGTTAAAAATCAAGATAATGGTTTCTATAAACTTACTTGCTGGCGGTTGAAAATCCTGTGACGTCAATTGCGAACAAGCAGAGGTAGAAGGAGAAGCCAAACTTTCTTCATTGGAAACAATTCGTGCTTGTGCTGCTATCATGACCAACTTCCTATTTGTTATTTTCGTTAAAAAAAGTGTAAACAGATTTTTGCACAGTACGCTTCATTTTAAAGCTAAAAAGCTAACTAATAATGGTAGATGATGATCAAAACAAAACCTTTTGGCCTTTATGTTAATGGCGCGGTGAGCATTGCTTATAAAGAGACATAAACAATTCCGGAAATTGTCGGTTGCCTGCTGATGGTCGATGGGCACGCTCACGCGCAGTGATGGCCATCTGCAATGTACCAGATTGATCCATGAGGTCTGAAAGCGCCGTGTTCTATCTAATACCAAATTATTCTGCTGATCATGCGGGAAATTCAAATTTTTTAATTTTTTCAATCTATTTTTATTATTTTTTACAGAAATTTGATTTTCGTTTTATGTACTTGGCTTCCTTGGTCATTATATTAACAAATGGGGAAATGAACTCGCT
>QLNU02015360.1:60375593-60390697 GCA_006491805.2 Dysdera silvatica
ATCGTTAATTTTTTGTAAAGTTTTGGCACTTTCGCCTTATGTTTTAAATAAATTTCAATTCAATAAAGTCTCAATTCGGTAAAGATTTCATTTTTACAGATGGATCCAAAACAGAAACAAATGTAGGTTCTGCATTTGTCATTAACAACAGTGCCATTGCAGAAAAAATCCCCTATCATGCTTCATTTTCACAGTGGAACTTTATGCCATTTCCATGGCACTTGCGTATATTTCAACTCATAGCTTAACTCATTGTATCATCTGTACCGATTCTCAGAGCTCTTTAAGAGCCCTGGAATCTTTTAAATATTCACCTCATCCTATTTTATCCAAAATCCATTCACAACTGCAGCACCTGCACAATCATTCCAATATTAAATTCTGCTGGATCCCTGCTCACATTGGTATCAAAGGGAATGAGGCTGCTGATGCAGCTGCAAGGGCAACGAACTCACCACTTGCTTCTAGCCAACTTCTTCCTTTCTCTGACCTGAAACCAATTATCAAGACCTGTGTGAATCAAAGGTGGCAAGAAGAATGGGATCATCAAACCAATAACAAATTGAATAATATTAAACATACAATTGGTAACTGGCCCTCCTCATACCGTAAAAATCGGAAAGAGGAGGTTCTCCTTGCTAGACTTCGCATTGGGCATTCCCATCTCACCCATAGACATCTGTTGGAAGGAAAACCAGCACCAATTTGCCAAGTGTGCAATGAACCCATGAGTGTTTTACACATTTTAACTCAATGCCCCTATTATAGACTTGCCCGCACTCTTACTTTTAACTCTTCATCACTGTCTGACATTTTAAATGACCATGCTGACCATACGCACGTTTTTAAATTTTTAAAAAGTACTGGTTTTTACTACAGTCTTTGATTTTACCATGTTTGGCGCAGTATAGCCCAGATGCTCTTGCGCCATAAAAAAGCCAAACAAACAAACAATGGACCCACTTGAAGATCAAAAACTATTTTTGCTGACATCTGAACAATCACGAAAGTAAAACAGTACTACAATTGCCCAACTATTCACTAATACATGAACTTTGCTTTGGCCGGATGGTATTCAACATGAAAGAGTTCTTTTATTTCTGACGGATGCAGCCCCCCCCCCCCATATAAAAAAAGCCAAGAATGCGCTGAAAATTTTGTTCCCTCGTATGCTTTATCTAACATTCCTTGCTCATGCATTTCATAGGATTGCAGAACAAGTGAGAGGTTCCAATCCTGAAACTGAAAATATTCTCGTTTCCAACGTTAAAAAAAAAACATTCGTGGAAACTCCTTTAAGAATTCAAGCTTTCAAGGAAATGGCACCGAACGTTCCATTACCTCCGCAACCGATTTTCACAAGATGGAGAACTTGGATATCAGCAGTCTCGTACTATTATTGCTTACATTTTGACAAAAGTGATGAAATTGTCAATGGTTTTGCGGATGAAGAAATAGTAGCTATAAAAAAGAAGCAAATTTTTATTTTTCAGCTCCAAAGTGAAAAATAAATTGACATTCATTTTGACACATTTTGGAAAATTTCCAGAATTTATTAAATGTCAAGAAAAAATAAATATCCCTTTGTTAGAGTCATAATTATTATATCGCAAAATCAAATAGGCTTAACTTGATAACGAATAAAGTTGGTTTTGTTCAAATATATTGAGGCGTTCAAAAGTTATTAATATTTTCCAACTTTTCGGTGCAATGGCCCCACTGTGCAGAAGTTCCGTAATTTGATCGCTTGTAACTTTCGATAAAATCGGATTGTTTTCAAAATTGCGACATCATTGTTTTCAGAAAAAAAGCCTCTTTAAAATGATATCAAACATGATGTATATTCTAATTGAAAGTTGTCGAGCACCCTGGCGCCAGCGCCCAGTTTTTAAGGGCGCTCATAATTTTTTTATCGCAAAATCAAGTACGCTTGACTTGATAACAAATAAAGTTGATTTTGCTCAAATATATTGAGGCATCAAAAGTTATTAATTTTTTCCGACTTTTTGGTGTAACGGCCCCACTGTGCGCCGTTTGAAATAAACGATTAGTTATTACTTTTCGCGGGATGATTTTGACAAAGGACGTACTGGAAGTGCCTTGTATGTATAGGGTCCATTGAAGGTAAACAGTGGTTGTTAAAGACTGGAAATTTTTCTCATAATAGCCGATGATATGACAATATTAGATGATAAATCGTTTTTTATATATGAAATTTACATTGAAATGATTTTTTCTTTGTGAGCAATTTACAAAATTGCGTCCCTGTGGCTCTACATGCCGACCATTTGGAAATTGTGCTAATCATGTGAAGGATAACGATATTTCATATATAAAAAACAATTTATCATTTAACAGTGGTCATGCTTGTAAAGAGTGACTATTTACACAATTAAGTTGAACAAAGCTATGGGAAAAAGAAGTAAAAAGAGAGAAGATGCCCCTAAGGTTTTCCCCAAAGCGCGTGCATGTGACTACATTGTCTGTAAGCATATGGGCCAAACGAGATAGTAAAGACCTAAACACAAAAAATATAATTTTTATAAAGCAAGAGACTTTCAGATTGTATGACGAATGACTGATAAAATATAGATATACAAATATACAAGCGTTTTTATGGACTAACATTAGGATTAAAATAGCGCTTGAATAAATAACACAAAGCCCTAGCGGGTGCCCCAAAAACGTGGGGCTCTAGTCCAAAGCCTACTTGGCCTATACGTAAATCCGGCACTAAAGTCAGTCATAATGGACCTTAAGTATGTTATGAGAAGTTTTAATTTGGAAAATGAATGTTCTGCTGAAGCTACCGTAAAAGTGATTATCAGCAAAATTCTGAACGTGGTCGCAAGGTTTGTAAAACATACTAGACACTTTTTCAAATAAGTACTTAACAATGATCAGTGGTGAAGAAGCTAGTGTTTCCGGAATCGATCAAATAAGAACTTTCAGTTCTGTGTGTAAGTCTAATCCGTTCTAATCGTCTAAAGGAATGGCCAGCTGCTTACAGTATTTCAATATTTCACCGACTTTTTTTTAACATTAGAATAAATTAAAAAGAAATTCAAAAGTCATACTAAACTTTGGCATGTTCAATTTAGTCTGACCACTAGTTAGAAGTTGCATGAGCACTACGAAGGTCAATTGACCAAATACTCCGTCGGAAGTGTATAATGGCCGTCAAAAACTGATTTCTTGGTGCTTGCACTACACAGCTTTAGCGGCTTTGAGCAACCGCTCCCCCAAACCGGCCCTGAATCTCCTTAATAGACTACTGAATTTCATTTCAAAAAACAATAAATATTATTACAAGACGGAAAGCCACGATAACAATTAAAACTTCCTTACGACAAATAACATGTAACTAAACTACAAGTACTTTTTCTGATGTGCCAAAAAAGTAAATTGTTTTAATAGAAAAATTGAAACCTTGCACGAGTTTCAATAATCTGAGATGTCCTCTGTACAGTCAGGTAAGTTCATCCATTTTGATGTAGTTTTTACTTTCCTAATTTCTTATTTGCAGTGTCATATAGTCGCATACGAAGAACTCGTACACAGTATTCATTCCCAGTCCGCCCCTGGGGGACAACATGGGTGAGCCCTTTTCATATCGCAAGTGAACAAACAAATTTCCGGTAAAAACTGAAGGGAGGCTGTTTTTTTTTTCCGAAACCGATGACCCGCGAGAACCGTAAAATTTTTTCAAATGGCCCGCTGCTTCAAAACAAGAACTAGACAACCCTGATCTAGATGAATAGACAAAATAACAGAATTAGTAATGAAATATATACTCGTACCATCCCTAAGCAAATGCAACCTCCACAATTTGAGATGGACTTCCTCGGATATATCACTAGTTGATTAAGTGAATAACCTTGACGTAGCGCATGCGTATTGACCAGAGATGCCAACTTTTACGGATTTTCCGTAGTTTGTACGGATTTTAACTCCACCTTACTGTATTACGGTCGATACCAAAAAAACTACGGAAAATTTCATTTAAGATCCTTAAGTGAATTTTCTACTGGCTCTTCAAAAATTCATATTTTTAATGTTGTTTTTTTTTAGTGAAAAAACACGCTTTGCAATGGCCCGTGCTTCCGACTTGTCCACTTCCCTCCACTGCCGTCAATCCAGCACGTATCACAAGGAACCAAACACATTGGGATTTCCCGTCGCGCCGTGTGGATCAGCCGAGAGGGAGAATAAAATCAGTTATTTGGCGCCTTTTGTGTATGTGTTTGCATGTGAACTGTTTCTCTGTTATTCTTTACGTCTAGCTTTGTGTCTGAAAATTATCTGAATTTGGATTAAAACAACGAAATGAAACGCAGCCGTGATTGTGAAACAGCTGGGGGAAAAAAAGGGGGCAGACAATTTACCTGCAAGTGTATCGCGATATTTGTAGTAAGGAATGGCCGTTTTGCGAAGCATCAAAAAATTTCGCATTTTCGTGGACCTACCACGTTTTGAGTAACTTTTTACTCGCAGCATTTTATTAAAATTTCAGAAAAATTTCCTTACAATACTTTAGAAAATAGTGCGCGATTTGCTTCGAGATTTTGCGGCATATATTTCGGGATATTTCCCCCTTCTGCTTTCGTTATCTACACACGCAGAGGCGTGCAGATAAATTCAATAATACATTTGCCTATTCGATATATTTGATTTACGTAATTTAGAATTATATTCTGTGAAAAAATGCTACCTGGTGCTTGTTTGTAGAAGTTTAAAAGAAAATAATTTAATGATTTGACTTAAAAACGATTTTAACGTTAATTAACGAGTGATGATTTCTTTCGATGCACGATTTGGTCCTTTATGCGGCGCCTACCAGCAAAATTGTGAACTTTTTAAATGTGATGTAATTAAGGACTGTTATTAATTTTTTAGTATTTTTCCATCAAAATAGAGAAATTTCGCCCTGATACACCATCAACTGAAAGTTCACGAAATAGGTCGTTAGTCGTATTTCGTATCTATAAATTTCCATCTACAGAAATAATACGCCTGCAGTGGAAAGTGGACAAATTTCGTTGACCAAAGCTAATTTGCGTATTTCAACAATTTTAGATTCTCAGGAGGAAATCAGGGAAGAGGTTTCAAAATTATAAAAAACGAAACAAAGAACTTGATGTTTATGAACTTTTACTTTTTCAATAAAACATTTGGCTTTTCATTTTTATTGTGCTCATGCACATTCATTTGATTAAACTATTTTTTACCTACTACAAAACTCATGTGAAAACCAATTTTCCTGTACAAAATATAAAATTGTGGTGTTTATCTTATACAAAGCTGGTGCAAAAGCTTTGCTTCATACCAAAACTGAGTGCAAAAGGGTTTTTCCTACAAAGGGCTGATGCCGAAAGCTGTTTTTCCTGCTACGAAACTGATACGAAAGAACATTTCTCCTGCGACAAATGGTATTTGTGAAAGTGTGATCACTGTATAAGTGCATAAACGTACATTATTAGGAAAACTTGCATGTTATTTCAAGGTGTGGGGAGGTACATATATTGCTCTATAACAATGCAGGTGCTTTACTTATAAAAATCTTATTGCAGAAAATAAAAGAGTGCAGTTTTACGGAAAACTACGGAAAATTCTTGACTTTTTTATGGACGACTACTTTTTCAGGGAAAGTGCAACTTGAATGAAATTGCTGTACTCTCATTTCCAGATTAAAACACATTTTAAAATATTTGATTTTTTTAAATACAGATCTAAGGTATGTGCTTGAATTGCCATAAGAATAAGCAAGAAACTGTTTAAAAAATGATCTGATTTTCAAAGGAAAACATGGATTTGCAACAGATAATTGACAATAAAAATTCATTCATGAAACATTTGCAATTTCCTAACATTTCAAGAACTTTGCTGTGTGAAACCGTCGAACACTTGGGGCTCTTCAAGAAACTGAAATGGATATAAAAAATACTGACAGAGATAACAACAAAAAGAAACTTGGGATACCAACTTTGACAACTGATTTCTACGAAGATTATCTTAACATTAGTGCCCTGATATAAATAACTTAATTCACATGGAGACAACATTGAAAAATGTAATCAAGTACAGTCATTTTACCAATAACATGTGTAGCCCCTCCCTTTCCCCCAAATAACTCCAGCTACTTGATATGGAATTAGTCAACCAGTTGTTGCCAGGGTATATCAAGCTAGGCACATGTCTAAAAGTCAGCATTGTTTGTTATATGTCACTGCAAGGCGTACATGGTATCCTGTATGTCGGAATCTTGCCAACAACTCAAACACACTTTGAGAGATCTGATTCCTTAAAGTTGAGTTCCACCTTTTTGCTTGTCGCTGACCGCAAGTGTCGATATAACTTTGACATCTGTATCAATTTAAAAACGACGGTTCATCTAAGAAAACTAAATTGCAGTCAGTAAATACAAAAGACGTCCACTCCGTCGTTTTCTATAAAACTATTTATTCGAACAACAAAAATCTGAAGAACATAAAAAAAAAAGAAAAGAAAGCCCCTAAAAAAACTAATATCTCGCGCATTTACATATTCTTTTCTCTCTCTCGTGTTACAATTATCGATCGTGTATGTAAAAATGGCAACAATATTTGAAGAACGTTCAACACTATATGTACTTCATAGGGTTTAAATCCATCCAGTGTGATGACCAGCATTTTCATTGAGTCAATTCTGTGTAATACACATATGACTGGGGGTTGCATTATCCTGTTGGTACAAATCGTCACTATACTGATGAACATGGCATTTATACAGGGGTGTAAATAGTTTGCAAGGAGCTGTGTATATGTCACTCCTGTCATGGAAGAACCCAGTAGCATGAGTGGTCTTTGCGTATTTTAACAGAAAATATCCCACACTCAGTCACCACTAGCTCGCATAACACCCGTTTGATGGGATGAATACACAGCCTAGTATTGTGTCTTCTCTACACATAAATATGCCTATCTGCTCAAAACAACTGGAAACGTTATTCCTCCCATCAGGCCATACAGTAACAGTCATCTATGGTCCAATAACGATGTTCTTTGGCCTAAAACATATTACAGGGTGTTGTGGTATCAACAATGGTATACATGCAGGCAAATAATTACTAAACCCTATGGAATATGCAACTTACGCTGTGTAGTGCATTGACTAATGTTTTGAGCAGCGCCAACACTAAATTGAGATGTGATTTTAAACAGTGTCTTTCGCTTTCTTTGACTGATTACCATTCTGTTCATTCATTAGTAATCTCATTCTTAATCATCAGTGGATGCCCACTATTTTCACCTGCTCCTGGCAGTTATCTGGAATTTTTATATTTCCATTATACTCTCGCTACTGTTGTTCGTGAAAATCCAAGAGCATTCACCGCCTCGGATATACTATGTTCTATCCATCTTGCTTTTGCAATCTGCTTGCGGTTGAACGGTAATAAATCCTTCACAAAAACTATATCTATCAAATATACACTAAATCACAAAATGTTATATTTTAGGTTGGTTGGTTGTATTTTTATGGCAGATTATTATTTTTTTTAACAAGATTCACTACTAATATATAATACGTCCGTCATTCAGCTGCAAGCATTACCATAGCAGGGTAAAACATCCAGAAACTTTAAGTGCTGATATGCCTAATATTTTGACACTTCAGTTTGAATTCAAGAGAAATACAGTACTTTTTTTTTTTTTTGCAATTGTCTGCTTTTTTTAATAGGTAAATGATACTTTGTGTGAACGAGCTTCACACAATATTAGAAATTGAGATTACAGATATTGAATTTATCACAACCGTGATTCAATGAACAATAAGGCAAAAGTTAGATTAAATTTGACTCTATGTTTGCCATTATTATCTAAATTTGCTATTTTGCAGTGTCGGTTAAAGATAGTTGGCCGCCAACATGCTACAGATATTTCGCCGCCCCCCCCCCATAACCCCCATCTTTTTTTGCTTATAAGTGAATATAATATTCTACATACCTAAACTAACTCATGTGATGGGTCAGCCACTATATTTATTTATTTATTTATTTATTTATTTCCTTCCTTCCTTCCTTCCACTATAGTTAAAAATTCACTCTTCTTGCCACACTGAAGGACAAAATCATAAGTTCACCTGAAATTTGTTAAAACTTAAGGAAAAAATGTGCCCTTCAAATGTTAAAATCGGCAATTACTTTAATATATTTGACAGTATTTCTCACAATATTACATATTTTCAGTGACTTGCTGCAAACTTATGCAAGAAAACATATTAATGATATGGACAGAATTATAAGTTCACACTGATTTTTGTAAAAAAAAAAAAGCAAACAACTCGCATAATTTTAGTACTTTATAGAACCTTCATGGTTCTTTATTACTTCAAAAAATACGATTTAGCATGGATTAAACTAAAATCTTATAACTTTAAAAGAGTCTGACATGGAATGTGCTCCCATTCTTCTCTGATTGTTCATTTGAGTTCGCCAATTGTAGAAAATTGTCTCCCATCTTTATATATTTCCTTTGAAGGTACAGTGAATGCCATAAGTATTCGTACACCTGCAGTGTGTTCTATTTAAGAAACTGCTGTATAATAATTATTAGATGTAGAGATATGGGACAAATGTCACCACAATTAATATAAATTTTTGTATTTACTTCATAAAAAAAGTAAAAAAAAAAATACACATGCACTGCAAATAACAATAAAAAATGAACAAACTTACGCATAGCTCATGTGTCAAAAATATTCGTACACTAATTGTTTTTTGGTCAGAAAATTCATTAATAAAATAATAATTCATTCTTAATATTTCGTTGGGTTCCCTTTGGCTTTAATCACAGCTTTCATGCGTTTTGGCAACGAATCCACTAAGTTTTTGGTGACATCCGTTGAAATGGATGCCCATTCCTCGAGAAGCGCAATTTTCAAATCATTTTTATTTGATATGCGTCGTTTTCTCATCCGCGAGTCCAGAATGCTCCATAGATGTTCTATAGCGTTAATGTCAGGTGATTGTGGAGGGGTATTTAGCTGTTTTGGAGTATTGTAAAGGAGCCACAGCTTTGTATTATACGCAGTATGTTTCGGGTCGTTATCTTGCTGAAAGATAAAGTTATTTTGAAGACCCATTTGAGCAGCACTAGGACCCAAATTTTCCTTCAGAATGTTAATATACATTCTGTGGTCCATGATTCCGTCGATAATGTGCAATTTTCCCACTCCCTCTGCACTCATACAGCCCCAAACTTGCACACCTCCACCTCCGTGTTTGATTGTTGGACACAAGTTCGCCGGTTGAAACTCGGTGTTATTTTTACGCCATACCATTTGCCTGCCATCTGATCCAAATATATTAAATTTGCTCTCATCCGAGAATGTAACTCTATTCCAAAAGTCAGGACCTTTATCAACATGTTTTTTTGCGAATTGCAAAAGCTTCTTTCTGTTTACCTTTCGCACGAAAAACTTTTTACGAGCTACACGTCCATTGTACCCTGCATTTTTGAAAACGCGGCGCACCGTGCTTTCTTAGAGTGATACACCTTGATTCAGCAGCTCTTTTCTTATCTTTGGAGCACTTAATTTTGGATTTTTCTTAATTAATCTAACAATTAAACGTTTGTGCTTTTCAGTCAGTTTTTGTGGATTTCCACTTCGCGGCATATTTTGAATCGTATTTCTTTGACAATGACGGTCAATTATGGACTGGACTATAGAACGAGGTCTGCCGACGAGCTATGCAATCTCTCGTAAAGATTTACACTGGTTATGGAGCCTCATTACAAGCTTTCATTCCGCCACACTTGTTTCTTTATTTCTACGACTCATTTTCGCATACTTTCTGCAGAAATGATAGTAAACGGGTTTATTGTTCATTGGCTTTTAAATGAAATCGGTGCATTTCCCGCAGATTGCTTCGGGTGCACAAACAACATTGCAGTTCTATCATTTTAGGACAGACTTTTGCATGTACGAATGCTTTTGACACGTGAACTGTGAATAATTTTGATGCTAATTTATTGTAATTTGCAGTATTATATACATAGTTTTAAGTTTTTTAGTTGAAAATAAATTATATTTTCATGGCAATCATGATGGCGTTTGTCCTGTCTACGTACATCTAATAGTTATTATACAGCAGCTTCTTAAATAGAACACACTGCAGGTGTACGAATACTTATGGCATTCACTGTATGCCCCATAAATTTTCTATGGTGTTTAAATTTGTTGAACGTAAAGACCAGGCAATTGCGTCAAAATTCTGTTCTTTAAGCCATCTTTTGAAAATTTTTCAATCTTTATGCACGTATAATTCTGGCCAAGCCATTCATAATATTTTTTTAAACGAATTTAAATTATTCAATCATAAAAGCTTGTGGATGTTTAAAATACTTTGCAAGTCACCATAAAACAATTCGTTACATATTCCATTGATGTAAAAACTTTACTCATGACAGAAAACTACTGAACTTATAATTTGTCCAACAGCGTAATTCATCAATTACATTTGAAAGGTCTAAACTTTCGCATAATTCCTTCTCTATGTCTAGTAATCCTAAATCACTAAATCTCTCTTATGTCATTAACGTTCTTAAATATGTTTTGTTAGGTTTAAGTTTAGAAAACTCCTTTCACCTGATGCTACACTGACCGGCAATGTCAGAAAAATCCTTAAAGCTATAAAGAGATTTGGAAACGATGACATAAGTTATTTTTTGTAATATATATCAAGTATGGATCCGCAATTTCACTTTCACTGTTCAAAATTCGATATGTTATAAGCTCGTTAGGAAGGTCAAGGCCATCAATATATTTACAAATTGTGCCATTTTTATTAAGTTGAAGCGAAATATCTAAATCGGAAGACGATTTTTTAATTTCATCTTCACTCATTTTTCGAAATTTACAGAGAAATCTAAATAAATTGTGGCATTTATTTAAATTTTCGAATCTTTCCTGAATTGAATTTAAGGCTGTATCAACAATTGTTAGGTAAAATTTTATTCTGAGTAACTCTTTTGAGTTTGTACTTTGATCATAAGGACCTTCGTACACAAATAGCGAACTTTAGTCCTACTCCTTTTAACCAGAAATTCTGCTTCTACATTTACCTCTGAGACAAGAGCTTTTGCATCGCTACCATATTTAGCAAATGCATCATCAGATCTGGCTGTACTGCGAAATTTAACAAGCTCACTCAAAATATTAAGGGATTCGTTTATGTTGAATTGAGGACACTGCAAAATTTTGCTTACAACATTAATTTTTAATGAAATACCATTCCAAATAAGTACTGAGCAAATGAACTAAAAAGATGCAATCTGCTCTAATAAACGCTGGGATGTATGCTTTGTTTTTATGTACCTGGAATTGCCGTCTATTATGTCATTTAAACACTTCATGATTTCATGTTAACTAAATGAGTCAATGCAAACAAATGGTGGGGGCGGTTGTTGATGGGCTGGCTGTGATTTGACTGGGGCTGTACTGAAGTGCAATACGCTATTTACAGTAACACAACAGAAAGTGGCTGATTGTATGTTTCTTGTTGTTTTTTTTAAAGTAATATTTGAAACCGTAAAAAAACAAGTTTTTTACTATAGAAGTGCATAATCAAACGTGGCCGCCTGCGTGCAAGCACGCACTGCACACCCGGCCCTGATATTTTACAATTGATACTTGTTGAAACATAACAAGTCCCCTTATGTGGTTAGTTTATAGAGGTTTACTAAAATAGTAGCTCCATACAGCATTACAGTTTGAGGCAGTAGCGTAGCAATTCAAAACTCATGGGGGGAGATCAAGTGGCATTAAAGAGGATTATGTGATGCAGCCTTAGAGAAAATAATGTGTTTTGATAACCAATGAGGAACTTAAGCCCCTCCCTTTCCTGCACCACTGGTTTCAGGTGAAGCAGTCAGTGCATATACTGTAGCTGCAGCTAATTTTCATGAGTAAGTCATAATTAATGAAGAGGGCATATATTTTAAAATGTAGGTTTTTAATACTGAGATGAAAGCAACCATTTTTTTAAAAAAATATCAAGGACATCCATCGTTGCGGAAAAGTTCATGCCAGGATTTAAAGCAACAGAAGTTAAAACTATCATTTTTCTAGATTTCTCGATGGCAACTTCCAAAATTAAGACTATGCTATTTTTTAATATAGGAAACACAAGGGTTTTTAAGACATATGCTCTATCTAATCATCCAGTTCACTGGAAAACAAATACATTTGTATTTTAGGAGCTATCTACAGTCATGATATACTGTACCAGAACCTACAGTTTTTCGAGGATTTTGAACCTGTGCTGCCTGGGATTGAAACCCAGAATTATGGTGGGCAGAAAAGCAACACAGGAGTGTACATTACCATTAAAATCAAACATTGTTACTAACATAACAAGCAAACGTCTTATCACTATACGAATGCAGGACAAAAGCAAATTAAATATGTGGATGACTGTGTCCCCTTTCGTAAAGCGGTTATTAAACTAATTTGAAAGTGAAAATTAATGGCTATGACAGAAAAGAGAAAATCACCATTAAAATTTTACTTCTGTTAAAAACGGAGAGGTAATGCACCTAACCGCTTTATATGAACAAAAATTTATTACATTTGATGTTAACCCAGAAGATCCAATGCCATGTTATCATTTTCTTTTGTCAGTAATTTTTTGTTTCTTAAGTCAGTTACATGCATGGCTGTTTAAAACTGTCCATAAATCATTATATACCTCTGCAAGGTAAGAAACAAAAGAAACATTATTCACTATAATTGTCCTAGAATATGAAGATTGAATTTGTGAGCGTTTTATGGCATAAGGGGTCATGCTGTACCAGGACATACAGTTTTCAAAAGGAATCCAAGTCTATTAAGGCACTAGGGAACTAACTCCCAAACTATGATGAACAGTTAGTCGGTAAGTGTTCCCCCCCCCTTTTTTTTTGGCACAGTTAGGAATCAAACCCGGAGTATAACTACAAGCGCTACCACTGAAGTGCTGTCTGAACTACAAAAATATAGCTTAACGTATCAAGATATCGATTTTAATTTTATAAAAATTAAGTACATTCAATTTTTAAGTTTTTATTCATTAAATACAAATTATGAAGACAACAAAGCAAGAGACCTGGAATCTCTCATTATAGGAGGAGCATTTTTTAACAAAAATCACCAAAAACTTCAAAATCGATATATTTTAACACATTAACCACCTTTTCTGGTCATAATGAATTGCTTGACATTAAAAGGTGACTTTCCATTTATTTTTTAATTTTACAGACAAGAAAATAACTTTTCTTCTTGCTTAATATTTGACCTGAAAGTTAAAACTTTTGTGATTGGATATTTCTATGCGCGCATAAGTACTATCCACTAACAAAAATTTCACTCACAGATCAAACATTAATGCAAACAGGAAAGCTTTTCCTTTTTCCTGTAAAATTTGAAAAAAAAGGCCAAAAGCTTCTCTTTCACATCAACAGATTCATATGGTGGTGGTCTAATTACTAATTATTTGCTTTGCAGATGAGTGATTTACTTCTTACACGTTTGTTTTTTTATATATAAATTAAAGAAAATAAAACTATTGCAATTTTGTGCATATTAAAATGCAAAGGATCACTTTTATGTATGGTACTCAAATACTAAAAATTTCTGGTATATAAATATTAGGATGAACTTTACTGGGGTGCATGTGGTGGCACTTATATATGTATTTCTGGGGGGGGGGCTGAGAAAATTATTACCTCCTTCTCATAGCTGTCAAGAATTTTAGTGAATGTACAAGATACTAAAATGCTACAAAAATAATTGATACTGCTTGACAATTAGTAATGAGCTAAAAAGTACCTTATTTTAAAATGTGACTGTAAAACCTTTGAAACTAAATGCATAGCAGAATTAGGCAAATAAAATTTTTGGATGGCTTAAAGGAGGCCCTGCCCACTTATATGGGCACCCAATTTAGGGTGTATTTAAATCGAAATTCACACAAACACAGTTTATTATGAACTGGTATGACAAATGACGTAAAAAGGCACCAGCTCACAATAAACTGCATTTATGAAAATTTCCCTTTAAATACATTGTTGCCCAGTGCATCACTCATCTATTGACTAGCGTTTGCGAATTTTTCTTGTGATAAATGGAGTGATGGTAGTAACCCTTCATGTCCGTATCCAGAGGGGGGGATCCTAGGGACTGGTCCCCCCAAAATTAAATTTTTAATAGGACTTGCATGCTTTGATTGTATCGATACATGCTGAAAAAAATTTTAACCCACCCAAAAATTAAATCCTGGCTACAGCCTTGCAAACCCATACATTACATTCTCACCAATTTAAACAATTACATCAAGTTGTAGACGGGCAAAAGACCCAATTATAGCAACGTATACAATGATTCCCTATTCCTTGGTAAACTTAATTTTTTAAATTATAAAGCTATTTTTCATATAAATTTGATGAATGCATATACACACAGGCATTTACTAATAAATTTCAATTGCTTTTTAATATACTGCAAGTAGAAGAATTATTCATGAAAAACACAAAATATAAGTAAAACAATTTGAGCGACAACGTTTTTTAAAAATGTAGTTAAAATTTATTTAAATCAAACGTTTTTCGGAGGATACTGCAAGTATCTAAATATCAAATCTTCGGAAGCTCAAAATTGATATGCCCTGCGGTGGCGCAGTGTGGTAACGCGTTCGCCTAGTACGCCGTTAATCCGGGTTCGACTCCCAACAGTGTACAAAGAACGCTTACTCAGAGATCTCATAAAAAGATCGCACTGCTCACTGTAGTCCGGGGTTTGGTTCCCTAGGCCATAAGAGGTTCGGATTCCTCGGAAAACAGTAGGTCCCGGCGCAGCATGACCATTGTAGTCTTTGAGCCACAAACAACAAACAAAATTGATATATGTAGATGCATAGGCGGTCGCAGCCGCTCAGATTAAGCGGGGCTAAAGTAATTTTGGCGCCAGTTATATCATGACTTGGCTCCCATACACCTAATGTTAATTTTTTCCCGGGGAGGGGGTTGCGTTGGGACATGATCTTGCATACACCAATGAGTGGAACTCAAAATTGTGGTGAATTACCACTG
>QLNU02015360.1:60390797-60409978 GCA_006491805.2 Dysdera silvatica
ATTAAAGCAAGAATTTTTGATAAGAGAACATATTTGGTATAATCATCGTTAAATTAATTGATGGACCAGAAACAATATCGCCAAAACTTTTAAGGGTGGTTATTTCATCCATAATGCAACTATTTGTTATATCTATAATTATGCTGAATTTTTCTGAAAAGGTCTATACCAATAATTGGATGAGTGGCATCAACAATAATAAATGAAAATGGGGAAATTACATCTGAGACCTATGTCGATAGTAAGACATTTAATGAAACATTTGCGTATTGTTGTACCATTAGCAGTGTACAATAACAAAATACTTTGAGTTTTTCTAGTTCCCTTTTGAAAAAACAAATGGATGCACCTGTATTCTTTCTTTTACCAAAGATAGCTAGGCAATTTTATCCTTTTTTATCCCTCAGCCATCACCAAAAGAGGAATGCCATTTAGTTTACCAAATTTTTTGTAGAAGTACATGGAAAAATACATGCATTTATGAGCTTTATCTCCAAAACGACGATGATACCAGCATAGCCTTCTTTTGGAAACATAGCAAGGGTGCTTCCTGTTATTGCTCTGATGTGAATTATTGGCAGGAGAGTTTTCCTTTGACATACATATAAGAGAATTAAAGCGTTTTGCAAGTTATTGTTCTAGTTTTAACGATCAAGGGTTGTCGCCAACAAAGGAAGCAGCAGCTGAAACAGTTGGTAATAAACCAATAACTCCACTGATTTGTTCTGCAATTAGCTAGCCCCAGCAAGTTGTCAGAACGTACTGATAATATTTGTTGTGCATTTAGAGTTACAACCACAAGGTGTGGAGAGAAAAAAAAAATATACAAAATCTTATATTTGCAGTCAAGATTGACTTCTTGAACCCTGAATGATCTTACTTCCATCCAAAACTACATTTTCCCCCATCCCGGCTGCTTCACTATTGCTTATGTTTGTTTGTCATAAATTTATTATAGTTTGTCATAGAGTAAGTAATATTGTGCCCCCACCCCCCTCCAAAAAAGTGCTTTATAAAAGCAAAAATGTCATTTTCACAAAACCTTGTAACTAGAAAATATAGTTTCAGCAAAAGGAGTGTGCCGTTCATGCTTTATATTGTCAAACTATTGAAAAGTGTATGTTAAAATGTATAAGACGTTTTCAAGAAAATGTCTTGTTTAGTACAGAATGACTCTTGCTGTCCTTGTGCCATTTTCAAAAAATAAAACTCTTAATGAATTAGAAATATGTCAAATGATTTACTTAAATTGCATTAATAAATAGTAACGTAAACAGTCAAACTTTGATGAGTAGTTCTGCTGGCACATAGTGACTCTGCAGCATTACTTTGGCACAGTACCCAAAAAAAGGTTGCTGATCTCTGCTCTAATATCTACCCAAATGTGTTTGGTTTCAAGAATCACAGATGATCTTATTAGGAAAAACTTAGACTTCTACAAATGTGTCATAGTTCAATCATTGTTCTTGGCTTATATGAATGTTGCAATGGCATAGGGGTAGTATGTTTATCTCACATGCAAAACAACTGTGTTTGGCTCCCGATGGTACTTATTGCTATCTACTTTTTTCTAACAATTTACAATCTGGAGTTTGATTCCTTACGCGACAGAGATTCAGATTCCTTGGAAAACTGTAAATCCTAGAGCAGCATGATCTTAGTTGGTTTTATTATGCCACAAAACACAAACTAAATCAGCTCATATAAATCTTTGAGTATTTGTTGGATATAAAATTTAGTGATCCACCTACATCTGAAGTAAAATGGAATAGTCATAGTGCACTTCCCCTGAAAAGGATAGGACGGTGATTTTTGGCAAAATTAAAGTACGAAATAATAGCATTTATATTATTTACTATTGGTTTGTCTCCCTGGACATAAGGTCAACCAATAAATAAGATCAAACAACTACTTCTTACTTCAGAATACCATAGGAGGTTGTAGTTTATTGGTACCCCCCAAAAATTGAAAAAGAACCCAAAATTGACATTAGCTGTCCTTGCACCTTAAAATGCAAAGTTTTAATGTTCATTAAATATAATTTAATCTATTGAATGTTCCTTTCTAGGGCTGTTGTGGGAGAAGTGGATGATGAATTAGATGCAAGGCTGGATTTATCAAGTATAAAAGCAGAGCCTCTCAACACTGTCGCTCATTAAGTGTAACTCTTCAACGAAGTGAATTGGTTACAAACTGAAGCCATATGGTCATTCATTTTAAGTTTTCATTCACATCAAGTTTCTTAAAAAATGTGTATTTGTACTTGGATTTTTATTAAAATTTTATAAAAGTATTTTTCACTTGTGTTAAATTGATATATTTCATTATGCGCAAGGCATTCTCAGAAAGTAAAAACCGATTGTACATGGTGACAGTGTTAGCTTGTCTTCATCATGGTCAGTCATTTGCTTGACAGTGAGTGAAATATGTGTAAGTACTCTGCAAGTTGCTCATATTGCTATCTTCATTTATAATGCCCATGAGAATCCCACTGTCTATAAAGTGCAGGTGGTGATAAGATTTTTAAATGCAAAATTGTGGATGTGGTGGAAATTCACAGGCAGATCGAAATTTATAGTACATGCGTAATGCATATGAGAATTGATGTAGGAGATTTAAAGAAAGTAGGAGCAATATGCGTGATGAGAAACTAGGTGAATATCAAAATTCAGGAATATATATAATTTAGAATATCTGAATTACATAGACAGGTTCCAACAGTATCTTACTATTTAATACACAAAATTATAACAGTATACCTCCATTACAAAAAACTGCCTAATGGATGCCAAAACAAAAAGTAAATAGCAATCTTTACAGTAGCAGTATATGGCCTCCAAATTCAAAAAAGCTAAAGTAGATCCTATTTATATAATTTAAACAACAATATCAATCAACGTTTATTGGCGTAGTGATACTAACACCGATGTTATGGCGTGATTAGATGGTGAAACGTTCGAAAGAAAATAAATATTTCTGCGTTCGATGGGACCTGAACCCATGACCTTCCACTATACGATTTGCTTAGAAAGTAATGGCTTTTGGGGGGCCGTGAAGCCATCCTTCTTATGGACCATGAACTGAAGGGACAACCATAAACACAAAATCATTATATATAGCACTTAAAAAGATACGTTTAACAATTCAGAACCAATGAGCTACTGATGTCTGGAATTTGTGTTTTGCACAACAGTACATGGCCTAACATCACTGACAGTATGCATGCATTATTGGAACAGTTTGGGTGGAGAATTTTCTAGCATCCTCCCATATAGTCATAACCACGTTCACTCACACTTAAATTTCACTCACTCTTAACTTCAGTTGCACTTAACTTCACTAATACTTAAATTTCACTCCCTCTTAACTTCACTCACACTTAACTTCACTCACACTTAACTTCACTCACACTTAACTTCACTCACACTTAACTTTATTCACACTTAACTTTACTCACACTTAAACTCACTCACGCTTAAACCTCACTCGAGCTTAAACTTCAATCGCGCTTAAACTTCACTCACACTTAAATCTCACTCACTTTTTAAATTTAACTCACTCTTAAATTTCACTTACACTTAACTTCACTCACACTTAAATTACACTCGCACTTAATTTCACTCGCGCTTAACTCACACTTAACAACATTCACTCTTAACTTCAGTTGCACTTCGCTTCACTAATATTTAAATTTCACGCCCTCTCAATTTCACTCACACTTAAACTTCACTCGCGCTTAAACTTCACTCGCGCTTAAACTTCACTCGCACTTAACTTCACTCACTGACAACTTCACCATGTTTAATTTTATTCGTTTACAATTTGGTCAGGAAACGCTTCAAATAGTTCGTAAATACATCAAAACACACATTAAAGTTATCCGTTTTAAAGAACATCTTCACTTTAATCACACCTGTAAAAAGGAATTTCTTATCCCTTTCAAACTTAAAGTTAAACCTCTTGTACATTCAGCCTTTGGACATCGCATTGCACATAACACAAGTCTTAAATTTCTTTCTGTCCCCGCGTACTCGCTCAGCTTCAAAATAAAATATCCTTTCTTACTTCCCTTCTAAATACTAAACTTGATTTTCTTACCATGCTCCTAGTTAAATCCGCTACTCGCTCACAAGAATCTAAAATCCAAGAACATATTCGTCTTACTCATTCACGTAAACTTAACAACCTTAGACCTTCTATTTCAAAACAGTCAAAACTCCTTACAAAAAACTGGATACTAAATCTTTCAAATAAAAATCTCACACCACAACAGCAATTCGTACTATCACTCGGCCTAAATTTCTCACCTGCTCCACTTAAAATTCCTACACCACAGATTCTCGCTTCCATAGAAAATGCTCTACAAAATACTCACACTGACGAACGTGTTGCAGCTGATATCCGCTGCAGAGTGGCAGGACTCCTTCGGCGTCCAAAACTTCCTGAGGACAACCTAACGCCTATGCAAGGGGTTGCCCTCCGGGAGCTACGGAACGACAAGGACCTTGTCATACTGCCAGCTGATAAAGGCCGTACTACAGTCGTCTTAAATCGTCCAGACTACTTAAATAAAGTCTCTACACTCTTATCTGATACAAATACATACACCCGCATCACAAAAGACCCTACACAAACAATTCAATCCAAAATGAACTCTCTCCTTCTAAAACTCTATAAATCTAAAAAACTTACATTTAATCTCTACGACTCTTTAAAATGCACTTCCGGCCGCTTACCATCCTTCTACGGATTACCTAAAATTCATAAACAAAATATTCCTCTTAAAACTATAGTTAGTTTTTGCAGCTCTCCTACATATAACCTATCACAACACCTCTCACGTCTACTCTCTCCTATAATCGGTAATAACGACTACACTGTTTCTACTAGCCAATCCTTCTGCACCTCTTTAAATAACCTACAACTTGACGACGACGACCTCATGGTCTCATTCGATGTAATTTCTCTCTTCACTTGCATTCCCACATCACTTGCAATCGACACCGCACTTACACGCCTCCAAAATGACACAACACTACATGAACGCACTTCACTAACACCTCACGACATCTGCACATTGTTGAAATTTTGTCTGGACTCTGCTGTGTTCTCCTCAAATGGTTCTATCTATAGACAAGTTTTTGGCACTGCCATGGGATCTCCGGTCTCAAGTGTTGTAGCTAACTTGGTTATGGAGTCATTTGAGGAAACTGCTTTGTCTTCACTGAATTTTAACATTAAATTCTGGAAAAGATACGTCGACGACACGTTTGTTGTACTTAAAACTAATACACTCCAAAGCTTCTTCCATTACCTTAATAACTTAAACTCACATATAAAATTCACATACGAAACAGAACAGAACCACAGACTCCATTTCCTACAAGGGAACCTCGCAAAATGTCAGAGCTCGATTTTTCTGAATTTTGGTTTATAGGCCAACGTGACCGAGTAGATGAAAAATAAAAAAAATCAAATTCAGCCCAATAGACCTGTGATGCTTCGCTGCATGACAGGGGAAAACAGTGTTTTGGCGTGCTGGGTAAGCATTAAACGCCAAACATTATCGTAGGAAAAAAATAATACATATGAATAAAATATAGCACATATTTATAATAGTCATTTTAGTTGTACCTGAAATAATTATACATTGTGTTTTCTAGTGTAAAAGTAAAAAATATTTGAAGTTTTTACCTTACTTTTGCATAACTGACAAATTTTGAGATCATTTTTGGCGAAGAACTCGAAAAAGCCGCCTTGTATTACCAGTCTTGAATAAATAAGGCGCGATCCTTCAATTTTCAAATCAGAAGCAATCATCACTTGCCTGTGCTTTCATCACCTTTGACCTTTTTAATTTTTTTGTTGGAAAGCGTGGAATTTCAAGCCTTATTTGTCACCATGTCTTCCTTTTCCACCATATCAACATACTTGTTTCGCGTTGTTTGTGAAAAATACACAAAGCAAGCCGATTTTGTATCAGATTATAAGATGGATATTGAGAAAGAAATATTTACATTTGCCAAAACTTTGATAAGTGGGTTAACGTACGAAATGAATGACGAGAATACACTTGATATTTGTTTAAATGAAATGAAGTATAATGCAACACAGGGTAATGAAATGAATGATGAGGAATGGGATGAACAAACTAATTTGCCGTCACGCGTAACTTACACATTAGAAGACATGAAAAGAATTTCCATGGAGTGGGTCAGGAAAACTACGTTCCTTGAAAAGCATACAGCATCGCTTTAAAGACAACACACTTTCACGTCGACAAATTTATCGCTTTCGGGATTATGTTGCTTCCCAGGGTACAAGATGTGAAAAACTGTTACGGATGAAAGACGAAGTATTTGAGAAGTTTAAAAATGCCCGGGAATATGCTTTATTAACAGTTCACGATTCCGATTTAAAGTTATGGTTTCTGAGCATTGCAATGAGAGAAAATCTCACAAACTTTAGCGCAAGTGATGCTTTTCTATTAAAATTTTAATAAAAGAGCGTGGCATAACAAGTAGAAGAGTCACCAGGTTCGTCACGCATGAACGTACTATGCACACAACGGCTTTGGAAGATAGAGCTATAGAATTCGTCAACATAGTTACAGATGCAATGAGCAACTATCCTTTTGATGAGGTTTTAGACATTGACCACAGCGGATTCACTAAAGAACGGGCATCTACGCGCACTCTGTCGATTAAGAGGGAAATCACACTCCAAGTACCATTCAATCTTCTCACGCCATATCCCATTCCGTAACAATTGAACCTGTCATTTCTGCTGCTGGACAATTATTGCGACAATTTCTGCTCATCCATCAGGAACCAAAGGGTGTATTCGATCCACGGGTACAGGAAAAGTTATTTAATCTCCTAATGTTATTCTGGAATGTTCCAAAAGTGGCAAATCCTCTACCGAAATACATGAGATGTTCCTCAGCGAAGTACTCAAACCAGGCATAACATCAAAAGTTCTATTAATTATGGATTCGTGGACAGGTCAAATGGACGAAAATATATTGGATTGCAGTTAGTCAAGCCAGTCTTTCAGAGCAATCGAAATTGATGATTATACCACCTGTAGCGACATACAGCCATACTACGTATATTTCTTTCTTCAATGGAAATATTTTGCTTAATACGATTTTGCCTTTTGCATTATTATGATCATGCAAGCTTATCAGAAAGCAATAACATCACAAAATTGCATTCGCTCATTCACAATCAGCTGTCTTCCCCAAAATTCCGTAATATGATAATCTATGCTTGGTGGAAATCAACGTACCCGGTACTTAAGCCTGAAAAATTCTTCAATGTGCAAGAAATTTGTTTTAATTTCACGGACCAAGTGTGTCACGAAATGGACTGCGATGGTAGTTCATTCATTTGTTGCAATCATTGCTCAAAGTTATTATGCTTTCTCATTTTTTTATTGATTTTCATTTCCATTAAAAGCGTTTTAGGTTCATAACAACCAAGAGCGCAGTTATAACTCTGGAAACCCCCGCAGTTAGGTAACTCAAAATTTTTTTTTTCATATCTGCATAAATACTCCATATTCATAATTCAAATCAGTTTCATATGTAAATATTCCATATTCATAATTCAAATCAGTTCCATATGTCAATATTGCAGCGGTAAATAATTTTAATTGATTTTGGAAAGTGCCTCTAAAATTATTTGCAAAGGAACCTCAGCTTTTCCGATGCGCCAGGACTTCACTTCTACAAGACGTAGAAAGCTAAACTTCTAACATGAATAAAAGTAACTCACAGTAAAATTTTGGCGCTTAATGCTTGCCCAGCACGCCAAAACACTGTTTTCACCTGTCATGCAGCGAAGCATCATTGTAGGGTGAGCTCTATTTTCAGTGGGCCGTAGCTCGACCCCCAGGTCGATTGGGCCAAATTTGATTTTGGATCTTTCATTTACTCGGTCATATTGGCCTATAAACCGAAATTCAGAAAAATCGAGCTCTGACAGTTCGCGAGGTTCCCTTGTTAGACGTTCTTGTACACAGATCTCACGATAACTCAATCTTCACCTCAGTTTACCGTAAACCCACACATACAGACAGATATCTCGATTTTAAATCGCATCATCCAACATGCCACAAAGCTTCCGTTGTTAAAACATTAAGTCTTAGAGCGAATTCTCACTGCAGTAATGAAACACTTTCAAACACAGAAACAAAACACATACACACGGCACTTAAAAATAATGGATACCCTAAACGATTCATTCTCAGAAACTGTAGACCCAATAGTACATCTTTAAACAATACATCTCACACCCGCATATCTATTCCATATATTCACGGCATTTCCGAAACAATCTCTCGCATCCTTAAAGAGGCAAATATCAAAACATTCTATTCCCCTGTCACAACACTTCGCAAACAACTTACAAAAGTTAAAGACCCAGTTCCACCAGAAGATCTCACAGGCGCCATATACCAAATACCATGCAAAGACTGCAACAAACATTACATAGGACAAACAAAAAGAATGATCAAAACAAGAAAAAAAGAACACAAACAAGCACTCGCGAAAGGAGACATAGCCTCACGTCTGGCAGAACACGCTTTACAACACGGACACGAACCCGACTGGGACTCAACAAAAATACTACACCGTCACATCACAAACAAGAATAGTAGACTCTTCTTAGAATCTTGGGAAACTTACAAACTACACGGGAAAGCCATTAATACATCACAACCACTTCCAGAAACTTATAAACAACTCTTACTCTGAAATGTATGAGACATCCCCAACATTAGGTAACCCGCAGTGTGGGTTTCTCATTGGTCCCTATTGGGGTTCTTCCATGATTCTATTGGAGGCCTCCCATTGGTTCTCATTGGGTTTTCCCATTCTGCGGGACTACTCTGATGAAGGGTTTTCCAGAAATTTCAAGTATAAAAAAGAGACAGAAACATAACATCGTCATTACTCCTGATGAAGGACTGCTGCTGATGCGTCCGAAAGCTTGAGTGATCTTTTTCATTGCTATTTTACCAGTGTTTAACCTTTTGTATGTAAATTTCCTTCCTCTTTGCTCATGTGACAATTTAGGTCCTGTGCACTTTGGATGAAGTATATAAGCTAGTACATGATGGTCAGTTGGGTGAATTTTTATCGTTCAAGGACAGTAGGGGTCAATCTGTGCCGAACAAGTTGAGGCGGTATATACAATGTAAAGTTAGCATATGGTATCATTACCTGATTAAATCTACTTTTTATCTTTAATTTTTATGAGATTATCATCATCCATTAGTGTCAACAAAATTTGACAAGAATCTGCAATAGAAAGTCACCTTTTCCGATCATATACAGGGCAACAGAAATGGGTTTTAACAGCTACAATACGTTTTTTACATGTTCAGTAATCATCTGATTATTTATGACTTGAACAGCTCCTTTATCATTCACATCGTTTTCATGATCTACAAGTGTATTTTTGGATAATTTTTTTATGAACGACTCTCAGCAATCTACCATACTATTCCACCTTATATTGCCGGTTATTTGTGGCTTCACAGTATTTGGGTATCCTTCATCCAAACACCTTGTCTGTAATGATTTTACAATATTCCTAAACAGAAAATGCATGTTTATAACAGACAAAAAAAAAAGGTTATTAATTGGCTGTAATACAGATTATCTGATTGGTCATAAACCAGCAAGGGTTTTTTTTTTTTTTTACAGCCAGTCTGTCAATGTTGTTGCTTTTTATTTTATAGCCAAAGATCGAAAAAGGTAGAATAGATAAGATTAAACAGGCCAAATAAATTAAATAATGTGGGTTCTAAAAGATAGTTTACATTACAAATTTTTATTTTATTCTGAGTGTTTTTTAATTATTGAAACAATTAATATAAAGCTTTATAATATATTAAATTATTGTAATAAAAATATATATTTGTAATCTTTCATTTACTAAATGATACAACACTATTTTAAGTACTTTCATTAGTTTCTGTCAGTTTCTTCCACTTTTGCGGTTATAACAAGTTTCTGCCACCAGAAAGCCAGCCCTCTTTTCCTTCCTTACAAAGAAATACTTTCAGGGAAAAACAATTTTAACTGTTAGTGCCTGATCATAGACAAACTAATAATTTTATATAAATAGTACAGTCAAACCTTATTAACATGAACACCAAACAGGACAGAAAATTTGTTTTTGTTAAGAGTAGTTTGCGTTGCAAAAACATGTTTCACACATTTGAGCTTCAGACTTTAATAAAGCAAGTTGATATTTTAATAAATTGAAAAGTTTTTTGACCAGCAGTCTCCAACAGGTAAGACTGTTGTGTTGGTGCAAAGCAGTACCAGTTTCTTTTTTTAATTGGAAGCCTAGGCCAACACAATCAGTAATTGGGAGATATGTCATTACCATACTGGAAGTAGCATTAGTTACTTTTAGTCATCAGCATTGTTCATTCTAGGTTTATTTCACTGGGAGCACCCTGCCTGCCCTTTTATGAAAATATGTGGTGCCCTGCCTGCCCTCATAAAGAAGTTTGCACCCTGACATGTGCCTCATAATTAACCTTTGTGCTCTATTGGAAATCTGCCTTTTTTGCAAAAAACACAACAAAAAAATGTATCTTTGGTTCGATACGTTTTGCCTGCTTATAACGAATGATTTTTTTGGTTCAACCCAGTTTCCTATACATACGTTATCGGATTTAAAGAATCTCCAGATATAGCAAACCAAAAGTTCAGATCCTTGAAGTTCGCTGTAGTGGGGTTTGACTGTAGTTTCATTGGCATACGCAGGGGTGTTGATGGGGTTGTAACCCTCCCATTGCAAAAGAATTTTGTATATTTAACATTTTGTATATTTAACATAGGAATATGTGAGTTGTAGCTCTAACTCCTCCATTGAGTCTATAACCTTATAAACCTCCTGGGTACACCTGTGTGTAGTTTAAATGTAATGGTTAGTCAGGTCTTGTTTTCCGTCGAGAAAAAATAAAAGGGTTTGTTAAAAAAATTTAATTAGTAATATAATTTATTAATGTTGATTAGTATTAATTAAAGCATGTAAAGATTTTTTAATAAAATGCGCTAAAAATTATAAAGTGCCCTTTTTTCAATCCACACTGCCCTGCCCTTTTCTAATCCTAGAGTGAACACTGCATCAATAACAACTTGATTTCCATCAAATTCTTGCTAATTGGCAAGTTTTAAAATTTTGAGTTTCATGTCTGTAATTTATTACTGCATGGCACTCGTGTACTAGAAATTCTTGCATTAATGTGTTCTGATTAATTTGATATATAATTTATGTCACGTTTTAATTGACAGCAAGGATACTTTGCTGGCAGAGCTGGGCAGTATTGAAAATACATTTGTATTTTGTATCGAAAATACAAATTTCTAGGTATTTTGTATTTTCAAAATGCATTTAAGTCTGAAAATACACCCAGTTCGTAATTTTTAGCTTTCAATTCTAGCTATTTGGCTAAACAGATGGTACTCAAAGGGCAATTTTATGATCAGTTAAAGTAAATAGTACCAGTGGTAAAGCGTGAGGAAAGGGCCATCGGGGGGAAAAAGCCGAAGGTGGAAAATTTCAAAAGGAAAAAAAAAATATAGCAATAATACAAGATTTGTAACAGATGGACGGCAATTGAGAGGACAAAGATTGGCACTTTCTCATCCATACTCAGAAGATAAAGAACACCGCGCTCGCTTAACAGACCACTTTGGCAGTAGTCAAATATCCCTCCTCTTTCTGCTTAGATTAGCAACATCTTCAAACGATTGAAAGCTATCAGTAAAGCGCCCAGGGGCTGTTCGGACAAAAAGCCAACGAGGTACTCCATTAAATTTCGGTTCTGTTGGAAAATGCAATTAAGTGAAACTTGGTCAGACGACCAATTATCTGCTAAAGATTGGGATCTAGAGTTCTCACGGAAGCAAACCCAACTGCCCCAAGGTGCATATTTGTTATTAAGTATTTGATTGACAGATTGATAAAAGCATTTTCATAGAGTCCAACTGACCAATTATGAAAGAGTTGAAAGTGACCCATGAGAAAATGCAAATAGCAATTCGTATATGTTCATCTGACTAAGGTGGTGTTTATTTTAAACTTTAAAAATCAGAACTTGAAAGATCTCACATGCTCTGAAAATGCCTTCTTGATGCTAAGTTCTTAAACAATGAGCTTAAAATAAACGCTCTAGCTGACTGACTTTGGTGACTAAGGATTATGATGTTTTACAAATTCACTCAAACAATTGTAACCATGCATTTTTAGTTTATATATTTATAACATGTGTATGTTTACTACTTTTAGTCTGAACAAAAAGCTGCTCAATTTACATTATCTTTCTCTCACTCTCATTTTTCCTAATTTGCCTAAACTAAATATTGAAAAACATTTGTCACAACAAACGGATAGCAAAGGTTATGCTGTACAGGACCCCACTGTTTTCCAAAGAATCCAAACATCTCAAGCACTAGGAAACCAACCCTCAGATTACCATGAGCAGTTTGTTTTTTTTAAAAGGGACATCATTGGGAGTTAAACCCAGGTTAACGGTACATTAAGTGAACATGCTACCATTGCAGGTGTTTTAAAATTGGAAAGGGAAAAAAATGTATAGGTCTATGTTTTTCATTCATCAAAATTTGAATTTTTAGTTTTCGAGGAAGTAATCAAAACATGGGTGCCCCGAGGGAGGTGCATTTGCACCCCCCTTGGCTTATGAAAAAGGGGAAAAAAGACAATCCACAACAAACTATAGTCCAATAGCATTATTTAATTGAAATGTTTTTTGGATGCACCCCTCTGCATATTATTCTGGTGACACCCATGAAACATGGTTTTATGCAAATATTTCAAAATTTGGATACCTGTTCTATTAAATTTAATACAGTCAAATTTAAAATTAGTTGCTAAAAAACTTTAAAAGAAGAATAACTTACAAACTAATAAATTCTTAAAACACAAATTTATGTTTTTACCACAAAAATTTAAGTTCGTTTAATATAAGAACATCTGCAATATCCCCATAAATAAGGAACGGTGATCTTGTTTCTTCAGATAGAAGTTGCAATTCTGGTAAAGGAAACAAATTTATATGCACACTAGGCTTTTGTTTTTTTACTATGAGAGCTGTAAAATTGAAATCCAATTAAAAAAATTATAATAAAAATATAGCTGGCTGAACGTTTATGACATAAGGACATTCCGGGCCAAACAAGATAAAAAAGAAATTTATAGTTATTCATAATGATTTTTGGCCCCATCCTTGCCATGTATCCCATGCTTGCTTTGTTGCCAAGGCATGGCAACCTCCTCAGGTGATTGTTCTCAGATGACATCATTAAGGTTTGACGTTTTGCGAAACGCGAATTTTTCTAAATGTTTTGAAAAAACTCACCGATGTTGTGGCATGAAGTTTGCTGAAGTCGGAATATGACCACTGGGGGTTTATTTTGTTGGGTAAATACGTCTTGCTTTCCTTTCATCAACGTTACGACCGCTGAGTGTATGAAAGCCAGTTTTTTTACTATTGCAAGCTCTTGAATTGCAGGAGAGTGGGACTCTGTGCTGTACTGCTTTTTTTTTGGTAAATTGAAACCCAGTGGGAGGTGTGGGGACACCCCCTTTCCACTAGGTTTCAATTAATTCAGAAAAAATACTGATTCGCAAAAAGGTGACACCGCATGGTTCGTCACTCTGCTTCATTCTAATTTTTTTGCAATGTTACCAAAACCAATCGGCAACGAGCTAAATCAGCTACCACCATGTTGCAAATGTTGTTGACTGTGTTTTTAGGGTTAGCATTCACTTTTTGCAAAATTCATACTTGAAAACAAATGGCGGAGGAGAGGCCTTGCCAGCACTTGGCTGCTTTGTAGTTATTGTTTTTAATCAAAAGCAATAAAAAAAAACATGAATGTCTGAATATCAGTGTCATGTGTAAGTAACCGAAAGGGTACGAGATACCGCTACACGATACATCAAGGGGAAGTAGCCTCGCCAGCTTTGTGGTTGTTTTTAACCAAGAAGAATAAACATCTCATTAATATCTTGGTATTATGCATGGGCGCAAACGGCATAAAAATATTTATTTGGGGAGACAATATACCAATAGAAGGCATTTGTCTGAAACTGGAGGGGGACATGGAACCCTAATACCAATACTGGAGGGGACCCCCGGTCCCCCCGCTAACGGCACCCATGGTATTATGTCTAATTAAGTAACCGAAAGGTATAATACAAATAGGTAGTTCATTTGTAAACAATCATGGTGACTGGCAAAACGACAAATCATGACGCGTAATTGAATCACTAAAAACATGCAACTTCTTAATTAAAAATAAGACTAGAAATGAATTACGAAAGTATTTCGAACTTAATTTCGTGGCAACGAAAAAAACAAAGCTTTGAGAAACATGAAAACAGCATTAAAAGCTCAAAAGGAACACGCAAGTATGACAATGGAATAAGAGAGACGTCTAAGAATGTCACAAGCCGATATACTGCAATTTTCGACAAATTTCAGAAGAGAGAAGCTGTGTGATGAACTATGCAGTGTGGCCCACAAAAATTTCCGCTGCATGCAAAACCGTCATGGCCAACATCCAGTGTGCCTTCTGGCAATGTTCCAGGATACAAGCCAGGCTTTGCATACGCTGGGAGTCACATGCAGCCCCAGTGCTAAGAAATCTCGCTCATTTTAAGCGTATAGCAAGAGTTTCAGCGGCAGCGTCAGAAAGTATGGGATTCATCTGTACTGTTACCTTATTTTTTTTATATGATGCTCTATTCTAAAAAACACGAATAAAATTTCAACGTATTTAAGTTAGGGCTAGAAATTAGGAGCAGAAAGTAAGGCTTCAATGGCACCCAACCATTTTCCCTCAGCTATCAGATATGCCTTACTCCGGTGCAATTTTAAAATTATTTTGTTCCTATGTATGTGTATAAACACACAGTATAGTGACCTACAATGGTAATAAAACAAAAGCAGTTTACAAACTATGAAAATGATTGCTTTCATTAAAAATATTAAATTACTTTATGTGTGACTGCCTTATATGTCCATATACTACACCTCTCTACCACAAGTAAATGAATACTTAAATGGTCAGAATTCATGTCACAAGCAATAAAATTTGAAATAGATGTCAAATGACTGGGTCTAAACTCTTCGTCACTAAAATGAAATTCAGAGATGCAAATACACATCAATGTAAAAAAAAAAAAAAAATACGAAAATATCCTTGCAATTCTTTAATGCAATATTTTTATACATACATTATTCACTTTTAAAAAATGCTGTTTCCATATAATTATGGAGGTAATGATATTTCACAAACTGAGTCCACATTTAAGCATAAGTTATCAGAAGAGAACTAATTAAAAGAAATAGTTATTTCTTTTAAGCACTCTCAACTTCGTTCAAAATACATATGCTTAATTTTTCATTTTCATGCACACACATCAAGGGCTTGTAAATATATTTACAAAACAGTTGTGTAGTTTACAAAAAATAACACTTCAAATAGATGAAACAGTGATATATATGGCAGGGATTACACACTCTTGAAGTTATTGTAGTACTTTGAACCATAGCATGTTAATATTAAAACTCTGATTCAACAGGAAGCAGTAACATAATATCAGTCATATGAATATGGCAGACCTATCTAAAAGCTAAACAGTGGACCCTTTTGTCTTTTTCTGTAATAAAATTTTGTGGAACGATACAGTGTGTGCAAGGGTTCTCTCTCTTCTCCCCAATTTTTTTAAAAAAATAAAATTTGTAATTCTATTTAATAAAATAGGAAAGGAATTTTCTAATGAAAAATGAATTTAAAATCACATGCTGTTCATGATTTCTACGATGACACTAATACAAGCACGTAAAAACGTAATACAAATTAAAAAACGCAAGTAAAAAAATAACTTGTTACAAAATCTTTACATTTATTATGACCAGCTAAAATAAATACTACAGTGTATCCTAAATGCACAATAATAAAATACAAGACACAAAAACAAACACAAGACGTAAATACTGGACCACCATACATGAAAAAAAATGGAACTGCAATAAGATCAAAGTTTGGGAGGAACAATAAAATATGTATGCAAAAATAAACTAACCACAAAGTCACTACTATAACTGGAAATGAATTCCCTTTTAAAAATAGTTATATGAAATGAGATTTGTATTTAAGTAATAAAAAAAAAAGTTTGTAAAACCAAAATATCAGCTTCAAAAACTTAAAAGATGCTTAAGATATTGCCTCACAGAAGCAAAAAAACTTGAGCCAAAACATTAAAATATAGTGCTGTAATAAACACTAGCCATTTAAAAGAATATGCAGGCCAAAAACTAGCACCATACACATGCTGCAGATGGCTCATTAAAAAACTATAATATTCTAAATATCACATACGTCAAGGAAGATTTCTGATGTCTGGTAGTTTCATAAGATAATCAATATCAGACACATTGTCACATGCACTATTAACAGATGATCGTTTCGGAGCTGTTCCGAGTCCCTTAAGTGTACGACTAGAACGTAATGTCATACCAGCACCACTACTAGTACTCTCTTGAACAAGAGCTTGGCTTGGGAGATCACACCCAGCAGTATTACTTGTACTTTGAGGAGGACGTGGTAACCTTCGGCGAAGCCAACCATGGCGTAAAGCAGCAGGTGGTGTTAAACGTAACGATGGATCCCATTCTAAACACCGCTTTAGGAAATCAATAAATAATACATCATCACATCCTTTGAGAACTCGAACCCAATCTTTGCTAGCTGGAGGACCACGAACTTTGCCACGGCGAGAACGGCCTCCAGCTAAAACAAGTTTGCCATCTGGTTGGACAGTTGCAGTACAATATCTGGGATAGCCTTTTGAATTGATAAAAGTTTTTGTTCGTTTTGCCTGTCGCAACAGAGCTACTGAAGGCATTCCCAACAATTCAATCATACACGCCAGTTGATCTGCTTCATCTTCACCTGGCAAGAGAGGATAACCAGTTAATAACTCTGCTAAAATGCACCCTAAGCTCCACATATCAATAGCTGTACCATACTTTGAACCTAAAATAACTTCAGGAGCCCTATAAAAGCGAGATTGGATGTATGTATAGACACGCTGATCCTCAAAGCAACTGGATCCAAAGTCAATTACCTTGATACCACTTCGACCTTGTTGCTTCAACAATACGTTCTCAGGTTTCAAATCACAGTGAATAATTTTATTCCTATATAAGGCATCCAGACACTGCAATAACGAATGGGCGAATTTACGAACGAGTTGTAAACTAAAACCCTGGAATTTGTTCTTTTTTATGAGTTCGTAAAGATTAATACTGAGAAGTTCAAATGTTATGCATACATGATTACGAAATGTGAAATGTTCATACATATGCACAATATTCATTGTGTTATCTTTATCTTGCTTCCTTAGGTGATCTAAAATTCGAATTTCCTCTTGGGCTTGGCGGAAAAAGCGTTTTTCATTTCGAACCATTTTCAGAGCAACATACTGGTTCATTTTATGATCAAAAGCTTTAATGACTTGACCAAAACTCCCTTTACCAATTACTTTTAACATTTCATAACGATAGGAGATTTGATCATGAGGAACATGAATGTAAGAACCAGAACTGTCGTCATACCCACAATTCGAAGAAGCACCTATAACACCTTGTCTCTTTTTTGCATTTGCTCCAATAAAATATATTTCAGAGTAAGAAAAAATTTCTAACTGCTCATACCCTGTTAACTTGTGCATGTATAACTTTAGTACTTGGTCTGGAGTTGCAACAAGATTTTTTGTTTTATTGGAATAGGAGTTGGTCTTGGCATTGGACTTTTCGCCACTGGTTGCAGGACGGACTTCAGGAAGCTGCAAAGTGGACAGTTTGTTTCTTTCAGAGTTCTGGTCTCCATGAGCATCGTATGGATGCCCAGGGTGACTATTATTTTGATACAAAGATTTAAACCCTCCTATAGTTTGACTTTTAATAGGGGGGAGATTATTTTTACTAGTTTCTCCAATTTTGGGCAGAAAAGGATCTTTGGGGCTTGAGCTAGAATTCCCGTTGATATTTGAAACCAAGGACCTTGTCCTTGATAGAGGCATATCGTTCGACTTCACTCTTGTAGACATCCCATAAAATAATGTCTCAAATTACGTTTCAAACGAACCGTTGTAACTCCATAAGCATGTCTTGTGACGCCCACAGAAGACGGCATGCCGTTAAAAAATTATTCATTAATTACTCACACATAGTTATAAACCATGAAAATTACCCGTCGTTTATCCATTCTGCACAATTTCAAAGCACCGCCAGCCATACCTACTCGCCTACATTCAATACCAACAGGGAAACCATCCACACAATACAAACAAACAGAGGGAAAAAACGTTTTATTCAGACACCGGACTTGAGTACAGTAGTATACTTCTGCAACCGCGGATGTTTTGATTAGTCAAAACCGTATATGAGGTGAAAATACCTGATTTTTTAATGATATTATTACATGCGGTATTAAATTCGACAAAATTTATTATATTTATTCCTCAGGCATGATCTTCGAATGACAGTCAACTTGCATGTTAACTTATGGTATGTGATTCATGAACCGAACATATTTGAGGAAAAAAATACGTTTTGAATAAAACCACATTATTGATTTCAGCACTTGCAAATTAAAATTCAGAATTGAAAAAGACTAACAAAAAGAAATGAGAAGTACACACACATTTTAAAGGCAAGAGAATTACTTTGTGTCCTTTTTCCTCATTGGCTAAAGATTTATAATATTAGGGTCGCTAATGAAGTAAATTAAGACAACCAGCTGTAATCACATCGATTTCAGAAACATGCCGCTTCTAAACATGAAGTATAAATTAGTTAGGATTTTAAAATTTAAAATATGTGTCACATTTTATGACCATCGATACCATTGACAATACAATAGATCACTGGTTTCCAAACTATTTGTCGCGATCATTTTATGGGTTCTGGGCCAGTGCTTACTGGGACGTGAACTTTTCTTAAATACATTTCCATTCTCTGTTCGTTCAAATTTATTTATTTCTATTAATTCTGATAAATTCTATCCGGGAGTAACTAAAGAACTGATACATTGTTAGTATGCGCACATTTCATAAATT
>QLNU02015360.1:60439585-60461347 GCA_006491805.2 Dysdera silvatica
ATATTTTTTACTACCGCTTTGAGACGGGTGAGAAGGATGAACGGGACATTTGAACTGGCTGAGTTTTGGCAACGGGCCAAATAGCCCAGGCTAGGGAGTTTTAATATTATAATCTGGAAGTTATTTAGGTGTATTAATACTTATCCAAATGTAATTAAAATGTGTTTATTTAAATATTTCTAGTTCTTCAAATGTCTGTCGTCTAAACAAAGGGGTAACTGAGGGGAAGAATACTGCACTCGTATCAGACGAATTGGTTCTCTTTCTGTTGTGTGCTCTATCAGTGATCAAGCTGTTGTCTAACATTAATTGTAGATTTGGAACTAATAAACCAGGTTTTAAATTGCATCCTTACCTATTTGTACTTCAGTTACCGAGATACCTAAATTTATTATGCTAAGAATTAAATGCTTAAATAAGTTCGTATAAGTACAAATAGCGCGTTACGTAAGTTACAATAGTTATTGTTCAATTTTACACACTGCAACCAGGTAATAACATGGAAATTTCACACACAATATCTGCATTAAAAAGAAGCACACATTGTTTGCATAGTAATATTGTAATGCCGTGTGACAAATAATTTTCATATTAACATTACAATATCACATGAAATATTTGCATAATAACATTATAATATGCACGAAATATCTACTTGTGATATTACAAAGTAGCGATATCACAGGATTTTATAATACTGCGAGTTTTGGAAATGAACATATTTTTTGGAATATTGTTCTTTGAAGGAAATTTCAGCGAAGAGGTTTTCTTTCAATCTCTGAAATGTTTTTTCGGCCAATAGAAGCAGCGGCCTTTTCGTTAAAAAAACAAAAGCAAACTTGGATTTCTAAAGAAGCCGAAAAACCTCACGTAATGGAAGCAAACGTTTTCGGGATAAAGTTATAATTCCTGGGAAATGTTTTTTGGATGAAAGATGTGTAGTAAGTTCTTTATAAATCGACCACCGTTGAATTCAAAGAAACTAGTTTAACGTGGTAAGAAAAATTCGAACTAACGCTACCTTATTGGAGGATTTCCTTTTCAAATAAGAATTTTCTGCAGTTGATATACACAAAGTTGCGAGTTAAGTTAAAGTCGTTGAAATTTTTTAAGTCTCCTAATATTCGAGATGTGAAAATTTATATAAAAACATGAATGTTAATTCTAGCGTAGCATTTTAATTTAAATCTGTATCTAATTTTTACGTGGTATAAATAAATATCCTTTCATATTTCTATAATGTTCTTACATTAACCTACCACCCTATTTTCATAATTTGTCTAAAGATATTAAATTTATTACGGCATTATATATATGGCCTGCAAAAGGGTTGCTGGTATCTAACTGGAAGGAGACCCACACGCTGAACGCATGTGACGATGTGTGGAACCGGCCAGGCCAGTAACCTAGTGTCCTACCCCGCCTTCAAGTGGTGCAGGCTGGGCTTTCTATTTATGAGGCAAATTAATATTTGCTGCACGGATAGAAAGGCGGAAGGGGAGGGCTAATTCACCAACCCGTCTAGCCAGCGTGGTGAAATGATGGCTAATTCCTCCACTATGCTAATACACCAAAAACCATGGCCCCTAGTCTCCAGGTGCTGGAGTGCTCCTGATCAAGGCAGCGGTCAGCGTGGCATGAAAGCAGGGGGTGCTAAGAATCACTGGAATGGCCCAGGCTGCCGTTTGTTATTGACCTTGGCAACGTATAATGGACGATCCCTTGCTTCTGAAGCAAAACTTCAAGAATTGGAAGAAGAACTTGACAAGATCAAATGGGACATTGTAGGACTCAGTGAAGTTAGAAGAAAAGGTGAAGAGTTGGTGGAACTTAAAAGTGGACATTTGTTTTATTATAGAGGAACGGAAACTGGAAGAACAAGTGGTGTTGGCTTCTTAATCAACAAAAGAATTAAAGACTACCTTCTTGAAGTCGAAAGCACGTCAGATCGAGCAGCGAGGCTCGTTGTTCAACTAACCCAGCGATACCAACTTCAGATAGTACAGGCATATGCACCAACATCAAGCCATACCGACGAGGAGGTTGAGGAATTCTATGAAGAAATCAAACAGCTACATACCAAGGGGAAACAACACATCAAGCTCATCATGGGAGATTTTAATGCAAGAATTGGACAACAGGAACAAGGAGAGACATCGGTTGGTAAATACGGATACGGGGAAAGGAATGAACGTGGCGATCAACTCATAGAATTTGCCGAAGCTGAAAATCTTAGCATCATGAATTCATTTTTTAAGAAGAAACTACAAAGAAAATGGACATGGAAACACCCCAATGGAGGAACCAGCGAAATTGACTATATACTGGCAAACAAGAAATCAATTATTGAAGATTGCAGCGTACTGAACAGATTTAATACTGGAAGTGATCATCGAATGGTGAGATGTAAAATGCACTTAAATACTAAACTAGAAAGGCAGAAGCTCATTAGGAAACAAGTATGTAAGAGGGTGGATTTAAAGAAATTAAAAGAAAATACCGAGGCATTCAAGTTGGAATTAAAAAATCGCTTTTCTGCACTGGAAGGACTTATTGAAGAAGTTGACATCTCAGAAGCAAATGAAAACATTGTTAAGACAATAATTGAAACTGCTGGGGAAATTGGTGGTGTAACCTGTAAAAAGCAGAATAGCAAATTATCTGAGAAGACGAAACAGCTCATGAAAAGGCGAAGAGATATGAAGGTGGACAATCGAAATACCAGTTCCAGGATTGAGTACATAGAACTTTGTAAAACTCTGCGCAAAAGCATGAAAGAAGACATAAGAAAATTCAACTGTGAGCTAGTAAGGAAAGCCATTGAAAATAACAAGAGCCTTAGGGTTGTTAAAGGAAGTTTATCTGTTGGGAAGAAACACATCATTGCATTAAAAGGAGAGGATGGCACCGTAACAAGAAATAGGGAAGAAATACTTAGAAGAGTTGAAGAATTCTACAAAAATCTATACGAAAGTAACAGTGGATTAAACGAAGACATTGAAATAGTCGAAGGAACAGCTCCTAAAATCTTAAAAGAAGAAGTTTCATTTGCAATAAAAAATATGAAGAAAGGAAGAGCCCCTGGTGATGATGGTATTACATTAGATATCCTAAAAGAAGCTGGAGAATATGTAGAAGACATACTTGCAAAATTCTTTACCAAATGTCTTAACAGCGGTAACATACCAAACCAATGGGATTCTGCAACAGTAATTCTTTTGCATAAAAAAGGTGATAAAGAGGATTTGAAAAATTACCGACCAATTAGCTTGTTACCTGCTATTTATAAAATCTTCACAAAAGTGCTAACACATCGCCTGCAGAAAAAATTAGATGCAGCTCAACCAAGAGAACAAGCTGGATTTCGAAGTGGATTCAGTACAGTGGACCATATTCAAGTATTAAGAGAATTAATTGAAAGAACACATGAATATGAACTTCCATTGTGTGTGGCATTTATTGACTATGAGAAGGCCTTTGACTCTATTAAAACATCAGCAGTCATCAACTCTTTAAGATCAACAGACATTGAGGATGTGTACATTGACATGGTGAAACGTGTGTATAAAAATGCAAGTGCAAAATTTCGGTTACATAAAGATACCAAAACTATCAAAATTGGTAAAGGTGTGAGGCAGGGAGATACCATTTCTCCAAAACTTTTTACTTCAGCTTTACAGATGATTTTTCAGCAGATAAATTGGAATAACAAGGGAATAAAAATAAATGGTGAATATTTAAATCATTTGCGGTTTGCTGATGACATTGTTATTTTTTCAACGAACCCATTAGAACTCCAAGACATGGTACAGGAGCTCTCAACTAGAAGTAAAGAAGTTGGACTCAAGATGAACCTACAAAAAACTAAGATCATGTTCAATAATTTCGTAGAGGAAACAAAAATACAAGTTGACAACATTGAGCTAGAAATTGCTGATTCATATATTTACCTTGGCCAGCTGATTTCAATGGATGGCAACATTATGAAAGAACTCAACAGACGTATTAAACTTGGCTGGAGTGCATTTGGAAGAAACAGTTTTATCCTGAAGGGGAAATTGCCTTTGTGTCTAAAAAGAAAGGTCTTCAACCAGTGTGTATTGCCAGTCCTCTCTTATGGATCAGAGACATGGAGTCTAACAGTTGGAGCAATACGAAAGTTACAGACAACGCAAAGGAGCATGGAGAGGTGCATGCTTGGAATAACTAGGAGAGATCGAAAAAGAAACACTTGGGTGAGAGAGCAAACTAGAGTAGAGGACATCATTGTTAAAGTAAAAGGGCTGAAATGGCGATGGGCTGGGCATATTGCAAGAAGAACTGATCAACGATGGACAACAGAAATTCTGAACTGGATTCCAAGAGACCACCGAAGACCTAGAAAACGTCCTCAAACTAGATGGGTGGATGAAATAAGAAAACAGGTTGGGGTGACGTGGAAGCGAATTGCTCAGGATAGACTTGTGTGGAAAGCATTTGGAGAGACCTTCATCCAGCAGTGGATAGATAATGGTTGAATATGATGATGATATATATATATGTAAGTACTTTTAACCATTAAAAGCAAATTTAAATTGTAAAAGGCCAATTCAGATAATGCTTTTCTCTGCAGCCTAACTGTAGCACACACTTCATATAATGCTGTAGCAACATGATTTCTCCAACCAACCATCACAACTCCATTATCAAAATTTTGTGTAGTGTAGTTTTTAAACAAATATACATTTTCATTGAAGATTAACCAATATGTTCGTAATGTTATGAAGAGTTCAATCAAGTGACAAGATCAACACATTACAAGCTGAAAATACTTGATTTTGTAAATTTTAGCATTATGAAAAGTAACAATAATACATATTAACACAGAAAATGTCTTGACAACCCACTGCGGTTTTTTTTAAACTCAAACTAGAGCTATATATGACCCATCATCACAAGGTTTAGTGGGTCACAAGAAAAAAAAGCATCATTTCAGGCTGAAGTCGAACCAGCAACAATTTTGTATGAACCAAATTGTCATGCTAACTAGTTGCTAAGACCATAAAAAAGGGACAAAAGGTAATATCCTAAAGATTATAACTTTGTGGAAGGCAGTATCTTAAAAAAACATATAAACCAAGATAAGGGCATCATATCCCGTGTCCCAGAAGTCTTATTGGCATGATGATTTCGTTCATACAAAGTTGTTGCTGGTTTAACTACAGCTTGGAATGCTGCTTCTTTGCCTTCTTCACAACCCACCAAATCTTACAATGATGGGAAACATATAGCTCCAGTTTGAACTTAAAAAAATGTGTGTTACCAAAACAACCCCTATCATCAATCTCCACGAAATTATAAAAACACTGCCCGGTAGCTTTTTGCGTTAATAGTTGGTAATTGTGCTATCCCTGCGAAGGGTAACAGTGTCCTAAAAAAAAAAGCTAAGTATGATTCTGAATAACTATTGTTATCATCTTTCATTAGTTGTGATTGCAAATAGAATCTTTTTTTTAACAATTATGATAAATTGTGTTGTGTGTGTGGTATAAAATTCTTTCATGATAAATGTTATTATTCTTGCACAATGGTAGTTTCTTGTTGTTTGGCAATTTAAACCTTTTTTTTTAACTATGGTGCCACCAAATCTGCAATTGAAATGGGCAAATCATGCCCGATAATAAGTGCTATAAAAAGGCCTTCTACATTTGTTCCATCATCGTCACTATATAAATAGAGTGGCCATTATTAAACCAACAGTACACAGAGCTATCAGTAGCTCAATATAACAGTCCAATGGCACCAAATTTGGTATGTAGACTATTGAAGACATGGAAAAAGAAAATTCCATGAAAAAAAAGAAGTTCCAAAAGTAGCCAGTAGAAGAAAATGTGACAACCTGTTTTAGTCTATGTAGATGACAATTTGCATAAAATGCAGGTAAAAAGCCTTTAATAAAAACTCTCAATTATGTAATCTACAACAGTGCTAATACTTCAAGCTATAAAAATATGGGAAACTTAAGGAAGACATTTTGATTACCAGTTCTGCTCAACAATGTCATTCCACAACTTCAGCAATGACAAGGTCTGAGCGAGATAACTTTTATGCAAGATGAAGCACTGCCATGCATTACTTGATACAGCAGCTTCTCTCTACATCATTACAGATGAAAGAGTTATTGTTGTTTTTCCAATTGTGTGGAAACCTAGCTCCGCCAAATCTAACTTCAAGCAACTTTTAAGTATGAGATTACTTAACTTCCAAGGTTTATCTTGGCAGAGTCCTAAACTTGACTACCTTAATAAGGTTCACACTCATGCTAGAGATAAAAATTCGCTGACTTTTCAAACGAAATTCCTTGACCAATCACAAGTAATTTTCAATTGAACTTCGGTTGTGGGAAAAATGGCTTCATGTTCATTGAAAATTTAGTTATTCAAAACAGAAGTTAAGAAGGTTTTCCCTAACTTTTCAAGTTTAACCAAAAAATCTTGTTTTTCTCTGACCTTTAGCAACGATTTAAAATTCCTTGACAATTCCAGGTTTCCCAGGTTACATAGGAACCCTGCCTTGATAAACAACAAATCACAGGCTGTGATAAACATTACTTCAGCCATGTTAAGTTCGAATGTAGAAATGTTGTGCACAGAACACAATTCCTGGTCTACAAGGTCGTTGGTAACACTTAACCTAATCCACTTCCACACAGAGAAGTGAATGTGTTAAATAAAAGGCAAGTTTCAGTTCAGTTTTGTTTTTGTTATTCATTTGTCTATCCATTGCAACCCTTTTTAAATTGTATAGCGCCTTGTTTTCCCTTATTGGCAACTTTTGGAACTCTTTTTTTTTTTGTAACAAAATCTTTCTTTCCATACCTTGAATATTTTACTTACCAAATTTGTTGCTATTCCAATCATGAAATCAAACTGCAGATGATTCTGAGTACCGTCAGTTTAATTATGACCACCCTGTATATGGGTGTGTTATAAACATTCTAATATCCACATTCACAACATGCTTTATGCATGCATGATGTGTTTTGATTTGGCATGAACTTCATACTCAAACTACAACACTCAAACCACAAAATTGATACTTTTATGAATTTTTCCAAATACAGGAAAAGTTCTTAGTATAAATATTTATGGAAAAACTTAACATTAAGAATAAATATGAAGCATGAGTTTGGCATTATGCTGACTACTGGAAAAAAGCGCTTAGATAAAGAGTTTAAATGTTTAATGTTGTGATTTTGTTTTAAGAACAACTACTGCTACTACCGATTAATTAATTAAAGAAACAGATTTGGATTGAAGGACTACAGATGAAAGACAGGTTTTATTTTTAGTTGCTTGGTTGAATTTTTATGACAAAAGGATGGCAAAAGTCATTCTACCCACAACAAAATGTGGTTGTACATATGGTTGTTGTAAGAGATGAAGTAAACTTAATACAAAGTAAAAATTGTATTAAATACAACGAAAATGAATGATACGACCAAATCAAATGGGTGTTAAAACCAATATCAGATAAAAATTTAAAAGTGATATGATTAAAAGAATCACATAAAATATCACAGATATTAAAATCATTTCAGTTAAAAGCTAATAATCATAGCTGGTTAAAAATTTTACAAATAAATAAAACATTCAAAACATTTTTAAGGGTTAAGAAGCTGTGGCACACATTAGTGTATCTTTCTTCAACAGATGATTATTTTTAAAATTCTAAATAATTAAATACATTAATGTTTTATTGCCAATTAAAACAACTAAAATAATAGTTTAACAATAACCTGTTTGTGCTTTTACAATGCAACGATAGCAAAAGTCACATTGTAATGTGACCTAAAATTTTTTGGTAAATCCAAAACTCTGCTGCCAGAACAATTAAATCCCACAAACTACATTAGGCCAAATAATGTAATGCATTCTATAATACTATTGTTAGTAGAACCCAGGTTAATGGCACAATAGATAACATAGTCACTACCACTGTAGGATGTAATGGACCTATATTTTCTGAGGAATCCATACCCCTTAAGGCTTAGAGAACCAATCACGGACTAGAGTGAGCGGTGTTTAACAGTGAAGATATTAATTATAAAAAAAATACTGTTCTGTTAATTTAACAAGGAGAAGAACCTAATTTTTTTATTCAATTTAAGAATCAGGAACTATGTCTATTGTAGCCCCTATCAAGAGTATTTCAAATATACAAGTAATGTTTCGAAATGGGCCTTGTTAAGAGAGATAGAAGCCCCAGTGAAGTTTTAGCATTATCATACCATTGTCATTGTCTGTACAGGAAACAATGAAACATTAATAGATATGGTCATGTAGAATGACGTGAATAACTACGTGACATTTCAGCATTACTTACAAGAAGTAACAAAACATTTAAACACATAAACTATGACATGCAAGGCAGAAATTTTATCGATCATGCTATACTTTTATGACAAAAAAGCACTTTAAAAATTATTATAGCTGCAATATTGTACCCCAGCAATTTCCAGAAACTTTTAGAACTTTATAAGAAAACTCTTCACAAATATAAAAATGCATACAAGTTTATACAGTTTATTGTATTCTGTTGTATAATCTAGTTAATCCAGCATTTGCTCGTAATTAAACAGTTAATAAAAATTAATTGGTAAAAATGTTATGTGCTGTTATTCAAGTCAGTTCTATGTGATAACAGTTATTAATGTTATTTTATTTACTATATGGATAATGACAATTGTACAACAATACTAAACCTTTAAAGGTTCCTAGCTCCCTTAACAAGGCCCATTTGAAAAAGTTATTTGTATTCGAAACACCCTTGGTAAGGGATACAAATAGGCACAGATGTTGATCCTTAAATCAAAAAAGCACCCAGGTTCTTCTTGTAAATGGCAACAATTTGCATGTCCACAATTTGAAGTCACTATTCTCAATGTTAAAAGTCATTGTTAATTTGTAAATGAGACAAAGCACATGAAATTGAAACTTACCCACTGGAGCATCGCAAAATCTTGCAAATAAAATGCAATGTAAAACATTGCAATAAAATTATTAACGAATTCAAACTGAAAAAATAAACAGAAACAAATGACAAGATTAATCTTGTAATATAATATAATATAACCAAAGTAAATGCAACAGATATAAACTGATTCTATATTAATATTGTCAAAAACCAATTACACTTACGTACAACACAGAAAAAAATTGTATGCTTAATGATCCACATTATATGTATATTACAAATATTCTGGTTTGTGTTTTATAAGGATAACTAAAGTTAACTAAGGTTATATAAGGATAACTAAGGTTATGCAGAGGCGAGATATACAATTTTCTGAGAAATCCAAAGTTCTGTCACCAAAGGAATCAACTCTAGAGTATGGAGTGGCAAAAAAAATTACAAGTGTGCTGTGCTGAATGGGAGGAATCAAACTCATCTTTTCTGCAGAGTAGACAGAGGCATTATTCTTCCATCACCATACATGTTTGGCCCTGGTGTTGAAAAGGACAAACAGCCACTATGTACCACTTAGTGCACTTTCAGAGTTCTCGCTATATTAGCTGTGCTGGCACACAGTATTTTTTTTTTTTTTTTTTGCACCAGCATGATAAGCACAGATGCACAGATTTTCTAGTATGTTAAAATTTAAATTATGTTGAGTTCCATAAAAGTTAAATCTTGTTTAACAAGTTGTTCATGCCAGCTCAGACAACTCACCTAATAGTACAGGTACACAAGGCATCAATACACCTAATTGTCTTTTCTAGTGGTGGTCATAATGAAAAAAGTGCTATATAGTACCACAACATGTAAATCACTATAATAATGTATGATGCCACTACAGAATTACTTTTTTCCATATTATGATACACCATATTTAAGACTATAGCAATATACTTAAATAAAATACAGTCCGACCTACTTACAATGAGCCCTTGTGTAATGATTCCAGATATAGCGAGGAAAATATGGATTTTGTTTGGTATAATGTTAAAGTGAAATACAATTTAATCAATTTGAGCAAGCAAAACTTTTGCACTCTCAGGACTGAATAAGGAAAAATGACCAATCAGCTTCAAGTCTAAAAGAAAACATTGGTTGGCTTATTGCATAAAAATTTGAGTAGAATTTCTTTTGTACCATTAAGAAGAATGTGAAAAAAGATGCCCCAATACATAGAACAACTTTTGCAATGTGTAAACAATTAGCCTAAATATGAAATATTGTTAAATAACGACTGTTGGAGAATAGTAAGGAAGGGTATAAATTCCCACAACCTGTTAATAACATGTTGTTCATTAAATTTTACGTGTATTCAAAGCCAAATATTATTGTATGCATATTACATGCACATGTTAGCTGTAGGTTTTACTTCCACAGTTTGGAATTTTAAATTCCAAAATGTACTTAGCACAGGCCAGATATAGCAAGCATTTTTGTTGGGTGCAAGCTCCTCATTACAGGTCCTACTGTATGGTAAGATTTCACAAGTCCACAAAATTCCTGCAACTTTTTTTTTTTTTGACAACTTCCATAAAAACTTCATTGAAACAGAACTTTGTTAAACATAAATACTGGAGGAAAATATTATATCATTAATGTCTCAAATTCTCAAGAAAAAGGTTGGTAAATAGCAATATATTCTGAAAAATATAAGAAAACTTTGATTTTGGTACTTTCTGAGAACAAAAACATAATTGTGAATGAATATTCACAACTATGATATATCAGAAGAGAAAATAAATCTGTTTAACAGAGAGAATAACATGTGTAATTTGTATAATATTATCATTACACCATCATAGGGTGCTCTCCACTGTATATGTGTCTTTTACAGATCTTTGACTATATTATAATTAGGGAAGTAATTTTTTTGTGGGAAAAAAATGCAAAATTCACAGTATGGTCACAAAGAAAAATCTTGAATTTTTTACAGAAAATTTTAAAAATTTTTGCAAAAGAAGTGTAACACAAAAAAAAAGTAGTTTCAAAACAGTAATACAAATAACTACTATGTCATTAAATAAGCATTATATAGTAGGATTACATTGCCCTATCCAACGGTCATACGCAGTGCAGTAATTTTATCCAGGAAAAAATGAAACATTTGTGGAGGAAACAGTGGAGGAGGAAACAGTGGCACACCCAGCACTAGTTCACCAATGTAGGGGCCGAGGGGGCCCAACCACCCCTTAGGCTAACGAAGTGAAATATTATGCCAATCGACACTGAAATTATGTATTTAAAAGTAGTACAATTGAAACTAGTGGCAATTCCAACGACATTTTCCTGAACTCTGGTGACATTCATGAGTCCACTGTTAAGGGAAGCAACAGCAGCGGCTAGGGGCTGTCTTCAAAAGCTTTCCAGGAAATAAAGGTAGACCAAAACACAATACAAAACACAGTTTAAATAGAAATTCTGATTGCAGATATTTCTAATTATGTCAAGAAATCTAACCTCACTGATGAAGATAGGATAACAGTGATAAAAATTCTTTGGGAACCATATGCAAATTGCAATTTTCCCACGACCGTCACAAGTGCTGTATAAAGTCAAGGAAAATCTCACCACAGTCTGAAGTTCTGCTCTTCTGAACTGAGTAAACATAACTATCTAGCTTACCCAAAGGTAGAAGACAGTGCCTATAGAAAATTTTGTGTGTTCTCTTTTCACCCCATGAAGTCTGTTTAAGATCGACACAAGCCACAGGTCAACTTGTTTCAAAAGAATTTAATAATTGGAAGAAAATGCCATTGAAGAAGTTCAGCCAACATAGAACTTTTCTCTATCATAAGGATTCAGTTCACAAAGCCGATGAGTTTTTTGAAGGTCACAAAAGGAAGTTCCGAAGGTTATCGTTATAACAATGTGTAAAGGCTAATCAAGGCATGGCTCTAATGACAGGTGCTTTGCGTGCTAATAGGTGATGAGAATGAATATCTGGATGTCTATCAGCATGCCTAGCTTTCTTAAACACCATAATCAACACAGCACAGTCACCCAGCCCCATCACAATTTATTCAAGCATCTAAGAAAGATAAAGACCAGTTATTTTCTTCCTATAACTTAAATTGATTTAAGCTGTTCATATAAAGATGAAAATCAGTAACTGAAAACCTTAGCAATATAACAAACTTGTCATCTACACATTGCTTTCATACCTTGGCATGGTAAATACATTCATCTAAAGTAGTATTTTCGAATGCCTCCACACACAAATTTGTCACCACACTAAAAACAGGCAACCTCATGACAGTACCTCTGTTTTGTTGGTAAAACTTATTTCTGAAACCAAAAATTGTGGAATTGAAACAGAACTCTAACAGGCCACATATCGCTTCTGAACAAAGATTAGTTTGGGGTTTTTTTTCAGGCTTTCATCACACCTTTAGTCATTCCAATACTGTTGATATTACCAAATCTCGACTTATTTAAATAAATAAATTACCAAATCTGTTGGTATATGCATAAAAAGTGAAATTACGTCAAAGGACACCATAGCATTATCAGGAGTGATTCCAACATTTTTGATAAAGCAAATGAACTTCTCACAGGTAGACACAGATCATTCAGAAGATCCAACAAGAAGAAAAAATTTACCCGCAAGATATTGTGAATGTGCATACATTGGTGAACTGCAAAATCTCGTAATAGGTCTAATGGAAATATTAGATTCATGAACTTTTCGGAGTCAATAGAATAATAGAACTTTCCAGATGCACAACAGAGTCACAAGTGATGTTTCTCATCCAGTATCAATTCCTTGTGAGAAGTTCAGTAATCAAAATTTGCCAAATCAGAATTTCAAAACAATAGATTTTGTTAACATTCACCTATTGATTATATATATAACACTTATATATGTTTATCCATTTAAAATATTCAATTTTCAAAAATTTCATATAAGTTTTTTTTATTCTGTAACTTACAGAATTTCCCTTACTAAAGGAAAAGAGGTATTTGGTTGAAAGTAACATTTATGACATAGACTTAACATTGTGTAGTAAACCATATTGTAAGCATTTATTTTACTGACTGCCAGTCGTGTCACAGATAAAATATTATACTGCATAAAAATAAGTAAGTAGCTTATTTTTATTTACTTACTAACTAATACATGTGAAAAATCATGAAAAATACGCTTTGATGATTTCAAATAATTTAAGATCAAATTACTTTGAAAAAAATAAATATACCAGAAGAAAATCCATATTGTTTGAACTTATATGCATTTTTTCAAAACTGTTTCAACTTTTCCCTAATTTCTGCAATTTGCTTTTGTAATTCTCGAGTATCTTCTTCTGTTTTTTCTATTAGTTTCCTCTTTCTTTCTTTTAGATTTACTAATTCTTTTTGTACTTTATTTTGCCACATTTTTTTCATTTTCATTTTTCTCCTTCTGGAATTTCAATGCTTCCTTTCTTCTCATTGGTGATTTTTTCACTTCTAATATCGTATTTCTTGTTATAGGAACATTCTCAACATTTCCGCCAGGGCCTGATCATGCTTTTGCAGGACCCTAGGCCAGGCACATATTTAAGGCTCCTTGTCCTCACGAAAATTTGGAAATGCCCTCAGTAGAGAGCTGAGCCCATTTGGGGGTTACATTGCAGAATTGGTCCCATCATAAGTTGGATAGGTAAATACAGTGTTACCTATTGTAAGGGATTCCTCCAAATAAGGGATGATTACTCTGATCTGTAGCATATGTATATATCAACACTTGTACTTCCGAAGTAGGGACACCTCCATTTAAGAGGCAAAATATCTTGTCCCGTGGGTGTTCTTTATTATGAGGTAACACTATAATAACAAATATACAATGCTACTACCCTGCAATTTTTTTTTTTTTAAGAAAAGATTTGGTAAAAGTAAAAAATTTATATATAAAAATGATGTAACATTTTGGCTTTTCTGGGGCCCCTAACACTGCGAGGTTCAAAGCCTGGGCTTCGGACACCTATGCGGTGATCAGGCCCTGATTTCCGCCATATGAAGAAATTGCTGAGTATATTGAACATGGAGCAATTAGTGAATGCTCATTTAAATTTTCCACCAAACACTCCTTATTTATAGAAAAACAATGCCAAACAGCAGCATTTCCATGAAACAACGATAGAGTTTTTTAGGAAAATTTAAAAAATGGCAATCTCTCCGAGTTAAAAGGCTATTCAAAAATTAAATCCAAACTATCCTTTTTACAATCAAAATTCTTCAACTTTGTTCTTACTGCCATTGTATAAGTACATTCTAAATAAATTCTTTAATCTTATCTGCTTCAATAAAAGCAACAATTTTTAGCAATAAACTCTTTTAATAAAAGAATAATATGTAGAGAATTTAAACTACTGTCGAGCGTAACTGCAGGTGATAATGTAGAAGGACCTCTTACAAATTTACATACAAAAGGAGATTATGGACTAAATTTTCCAAGGGGAACAATTAGAAATTTTTTACATTGTCCTCCGAATGTTAGGATCGCATATTCCAAACTAGCGTCTGCAGCATAGAGATTTACATGGTCTGCAGCCTACCCAGGAACAATATGCTGCAAGCTGTGTGCATGCATACGGACTTCGATTTTTAGACCTTGTAAATGCTAAACTATAAAAAAAATTATTTTTTACATATAAAAGTCAATTGCAAAATTTTTTTGTGCATTTTTTTGTATTTCAGGTTGGAAATAAAAGAAAAATTTGATATGAAAATTGAATTTTGTCAATTTTGGGGACCTCTTTTCGTTTGGGGACTGGGGACTGGTAGACAGCCTGCTATACCTCTTAAGCCCCTGGGAAATTAGCACACACTGCAGTAAGCAGTTACTTGGCTTGGTAGAGTGATTTTTTTTACAGCTGAGAGTTAGACCTGGGATAACTGCATGCCAGGCAAATACATTACCACTGCAGAGCCAGCCATTTCCTAAGTGGAAAGCTCTGAAAGTTCTCATAGACATTGAAGAGAGTTGCTATTATCCCGAAGGATAAGAGAATCGTATAAGAGGCTTACTACAAACTTAAAACTTAAGCAATCATGCCATCAATATCTCAAATTCTTTACCAGAGCCTTACAGAAATTTGGCCAAACCTTGAGTTGGGGTTGGCCATCTCACGTCATTGACTTTACCCAACTGGGACTAACCCACACCAAATAATGTCAAATGAGGATTCACAACATGCAGGTATATAAATTTAAGGCTTTCACATACTGTTCACTCTGCCTTCACTTGACAAAGGGAACAGTTGGCTTCCAAAACATCATATTTTTAAACCTTATGCCAATGTCAAAATAAAACCTGTTACATAATCTCTTTGTGGAGCTTCATATCGCTTTGTTACACTATCATGTTACTTACAACGGAACCTCGCGAACTGTCAAGGCTCGATTTTTCTGAATTTCGGTTTATAGGCCAATATGACCGAGTAGATGAAAGATCCAAAATCAAATTTGGCCCAATCGACCTGGGGATCGAGCTACGGCCCACTGAAAATAGAGCTCACCCTACAATGATGCTTCGCTGCATGACAGGTGAAAACAGTGTTTTGGCGTGCTGGGAAAACATTAAGCGCCAAAATTTTACTGTGAGTTACTTCTATTCATGTTAGAAGTTTAGCTTTCTACGTCTTGTAGAAGTGAAGTCCTGGCGCATCGGAAAAGCTGAGGTTCCTTTGCAAATAATTTTAGAGGCACTTTCCAAAATCAATTAAAATTATTTATCACTGCAATATTGACATATGGAACTGATTTGAATTATGAATATAGAATATTTACATATGAAACTGATTTAAATTATGAATATGGAGTATTTACATATGAAACTGATTTGAATTATGAACATGGAGTATTTATGTATGAAAATGAATTTATGTAGATATGAAAAAAAAAATTTTGAGTTACCTAACTGCTGGGGTTACCAGAGTTATAACTGCGCTCTTGGCTATGATGAACTTAAAACGCTTTTAATGGAAATGAAAATCAATAAAAAAATGAGAAAGCATAATAACTTTGAGCAATGACTGCAACAAATGAATGAACTGACATCACAGTCCATTTCGTGACACACTTGGTCCGTGAAATTAAAACAAATTTCTTGCACATTGAAGAATTTTTCAGGCTTGGGTACCGGGTACGTTGATTTCCACCAAGCATAGATTATCATATTTCGGAATTTTGGGGAAGACAGCTGATTGTGAATGAGTGAATGCAGTTTTGTGATGTTATTCCTTTCTGATGTTTTTCTTACATAATCATAATAATGCAAAAAGGCAAATCGCAGCAAACGCTTAGCTTAAATATTTCCATTAAAGAAAGAAATATACGCCACATGGCTGCATGAGGATGTCGACATCCAGGTGGTATAATCATCAATTTCGATTGCTCTGAAAGACTGGCTTGACTAACTGCAATCCAATATATTTTTGCCCATTTGACCTGTCCACGAATCCATAATTAATAGAACTTTTGATGTTACGTTCGGTTTGAGTACTTCGCTGAGGAACATCTTATGTATTTCGGTAGAGGTTTTACCACTTTTGGAACATTCCAGAATAACATTAGGAGATTAAATAACTTTTCCTGTACCCGTGGATCGAATACACCCTTTGGTTCCTGATGGATGAGCAGAAATTGTGGTAATAATTGTCCAGCAGCAGAAATGATAGGTCGGATTGTTACGGAATGGGATATGGCGTGAGAAGATTGAATGGTATTCGGAGTGTGCTTTTCCCCATTAATCGACAGAGTGCGCGTAGATGCCCGTTCTTTAGTGAATCCGCTGTGGTCAATGTCTAAAACCTCATCAAAAGGATAGTTGCTCATTGCATCTGTAACTATGTTGACGAATTCTATAGCTCTATCTTCCAAAGCCGTTGTGTGCATAGTACGTTCATGCGTGACGAACCTGGTGACTCTTCTACTTGTTATGCCACGCTCTTTTATTAAAATTTTAATAGAAAAGCATCACTTGCGCTAAAGTTTGTGAGATTTTCTCTCATTGCAATGCTCAGAAACCATAACTTTAAATCGGAATCGTGAACTGTTAATAAAGCATATTCCCGGCATTTTTAAACTTCTCAAATACTTCGTCTTTCATCCGTAACAGTTTTTCACATCTTGTACCCTGGGAAGCAACATAATCCCGAAAGCGATAAATTTGTCGACGTGAAAGTGTGTTGTCTTTAAAGCGATGCTGTATGCTTTTCAAGGAACGTAGTTTTCCTGACCCACTCCATGGAAATTCTTTTCATGTCTTCTAATGTGTAAGTTACGCGTGACGGCAAATTAGTTTGTTCATCCCATTCCTCATCATTCATTTCATTACCCTGTGTTGCATTATACTTCATTTCATTTAAACAAATATCAAGTGTATTCTCGTCATTCATTTCGTACGTTAACCCACTTATCAAAGTTTTGGCAAATGTAAATATTTCTTTCTCAATATCCATCTTATAATCTGATACAAAATCGGCTTGCTTTGTGTATTTTTCACAAACAACGCGAAACAAGTATGTTGATATGGTGGAAAAGGAAGACATGGTGACAAATAAGGCTTGAAATTCCACGCTTTCCAACAAAAAAATTAAAAAGGTCAAAGGTGATGAAAGCACAGGCAAGTGATGATTGCTTCTGATTTGAAAATTGAAGGATCGCGTCTTATTTATTCAAGACTGATTTACGTACCAGGCGGCTTTTTCGAGTTCTTCGCCAAAAATGATCTCAAAATTTGTCAGTTATAAAAAAGTAAGGTAAAAACTTCAAATATTTTTTACTTTTACACCAGCATACACAATGTATAATTATTTCAGGTACAACTAAAATGGCTATTATAAATATATGCTATATTTTATTCATATGTATTACATTTTATACGATAACGTTTGGAACTTAATGCTTGCACAGCAGACCAAAACACTGTTTTCACCTGTCATTCAGCGAAGCATCATCGTATGGTGAGCTCTATTTTCAGTGGGCCGTAGCTCGACCCCCCAGGTCGATTGGGCCAAATTGGATTTTGGATCTTTCATCTACTTAGTCATATTGGCCTATAAAACGAAATTCAGAAAAATAAAGCTCTGGCGGTTAGCGAAGTTCCCATGCTAAATGTTCAGGACAAGAATTTATACATTGCCCAACAGAAAAAATGTAACACCATGAAAGAAATAGGATGAGAGTTAAAGAATGCATTAAACATATATGCAGTAGTATAGCCAATAGGGGTGCAGGGGGCAATCGCTCCTTGGATTTATTTTTTTTTTTTTAAACTGGGGCCTATTTGATATTCTAAATTTTAAAAGTTAAACGGAGAGTCAAGCTGATTTGAAAAAGGCCCTGACCTACAAGTGAAAACTGAGAGAAACTTTTTTTTAAGAAAAAAATATCCTTTTGTCCTCACAATGCTTATAACAGGCCCTTTTGCCCATACAGCTATTTAAAAAACCCTTTCTTTGAAAAGTTTAAATTTTCTGGTGCTTTTGTTACAGCTTGATTATTGCGAATGTTTCGTTTACATACATGCCCCTAACCCAACTGATTGGAACTTTTCGACATCATCCACGCTGGAAAAGGCCCTAAGATAGGTCAAAGCACTGGTGGATGCAGGGGGTGATGGGGTTATAACATTTGCATTCTTTATACAAATATACCGACTTTTAGTCTAATGTAGATTAAAATGCCTCCATTTTACCAACTGCAACAATACTAACCCCTTAACCCGGATGTACAGAATGATCTGATACAGGCTTAATAAGATCAGTTACTTTCAAAGATAGCAAATGAAGTCAAATTAGCTAAGTAAGTACAATTCAGTGATTGTGGACTCCACTATTGACATCAGCAGGATGAATCAGTTTTCTTCGTCATTGCGCTATGTAGCAGTTAATGGTAACATAGTTGAACGTTTTATACAATTCATTGAATTACTAGGTGCAAAGCAGCAGACTTTTTTAATGTTATCCTTTCAGCACTCAACAAGTTAGATCTGCCAATAAATATGTGTTACAGTCAAACTTATGATGGAGCAAGCACCATGCCTGGTGAAATATCAAATATTCAAAGTCGAATTAGAGAAATTGCCCCAAATGCACAATTTGTATATTGCTGTGTACATAATTTAAATTTGATTTTAATTGATGCGATAAGCTCTAATAGTAAAACTCTTTTGTTCTTTGGTACTCTTCAAGGACCTTTTACATATTTTACTAGCAATTTGCCCCACCTTTCCATTTAACACTGAAAGAGCAAAGGAATCATATTAATTCATTCATTCACACTGACATTGAAAAAAGTTTCTGATACCAGATGGACATCAAGAAAATTCGCATCGAAGCAGTGAAGCAAAATTTGCCTGCATTAGTGGCAGCTCTGCCGAGAATTGTAAATGGCAAGATGAAAAGTTGTGCACTTAAACAGATTGCTGAAGCAAAAGGTATTTTGATGACTGTTAGTACATTGAAATTTTTAATTCTGCTTATATTTTGGAATAAAATATTGAAAATATTTTTTTGTTTCCCTATGCATTTGCAAAAATGCACTTTAGATTTGCTAACTACCTGCCGTTTGATTAATGTGTTTGAAACTGACATACAGGAAATGCACAATGAATATGAAAGTGAATTTAAAGGAATTGAGAAAAAAGCAACCGAGATGGATAAAAATTGTGATATTACAACAGAATTGAAAGGAAACAGAATAGGGAAAAGAAAAAGATTTTATGAAGGAAAAACAGAGGATGTAACATGAGAAGCCAGAAAGAAATTTATTATATAAACTTATTCAGTTTTGCTTGACTTGGTTATCGAAAACGTAGGTACAAGATTCGAAAACTTTAAGAATATTAGTTCCAAATTTACATGTTTAGATCCTAAACATTTGGCAATAAAGAAATAGAAAAAAATGCTAAAACTTTAGCAGAGATGTATGCGAATGTTGTTGATAATAAAACCGAAACCATACAGAAGTTTGTTTCATTTAAAAAGTTGTATGGTGAGAGTGTAAGTGCTAATACCAAAGCAAACTCAGATGTCGAAATTAACATAAGTAATCTCGGTAACGTTTTTAAATTTGTGACTGCCAATTACTTATGCTCAATATACCTTCAAGTGTTTATTTCATACCAGATTTTTCAAACTTTGCCTATATCAGCTGCCGGTATGGATCATTCTTTCAGCAGATTAAAATGAATTAAATCGTGTCTCCGTTCAACAATACGCAAAGACAGGCTAACCACTTTAACATTATTATCTGTTGAAAGACAGTTAGCCTTAAATGTAGATTATAATGAAGTTATAGACTACTTTTTGAAAATGAAGCCGAGACGATTGAAATTATTGTGGCTTGTATTTTATGTAAATTTTAATAAGTTGTCAATAATAAAGAAAAATGTGTATTAAAAGCTGTACAGTATGTTATAATGTATAATGCATCATAATGAGGCCCATGGGAATCATAGGATATAGAGAAGAAAACAGCGATTCCCATGGTTTTCCTCACTATATCCAATTCCTCATTATAATGATACATAGCCTTATAGTGTAATGATTTCCTTGCGTATATTTTGCAGTCCTCATTATAAACTGTTTCCTAGTAATATTGATCCCCATTACAACACGAGTATACTATAGTTTTTAGTATAATGTATATATGTATGCTATATTTTTTTTATACTTAAATTTCTTTTGTGAATTTATATTTTGATGTCTGAGTAAATAAATCGAATCAAATGGTACCTTTGAAATAACTAAAAACGTTATTGTTAAATTTATGCTGTACAGAACTTTCCGTCAAACTATTTTTCTTCTTCTAAGAAGCAATTTTTATGGATCACATTTTTTCTGCTTTGGTGTGAGTAGGGCCTATTTTTATATGCTTCCATTAATAAAACTTGGCTATGTCACTGCATATATTCTATTAACAAATGATCACAATATAGCTGCCATATAATTATGCAGCTAAAAAAAGTAGAGGATTATCTGATAGTAATTCAATAGATGGTATGGTCGTCATGTTGAGTGATGTACGCAACAACACAACTAAGAATAGTGCTTATAAGACTTTGAATGATGTCCTGATCAATTGATGACCATGTAGTATTAACAAAAGACATTCCGTCGTCATTTTGAGTTTGTGGCACATTTGAATTAGTTTGTCTATCAATGATCTCCTAATGGTACTCAATAGGAGATAAATCTAAAAAAAATGATAGCCAAGGAATCACCTGGACAACTTGTAGAGACTGTATAGTAGTGCACACCGTATGCAGCCATGCGTTATCCTGTTAGAAAACAACTACTACTAGATCTTAAAGGTGTGGTAGCAATGGGAGGATACTTCTAATGTGAACTAAAGATACCCAGTTGTTAATGTTAATGGCACTCTACAACATTACTCCATGTAGATAAGTTGTGTAGCATTTATGAATGTTATCAGTTTGATAACGATCATCAATGGCAATACAAAACTATAATTTGTCACTAAAGACTACAATGTTCTACTGGTGGTGCCATGTAACTCAAGTACACCAGTTAACTCTCTAATGACCATGGGAAGGGATGACAGGCAGTATGCTGAGAGATTTGGTTAGTTTAGTTTTATGGTGTTTTATGTATTTAAGCAATGTTGTCAGAGATCTGCAAGATTACAAATCTACCTCAGCAAATCTATGACTAACAGTCCTTATAGACACTGAAATGTCATGATCAGTGTTTCTTAAAGTGCGTTCTATGGAATCCCAGGGTACAACAATGGCTTGGGGTTCTACAAGCAATTTGCATA
>QLNU02015360.1:60468087-60497092 GCA_006491805.2 Dysdera silvatica
ATGAAATTATTAATTTTTAGGCACGTAAAGTACATGTTTATTACTTTATTTAAATTAGTTTCACTATTTACACATTTCACTGATATCTAAAATGCCCATTTGATTTGAGCTTGTACTGTATATTAAGAAAATATGCGATTTCTTTGCAGAATTTAAATTTTACAAATTGGAAATTAATAAATAAATTAATATTTTTAGATATAGAATTTTGCCCCACATTTTTAAATGCAGACTTCTTTTCTATTTCAGTGTACTTATGATGACTATTTAGAAATATTTATACAGTTTGGGTATGTATTTCTATTTTCATCAATCTATCCACTAGCAGCAATCTTCGCATTTATAAATAACATAATAGAGATCTGGGCAGATTCCTTTAAATTATGTCATTCATATCAAAGGCCACAAGCTCAACCAGTTAGAGGAATTGGAGTATGGCAGGTTTGTTCAAATTTACCTTTTTTTTTCTTAAACTTAACTTTTAAATAACTGCCTTAGATTGCAGAATAAGCTTGAGCATTTGAACTTATAAGATTAGCAATTCCACTACATAACATTTAAGTACTTACATATAAGTTAATATAGTCAAACTCACTTAATACTAGCATGGTTAAAATGAGGGTGTGGCTAAAACGAAAAATCTGCTGATTAAGCTTGGTTTACTATTTGACTACATTAAATTTCATGCTTTTTACAAGCACAAAAGTAGAATTTTGGCTAATGCAAGAAAAATACCTGTTCACTTTAACGCGATTTTTCCTTTCCCATACAATTTTTTCCTCTTCTCTGATGAAAACATAGGAAAAAAAAAAGAAATGTCAAACTAGCAATTGTTGCTACCACATTGCCCAATAATAATGTCCGTCTGCAGGCAGAGCCATAATTCCCCCCACCCCACGAAGTGAGCACATTGTAGGAGGTACAGCTTGTACATGCAGTCATCAACGAGTCGAAGCAGAATCAGTTCTTTCAAAGTTTTGGTCCTGGCACTGCGCGTTGGCTTTAGGTTTTAAGTATCCGAGTGCAAAAGAAGAAGAAAATCCTTTGGAAAATCTATAAATTAAATTTATATCTTTTTTAAATTTAAAATGACAAGTATAAAAAGAAAAGCATTTTCAGTTAGAGAAAAGTTTTCATTGTTAATGAGTTGTAGCGTGGAGAGAAAAATTCTGCAGTATGCAAAAAATATGGACTGTCTTCATCTACAGTATCGACACTTTAGAAAAATAGTGAAGCTATTCTATCTTCTATTGAAAAAACTCTTGTGAATAATAAAAAATTAAAAAGTGCGAAAAAGTAGACATTGACGAAGCTCTGTTTTGTAGGTTTAAAAGTCGTTGGTTGCTGGTTTAAAAGTTATGTGTATTTTTAAAATTTTATTCCCTTCACAGATTTTACAAGTAATGGCTAACACAAGGAATTTTGCGTATTTTTACCTTCTTGTATTAACAGAGTTTGGCTGTATATTGAGTGACCTATATATTTACCAGTCTGTAATCTATTTGTGTGTTTTTAAAGCAAACACTTTTTTTTTGGAAATCGGAGTAATATCATATATGATGGGTTTTATGTAAAGGTAAAAGTAAAGATAAATATAAGAGTTGTAATTTATAATTTAATGGATATTACTCTATACAGGAATATGTTAACCTTCAAAGATAAAGACTTTAGTTATAAAGGTGAATAAATAGAAATGACATTTAGCAAACATCAGTCATTATATGGTGTTTGAGAAAATATCTGTTTCAGTGTAACACTAACTTTAACTTTTCACCAATCTGAACTGAAGAGAGATAAGTAATGCATATTGCAGTGGTGTAGCATAACTTCAGACAGTGGGTTATCTCCAAAAAAATGCTTGTTACATCTGGGATCCCAAAAGTGCTTGTTTGCTAAAAGCTGTTAAGTTGTATTGCGTTTAATTATTATACCAAACAAAATCCATATTTTCCTCGCTGTATCCAGAAACTCGCTAAATGCGAACTTGTTATAAGTTGGTTTTGCTGTATCTTACATCCCCCAACTTTCCTCTCTGGATCTGCCATTACTTGATAAGTGCTGAATTGTTTTCCTATATTTTAAAACATGACACTTTTAAAATTAATGATAAGTTGATTATACAATAAAAAGTGTTTGGGTTGAATGATAGATTTTTCACCTCCACCAATAAGAAAACAACAATGTATATATATATACTCGGGTGTCCCATCAAGGTTGTATAACCTGCACAGCGTGATTCCTTGCAAAATTCTAAGCCAAGAATGTTAATTCAAAGATGCTGTGAAATCCATATTTTTTTAGTTATTAAGATTTGAAATTTAACCAATTTCATGCTGCTTTCACTTGTTTTTAGGCTGAGGTTAAAACGAATTGAAGAAAACTTGTTTGAAAAGGCATGGAATAAATGTTTTTGATCGTTTATTCGGTAATTTTACTTTGAAAGCCAACGCACATGCAAATTTTTCTTCCTCAGCCAATACTATGGAAGTTATGTCATACAGTCAGTGATATTAGTATTGTAACCTTCAGGATTTCATTCTTTACCAAGTATCAGTAAGTAACACAAAAAATTGGTGCATAAAAATAATTAGCAAATTTTTTTTTTAATTCTCATAAGAAACACACACAAGCATGTAACATTAATATTTTAGAAAAATTAAAAAAGTAAACTCAAAAGGCATGAGTTTAAAATTTACATTAATGTGTTTAAAATCGTATTGATTGTAAAAAATCATTATTGTTTGTAAAAGCTGTTGTCACGATAGACAATTTTTAACAAATAAGGCAGAGATAGGTAAGCTTTTGAGATTAAAGAGCTATTTTTGATCAAATGTACGTACCTCCAAAGCCAATGCTGGGGTAACCAGGCATTAGTTTTGAGTGGCAGATTTTAGAACAGTAAATGGGATTATTATTAAAATGAAGTCCTTTTGGGGTGACAAAATATTTGTTCATCCCTAACAACATGATACATAGTGCCTGCTTACCTCAGTAATCCAATAGTAATCACCCTTGTCTTCGAGTCCTCTGGATTGGGTTCGACTTCTAAAATATTAGATTTAATGGAAGTGTATTGTAATTCTAAAGTCACGGTAAACTATCAGCTCCATTGCAGAAAACGCTTATAACACAATTTGGAGACGTAAAATATGCAAACTTATTCAAATGCTTTAAAATCATGTAAATTCCTTTTACAGCATGTTTTTTGTATCCTAGCATCTAATCATGTGATACTGGTATATAACACATGTCTATTGAAATAATATAGTGTTAAGTTATTTGTTAATCACAATATTGCAATAAACAATTATTATTCTTAATTGTTATATTGTATAAAATAGGGAATGATGAATATGTAATCTATGATGTTATGACTAATTATAGCAAAAATTGTATTTTAAATGATGTTGCATATAGTGAAAAATGTGTATGAAGTATTTATGTGTAATAAATAAATAAAACGTTTTTCAAAACAGATAATTGTTACAGTCAGAAAAATTGCCAACTTTGTGCAACACTACGTAATAGTTCTCGCATCACAGTTCCAGTTTTCCAGAAAAAGTGGGTTGCGTGTGAAAAAGGGAAATTATTTCGTAGCCCAGTGAGGTTCTTGCTTTCTACTATAATAGGCAGGGTTTAGTGATTTATTTTGTAAGTGGTTCTCGCCAAGAAAAGGGGGGTCAAATTTTGTTCTCATTGGCTGGACTTAAAACATTAATAACTAAGAAAATATGGATTTCTCAGTATTTCCTCATTAACATTTTTGCTTAGAACTTTGAAAGGAACTGTGATGTGCAAAGTTTATGCGGTCTTGACATGATACTTTGTATATATATATACAGGAAAAATGGTAAGCGACTGAAGAATAAATATATAAGGGGTGTTCCAAAAGTAACTTTCGTCATTTTATTTCACAGGGAAGCTGTATTACAAAGTGAGAAAACACATTGCCATATCAAAAGACAATTTTTCCTGAATTCTCGATGGGCGGAGCAAGAGCAGAGGAGCAATGGCATATGAGCTAAGTGCCAAAGAATAGAGAGAAGCAGCAGACTGGCTTGCCCAAGTTCATTCAAGTGTGAACCAGTATGGCAGAAAGATGCAGAAAACGTGGTTACAAATGGAATTGCGTGGTGTCGTGCGTTATGAGTGGGCATGTGGAACTAGTGTTTCAGATATTCATCAATGCCTACAGAGCGTCTATGGAGACGTCAGGTCCCATCAAATGGTTGGCACTGGTGTTCAATGAAGGAAGGCAGAGTGTGAAAGAAGGTTGATCTGGGCACCCCTCCACATCCATGACTGCAATAAACTTCAGCAGAGTACAGGAAATGTTAGCAGACAGGCACTTAACTATGTCTGATGTCAAAGTCACATTGGGTGTTGGATGTTCTCAAGCCCACCACATGATTCAGGACTTGCTGGGATATTGGAAGGTGTCAGCAAGATGGGTGCTGAGACAGCTCACCCGTGATCACAAGACTGCAAGAATGGTAACAAGCCTGGAACACTTGTGGCGGTACGAGTGTGAGGGCTATGATTTCCTGTTCAAGATCATCACATTGAAACATCCCAGTTCACCCGTCCAAAAAAAAATTCAAAGTGTCACAGTCCGCTGAGAAGGTTTGCTGACAGCATTGTGGGACATGAAGGGTGTCATTTTGCTTCATTTCCTCACTGCAGGGACCGTCAATGCGACATGCTATTGGCACATACTAAGCAAACTAAAGTCCACCATTCGATGCAAGAGACCAGGATGCTTAAGTCAAGGGGGTTTTGCTCGTGGATGACAATGTAAGATCCCACACAGCGAGGGACACTGCAGAATTCATTCATCGTCTGGGATGGGAGAGATTGAATCATCCAGCTTACAGCCCTGATCTTGCCCCATCAGACTTCCACCATTTTCCTGCTTTGAAGTCATCACTATTAGGACGTAATGTCGACAACAACAAAGAGGTGCAACATGCTGTGATGAACTTCTTGAAATTGCTAGGCACTGATTTTTACCAGGAGGGTTTTTTGAAATTGATTGCACGGTATGACAAATGTATCGTTGTCGGTGGCGACTATGTGGAAAAGTAGCCAAAGGTTTGTCTTTTGTTATGGCAATGTGTTTTTTCACTTTGTAGTACAGTTTTCCTGTGAAATAAAATGATGGAGCTTACTTTCGGAACACCTCTTGTAATATATGAAGTTGATGAGAAATGGAAATATAGTGGACTTGTGCTTTTACAAACATCTAATTCACGATCTTGGACGTTTTTACAAACCATTAGGTTGGTTCTGAAAAATATCCTAATGAACTCATTAATTTCTGCTACCTGATTTAAGAAATAAAATTATTCATTCATTCTGTTTTACAAATTCAGTTTCTTCACTTTCTTTTCACTGATTTTCTTTGGATACCGAAATTTGGAAAGGGGAGGTTTGGATTTCTTCAAATTGGGTTGGACTGGATCTCCTAAGTTCTAGAGGAGGAGGGTGAGAAATTTGCATTAGATTTTATATTATTTTGTAAATTTATGACAGTATGAAGAGCAGCACATTAATTAAAAGTTGAAAGGGTGAGCGAATTATTTATGTTGATTTGTGGCCTTATTTGAGAAACTGCGATATAGGGCAGGATAAAGCTAAATTTGATGCATATATTTAAATTTAGGAGGTAAATGTGTGTGAGAGTTTTGATGCTAGAATTTGTTGATGAGTTAGTGTTACATTTTGATTGTTATTACTGATAAGTTAAATCTATCCGGGAATAATTTCAGATGTCATTAGTAAAAGAAAAAGAATGGGAGAGGAGGTTTGTTTATACACAGTGAATATCATATCTTTGCCTGAGAAAAGAATACATTTACAAACAATTTTTAAAGTCTTGTTTGTAATTAGAATTACATTTTTTCTGTTTACTTCATGTCATTCCCATTTACAAACTCCCAAATTCACAAACTTTTTGTAGTCTATAGGGATTCATAAAACTACTGTATATTTGTTTGCTAGTAAAAAAATATTATAAAAAAAATTGCTTCCATGAATTCACTATCTTTAAAAACTTTTAGAGCCAACTGATACAATATTTTCATAATTGACTTTTACTAAAATATAAAACTGACTTGTTTTGCCTAAAAAAAATTCTGCGTATTATAATTTCCAATTATTTCTATTACATACGAGTTATAGAACTACTAGGTATTCTAAATTCTGTGGGACAATTTTACAATTGCTAGTATGTGTCCTTGGTCCTGCACTGCAAATAATTATGCACATATATATCCTACATGGTAATGTCCTACATAAATAATGTACCGAAGATGAGAGAACCAATGTTCCGGTGATTTAAGTAAATGAGAATTAATGGTTTCTGTAAATTCCTAACAAGGTTGTTCATCATTTTTCTAATAACCTATATAAAAGTAATCTACCCTTATTAAAATATACCAAAAGCAACTAAAACTATAAGTTTCTATACTGATTATATTATTTGGCCAAGATATTTTTTATTCCAATTCAAATTATTCTATATAATAACATTAGTATATTTTAAAGTCTTGTGTCATCAAAATAAGAATTATTATATAATAACAATTATATAATTGTTAGAAAATATATATTTTTAAATTATTGCACAACGTGATATTTCATGAACTAATTTTAAAAACTTCTGTGACAAATGAAAATTTCAGAATCATATTTCTTATTACAACTTTGAGAAACCTGTTAACCCTCACAAACTAGCTTTTACAATACAACTCGCTCGAAAGAGCAGTCGTCATAGCTCCACGGTTTGTTTATGTTGCAATAGACAAGAACCATATTCAAGATCTAAACAAAACACCCTTGGCTCCAAGATGTCTAAGAGAGCTAATATGTGATACATACTTTCCTATCACCAGAAATTAGCGAAACTTTAGTGGTTATCATCCATTGGCAACTACTCTTAAAGACGACTTGAAAGCAAGGGCCAGTTTTTATGTTTTTATTGGGAACTGTATTTGAATAGGTTTTTATGTATACCAAACCCTTTATATTTTTCTAAATTTTTTTGAATTTCTTCTAAAACACTGAATTTTTCTAAGAAAAATAGTTTCTGCAAAAAATTGTGAGATAGTGAAGTATAAGTTGGTTCTCCTGAGATTACCTAGAGCCCCTGGAATATATGCTACTTGTATATTGGGTCTCCTGTAATTGCAGGATGAGGTTGGAATAAAGCTTACTCATTGACAATTTTTAATACACTGGCAGAAAATAAAATCCCAACACCAAGAAAGAGTTGTGCTAGATAAACGAAATTTGGTAGGCGTGTTTGCACATCTGATAGATGACACCAATTCAAATTTCATGCTAGACGAATAAGAGTGGCACTAGTAGTGCCACTATGATCATGCAAATCACGTTTGCTTTAAATACACTATGTAAACTTCGTGTGCGTTATTTATCGTCTGGATTGGACATTGTGAACTAGGTTTGAACCAAGAATGCCTTTAAGGAGACGAAGAAGGCAGTATCAGCAGCTTATTGAACTTGAATGAGGCTGTGTAATAAGGGCTATGAGAAGGTGAGTTTTCTTCCCACGATATTGCAGAAAGACTTGGCAATGATGTATCCACTGTGTATGAGTGTTGGCAGCAGAGGTCACAGGAAGGCACTATCTCAAGAAGATGGGCGTCCGGCTGCACACGGGCCACTATTGAGAGAGAAGACTGCTGTATTCGCCGCATGGCTGTGGTGCATCGCACTGCATTGGCAGCAGAAATTAGAGCTTCTGTTGGCTCCAGAGTGACACACAGCGAACTGTAACAAATCGATTACTTAACGGACAGCTCTGAGCCAGACGGCCTATAGCATTCATGTCACTAACTCCGAATCACTGCCATATGTGACGTCAGTGGTGTCAAGCTAGAGCTCATTGGAGGGCGGAGTGGAGATCTGTTGTGTTTTCAGATGAGAGCCGTTTCTGTCTTGGTGTCATTGATGGTCGTATATTGGTAAAAAGGAGGCCAGGTGAGCGTTTGGAACCAAGCTGTCTGCGGCGTAGACACACTGGACCTACACCAGGAGTTACGGTCTAGGGAGCGATTTCCTATGACAGCAGGATCACTCTCATCGTTATCCCAAGCACCTTGACAGCAAATTTGTACGTCAGATTGGTGATTGAACCGGTTGCGCTGCCATTCATGAGCAGTATTCAAGGGGGTGTTTTCCAACAGGATAACGCTCGTCCTCATACCGCTGCTGTCGCCCAACGTGCTCTACGGAGTGTCGACATGTTGTCTTGGCTTGCAAGATCACCAAATCAAGTGCAACAGGCAAGGAACTCCATACCATAAAATGACATACGACACCTGTATGACACAATGCATGCACGTTTGCATGCTTGCATTTAAAATTGTGATGACTACAGCGGTTATTAATGTACCACCATTTCGCATTTGAAATGGATCTTCTTGCGCATACTTTTACCGGTAACCTTGAAACTTTAATCAAATAAATATGTTACCTAGACAACTGCTTTGCCTAAATTTCATTCCTCTAAACTCATTTGTCCTTGGTGTTCGGATTTTATTTTCCGCCAGTGTATTTAGTACCTCTTTTGTTTTTTTACTTTATTTGATCTTTCATTATATATTATTAACATTTAATCTAATTAAATATTTTCTTATGGCTAAAGTTATTTATTTCTATATTAATAGAAACAACAGTAAAAGTGATGCCTTATTGTGATGTCACTGAGAGACTAGGTCAGGGGTCGGCAACTTCTGGCATGCGGGCACTTTTGGATGGCTTGCATAGTGATTTTAAAATAAAACTCATGTAAAGAATTCCCTCCCTTTCTAAGGGTTTTTTATTCTCCATCTTGATAAATTATTGTCTTAATTATATAATCTATCAATTTTTATTAATAGTTAGGTAGTAAATTAAACTTTCACAATTTGGGTGAGTGCAGTCTGACACGTGGAGGGAGAATGCAGTATTACTTTATCACAATACCTTTAAAAGGTTGCCGGCTCCTGAATTAACTTAAAGAATTTTTCTGTTACTAGAATTATTATCAGTTTGGGAAGTAGCTGGTTCTTTGAATTACAAAGTAATTATACAATTAATAGATTATCTACCTTTCAAAAATGGTGGAACCACCTTTTTTTAAATTTTAATCTGATGCATACCAGAGGAAGTAAATATCTATTTTCTATACTTCGAGTTTTAGTTACTTTAATCCTATATAGTTTTAGGTAATCATTCAGTAGCATTGGATAGGGAGAGTAGGGTTCGATTTGCTAAATTTATACAGGAATTTATAAAGGATGCTTATATAATTTTATAAGGCTCATAAATCAGGATAAGTAATATTTATACATGGGAAAGGGCTTGTTTAACATTCATGTAATTTTTCCTTACTTATTTTTATGCTTCTATTTTTGAACAGTAATGTTTTAACTTGATATTATTATCGTAGTAAACAAATTTCAGGATTTTTGCTATGGTTACTTTATATTTTCTCTTGATTCTGATTGTTTAATATATTTGTACTTTTAAGGTGATGTTTCTAACTAAACTAATTGTTTCTCTATATATTCTAGGCTGAAAAATTTAAATAAGCAAAATTATGTAAAATTATAATTTATATACTTGTTAATTAAAAATGTAGGAAAATTATAATTGTACTAGGATAGTGGAATGCTGTTTTTTTCCAATATTTAGTTTGGTACAGCATGACTTGTCCTGATCATAAACTAAAATTAATATATTTTTCACACTTACCAGTTCGTTTATTGTAAGGTGTCTCATAATGACTTGAAATCTACTATAAGGCAATTTTTGTCTAAGGCAAAGAAATAAATCTTTATATTTTAGTGACATTACGAGAGCTTTTCAGCTGAGAGTAAAACTCACTTATTAAGAGTATAAAAATTTCTATGTTGCTCATTTTTTTATGTAACATTTAATGCAGATGTAGATTCATTTGGGTAAAGTTGTTTCACTTTTCACCAAATGAAATCAGTGTATGGAATACTTTTATTATACACTTCACCATTGGCATTTCTACTGTTATGTACTAATTCATCTATGCAGAGAATAAGGCTGTTCTTTACATATCTTGTTTTAACCATTTTAAGAGTAAAATGTTTTTAGCCCAAGATTAATAATGGTGGAATCTATATCTTCTATGCAATTAGTTTTTAAAAATTTAGAAGATGTGTCATATATTAGGAATTTTAAAATCTGAAATTTACTTTCATTTACAATCCGCAATATATAAATGCTAAGCTTGATTATGTAAATGTAAATTAAAGTTAGAATAAATTTATTTAAAACTACTTTAAAAATATTTTTGATGTATAGAATTCAGGTACATGTATATTTTATTAATTTCTTATCTTTATAGCTACCATTTCAGGTGCTTTTGAAAATTATCCTGTTTTCTACACATAATTTAAAACAGAATTTTACTTTAATCTGCACAATTACTCATAATAAAACCTATTATTTTATACTCTGAATATAGGTTTCCTTTAAAATTGTAAAATTTGTGGAGCTGGCTTTCTATAAAAAGGTTAAAATGTATTCTTTTGAACTTATATTTTCAGATAGCTTTTGAAATTCTTGGAGTTCTGTCCGTAATAACAAATTGTGCCTTATTATTTTTGTCACCAACCGTCAGATCCTTTATTCCAGATATTTCCTTATCAACTTTGTTTTTTATTGCTGCTCTTATTGAGGTAACTATAATTTTAGTATGAAATGGTGAATAGAAAATATAATTCTTTTAAGTTAGTAATTAAGGCAATATGTAAGTTAACCTAAGGAGTTTGTGTAGTTTTCATAAGTAAGATGGATAAAATAAAAAAATAGGAAAAAGATCAAATTTTATGAAGAAAATAGTTTTTTTCAGTTTCAGAAATCTTTCCTCAACCAGCTGCAAGTTCAAACTTACGTTTTGCATAGAACTTCTTACTAGGGAACTACAAGAGGTGTCCTCATTGATTTTGACAAATGTGGTGCCATTCGAAAGGTCTTGGCATGTAGAGCAAAAATGCCAATAGAACTACCTGTCGGAAATAAGCCGTTGTCGAGATATCGGCAAATTTATAATCATGTATAATAAACAAATAAATAAATAGGAAAATCTTAAGTGAACGGTGATAATTGCTATATTTACATACACAAGTTATGTACATAGAATGTGCATATTCAATGCTGAGACGGTTGTTTGTACTATTCACAGGTGATAGTGTCATTCGATATTAAAATGTACGAACCACAGGGACTCTTGACACCAGGCATATTTTAAAAATGGCTGTTTGTCGCACTTGTTGGAGATGTTTTCATTTATTGTGAAGCACACTTGCTTTACAGATCTGAAGGAAGGAATGTCTGATTGAAGCAAAGCCTTTTGGAAAGCATACCTACGATGGCATCAAATACATAAAATAAAATGAGGACATTTGGTTCTGAATTAGGTGACATATTTTGATGATGCCTTCTCTTGTTGTCAAGATCGCTTTAGCACACATGGCCCGATGTGTGGAGGAATACTCAAGCATACACTTGACAAGGTGCTTGTAATCATGAAAGGTCTGCATATTGAGAGGCTGGAGGTACTTTGTTATGTTAGGAGAAAGGAACATGATTTGGACATTTTCTCCTAATTTATTAGTGACTTCAGGGTCCGTTTGGCCCACCCATTTGTTGAGGATTGTGAGGGCTTGTTCATCAGCAATGGGCTCTATCAATATTTTAAAGTACCCTCTAGTCAACTCTTTGGTGCTTTTCCTTGACTTGGAACATACTATGACAAGATTGCTGTATGGCATCTTTTTCAGCCGTTTGGTGACATGAGGTCCAAATTTTTCATGGGTTTCCTGGATGTTAATAAACACAGGCCCAATTAACTTTTCAACGGTGCTTATAGTCAATTGAATGGTATATGAGTGACTGGTTTTAACTTTACTTTTTACTGAAGCAGTTACATCTTTCGAACCCTGGAAATCGAGGGTTCACTTCGATGAATACTCATACCACCCTGGTTAGTGTTTAGAATAGAGCGAAGGCCATACTGTCTTTCTTCCATTTCGTTTTTTAAATCACACTGAAACTTATCTATCACAAAAAGGAGACACACCTTGGGGTATATATCCCTTCTGATCACAATGTTAGTAATTTTACAGCTTCTGATTTTGTGCTGATGCTTGAAATAAGCTATGTACCTATCAGACACATTGAAATTTCCTAAACTTATCTCAACGTCCTTCTATATTGCCCAAATATGTGAGGTCTCTGTTATGGATTGTGAGCCTTAAGTCTCAACGGTGATGTAAAAATTGAGACCAGACATGATTGCTAATTGATTTTTGTTTCTGGAATGTGGTCTTGCCCTTTATTATACTTTTTCCATTGCCTAATTACCATTTTGGTCGTCACTTTTTGAGAATGCCTCCTCATTGCTTTTAACTTGCCTCTCTTGGCCTTATCAAATGTCTCCACTGCTTTCTTCATCATTTCTTTGGAAGCTTTCTCAATTTCCTTACATTTTTTTTCACAGGGGGCTCATATTCATACACAGGGTCTTCTTCCAATTCATGATCTTCTACACTGGTGGCAATTTCTATGTTTGTAGGCCCAAAGAATTTATTTCTATCCACATTTTCGCAGTCGTGAATAATCGGCAACTGATTTCTTTTTCCACATTAGTTGCTTCTTGAGCAACTAGTGCATCCCCAAAATGGAACAAAAGTAATCAGACAGAAGTTTGGCAATGATTGTTTTGTCGATGATTGCATTACAGTCTGAAGATTCACTGACTCCCTCTTCAGAACTTGGCTCGATTTCGTATGTCACAGGGTTGCTTGCCACCTTCCTTGAACCAGCTCGCCTGGAACATGAGCCATGGGTAATGCTATAATTCACCATGGTTGAACGCTTTGGGAACTTCCTCTCTAGGCTATTCCCATGTCCTCTTTTCATCCTGTACGACCAGGCAAGGAGTTATTTCCTGTTAGACTTTTATTAATTTATTTATCTATTGTAATTACAAATTCATGCATGCCAACTGCTACATAAAATCTACAGAAAACCTGAGATTATGATGAAAATTTCAGACTAACAAAAAGTTGGTCTGCATATGCAAATTTATCGATATCTCGACAACAGCTCATTTCCAATGGGTAGTTTTATTAGCATTTTTTCTCTCCACGCCAAGACCTTTCCAACGGTACCATATTTGTCAAAATCAGTGGGTGGTGTCTCTTGCAGATCCTTAGTTAGAATTTTAATGAAAAAAAATAAAGACATGTTTCTATTCGATTGGTTCTTTATTGTGGAGGCTTTCGTTGTGCATGTGATTATCTAAAAACAAGAAAGTAATCAGAAGGGGATATGTTAAGAAAATGTGGAGAGTTTAAAACTAGTTAATGCTAATTTAAAATTTTCCATATTCCTTTTATGAGGGTGATCTAGAAAGTAACGACCGTTTGGCTTGTAATAAAAAATTTTTTTTTTATTCAAATAAGTGATTTCCCTTACATAAGTGAACCTTACTTAACTTCTCCATATAATCACCTCCTTCATTTAAGCAGCCCTGCAGTGGCACAGTGTGGTAATGCGTTCGCCTAGTGCGCCGTTAACTTGGATTCGACTCCCAATGGTGCAAAAAATGCTTACTCAGAGATCTCATAAAGATCGCACTGCTCACTGTAGTCCGGGGTTTGGTTCCCTAGGCCTTAAGAGGTTCGGATTCCTCGGAAAATTGTAGGTCCAAACCTTCAGATTCCTCGGAAAACAGTAGGTGCCGACACAGCATGATCATTGTAGTCCTTGAGCCATAAAACCATAAACAAACAAGCAAATACTTAAGCATTTGTCATAACTGTCCATCAACTTTAGAATCTCTTCCTCGTATTTGGCTGCTGCTAGTCCATTAAGCCAGTTGTTTACTGCATCTTGACATCCCGTCGTTACTTTTAAAACTTTTTGTATCTAGTAACTATTTTAGCTTAGTGAAGAGTTAAAGGCCACTTGGAGCAAGACCTGTACTATAAGGTGTATGTTCAAAAACCTCCCATCCATGTCCAGCAGGTCTATGGTTACACCAACATAAAAAATATCAGTGCTTAGCCCATTCTCTTGCTTTTCTGTGGATCAGTCAATTACCGGGAATCCATTGTGAGTAAATTTTGTAGTCCCTAAGATGTGATGTAATTTCTTCAAGCAAATAATGAAATATGTTTGGGAAGTGATGACGACATCAAGAATGCAGTGAACAACTGGCTTAATAGACTGGCGGCAGCTACGTTTATTAAGCCAGTACTTTAATTTTTCTGGGCAGTTTGATTTGATAGGAATAAGATTATTTCTTTCTTCAGCTAAGCAGTTATGCATGTCTTATTTTATTGAAAATTTTTAAATTAAAATGTGTTTCAAACAAAAGAAACTACATTTTGATAAACCACTTCATTTTTGTGTTCCTTTCCTTTTAGGAATTTTAGGCTATTCTTTTAATCATGAAGTCATTTTTAATATTTTATCTGATATTATTTGTTTAATCTTACCTGATCATTAATTTTTAGTGTATTTAATATACTTTTTACCTTTGAATAAGATCTAATTAATATCTTACTGTAAAACTGTATATACCCCCTCACCTTGTTTGTTGTAGAATTACTCTAGCTGTTTTGGTGCCATAAAAATTCAACCAACCATCAGTTTTGAGATGAAATTTTATAATAAAGAACTTTCTCAGACGCACCTATGTATTCTACTATGTCATTGTTACTACTGGTTTAATTTTGTCGGCTGACTTATTAAGTATTTCATTGTTGTGGATTCGCATATAGCTGGGTTGTATTAAATGTTGCCATAAAGATGAGTGAAGTTACGTAAAAAGAAAAAGAAATTTTGAAAGTAAGTTCTGGAGAAAACAAATATTTTTTTAAAATATGTCATTGTTTGTATGTATCCTGAAGTATTAAAAGAAAAAAAAAAAGAACCAAGCGTTGGGAATAAAATGTAATCCAGTATCTTTAAGACATCAGGCCTTTCAGATTGTGCACAATGATTATTTTTAAATTTATGCTTTGTAGTTATAGGCAAGCAGAAAATTTAAAGCTGTTTCCATGAATTTATAGTCTTATCTATAAAGTTTCAATTTAAATTAGCATTGTGATATAGAAGTTCGCAGTTACATCCACATTATCTTTTAGATTGTTGGTGTAATATAAATTTACCTTTTCACAACCGTCAAAATTAAAATTCATCTATAATACTTTAACGTATTGATATTTTATGTGTGTGTTCTTATTTTCCTTTTAATTTTTTTTGTAGCATATTATTATTGTTTTGAAAATTACACTTGCATATTTAATATCCGATGTACCAAAATGGGTCAAAGTTCAAATTCAAAAGTCACAGTTTGAGTCTTTGCAAGCCCTCAAAGCAGAGGTAAGATACGGGCATTTCTCCATATATATATATATATTTGTATTATTAATTCATTTTTTTATTTATTAAATATTTTAGCATATGTTTTTTCTTTTATACATACATGATGGTCTGAAAGAAATTTTCACTACTTATAAGGCTTTAGCAACTGTAATTTTTGAAGCCTTGATATGAAATTTGAATTTCAGACTTTAAAAAATATGGTCTCTAGATGCATACAAGTTAAAAATACTTGTATTCTCACGGTTATGATTACAGCATATAAATTTTGAAAATTTGCTATAGCAATGCTTTTTTTTTATCTAATTGTGATCAGCATATGCAAAAGCTATAGATACCGTTAATCTGTATTTTTAAACTGAAAAACAACTGAGAAATAGCACTTTAAAATTCAATGTGGATATACAGAGAAAACAAAATAAAAGAAATGAGTAAACTTTTTTTTCTGTAAATTCTTTTGAATTTGAAACTACTTTTTCATAGTCATTTTTCAGCTTAAAAATGCAGCTCAACACGGTTTTTATATTTTCTATACATACTGATCATGATATGTTAAAAAATGGTGTTGCCTTTGGAAATTTCCAAAACTCATGCTCTTTAACTATAACCATGAGGAAACAAGTATATTTTACCTGTATATATCTGGAGCCCATAGTTTTTAAAGTCCAGATCTTGAATTTCATCTCAGTATGTCAAGAATTCTTTCACCAGCAGTGAAAGTGTTTTAGATCATCCTATAGTTCCCCAGTAACAAAATAATTACAACCTTACTGGTTTAAGATTAGTTTGGAGATCATGTTAAGTGTTTAAAATCATATACGGCCTCACCATGTTTGGTGCAGAATGATCCTTGTTGTCCCTGCACCATAAAAATTTAAACAACCAACTATGTTAAGTGTTTTCACTCAAAACATTTGGTGGATGCTTAGCTTTTAATTTAATGCTAGTAATAGAATTGGCAAGTGTGAAGCAAATCTGTTTGGGGAAAGCCAACCAAATCTTTAGTAGAAACACTAAGTGTAAAGGAAATTGCAGTAAGTTGTCAACTTTCGCTTGATGAAGGGAACAGTAGTTCTCGAAACGTTGCGAATATTTTTGCAGACGGTAAATATCTTTTACCTTCTTCATTTGTATTTCGTATATTCCGACCAGTGTCAAATTTTACTAGTTATGGTAAGCCCTGGTCAATCTTTGTACGTTGTTGTCAGAAATTTTTACAGACAGTCTATCCTGTGCCTTTTAAGGAAGCTAATTATTGAGAAGTGTAGGATTGTGAGGCTTAAAGAACATTTGACTTTTAATCATTGTCCCAAAATGGAGAAACTTGTCCCAAAAGCTTTACTGGTCAGACCCCTTGTTCAAATGACACAGAGCCTCCATATTGCCCAAAGGGCTAGCCTTGTAGCAGCGAGGATTTCTTTGTTCCGTAACAAAATTTATAACTCCCAGCTTGTGGCTGCCAGTCTTTGACAACGTTTGAAATCTGTTTTGATGACCCTAGATTCTGAAATCATCAGAGAAGAGACGGAGACCAGAGCTAAATTTCGCTTGTGTCATGATGGGAAACTGGATAGGTTGAGAGCTGAATGAGGAGAGAATAAGCCAACTTGAGGCAAATTCAATCTAAATTCAGTTCGAAATCTTTCCAACCAACGTCTTAGCACTGATGAAATCTCTGTATTGTCTCGTGGAATGAATTTCGCACCTGCGCCTTCATTTATTCCTATTCCTAAGATTCTTTCGGCAGTCGAGCCGGTTCTAGGAAGAATGGAGGCTGATGCAGCTGCTGAAATACGTTGTGAAATTTCGCAAGTGCTACGTAGAGGACGAGTACCAGAAAGTAATCTTTCGCTTGGCGAGAGGAAGGTGATAAAAGATCCAAAAGGCTGTGATGATATTGTGGTTTTGCCAGATGATAAAGGATGATATACTGTGGTTATGGATAGATTGACTTATGATGAGAAGGTGCAGAACTTACTATCTGATGTTGATGCGTATTGTATAGTGAAGAGAGATCCGACTGGAGGTATAGAGAGACGCATGAATGATCTGCTGCTTAAACTATACAGGGAATTGAAAATTGATGGGTCTTCGAACTCGCGACTTCATTGCAGTTCGGGGAGAATACCCCTCTTTTATGGTCTTCCTAAGATTCATAAAAGTGGTATATCTCTTCGTCCTATTGTGAGTTTTTGCAGCTCTCCGACTTACGCATCTTGTAAACACCTAGCTGGACTTCTGTCACCTTTGGTTGGACTAACAGCGGCTTCTGTATCCACTACTGAGGATTTTATTTCTTCTGTTAGTGCCTTATAAATCGGTACGGAAGACGTTATGATATCATTTGACGTAGTTTCACCATTCACTTGTATACCAACTTCCATTGCAATTTCAACTGTTTCAGAAAGACTTAAAACAGAGATCAACAATTCTCTCGCTGCACGTACCAAATTGACAGCTGAAGATATTTGCATGCTTTTGGAATTCTGTTTGGACCTGACGTATTTTAGCTTCAATGGGACCTTCTACAAACAGGGACAGGGGACCGCAATGGGTTCCCCCGTTTCTATTGTTGTAGCTAACCTGTGTATGGAGTCTTTGGAGATGGACATTTCGGACTGCGACGAGTTTGATGTTAAGGTCTGGAGAAGGTATGTTGATGATACTTTTGTCGTTCTTTCGAAGACAGAGGTGGACAGCTTACACCGTTTCCTTAATGACTTAAACCCCCATATTCAATTTACCTTAGAGGTAGAACATGAGGGATGTTTGCCATTTTTGGACATGAAAATCATCAGAGGATAATGTTATAAGGTAGCTTCTTTAGTGGCCGTCGTCACCACGCAACTTTTAAATAGTAACTTTAAAAAGATTACTTAATATACTTTATTACCTTGATAGTCCTTTCTAGGGACCATATTGTTTCCTACTTACCCAGGTTCTAAATACAATTTAATGCCCGGCCATTTTTACCATTCTCAGAACTGACGCAATTGAGTCCAACATGTAACAGAACTCAACAAGTAATTATCAAGTTTCCTGATCATTATTTTATTCTCATTAGATGTAACATTAATGGTATACACAATTAGACGTTGGGATCCACAAAATTTGCTCATGGAGTGGCTAGAGAAAGGGTCTCTTAAGGAGTTAAACTTATATTATCTTTTGGTGCACATGTTAAATAAAAATAAAATAAGGGACATCTCATGAAAAGAATCATGCTAAGGGCAATTTTATACCACAGAAAAGTGAAACATCAGGGCACTTCCCCAGATGGAATGTGACTTCAATTATACGGATGAATTAGTTCTAGCCTCGCTGTCTTTAACATATGGATGCCAGGTAACGAAAATCGAATACAAATAGGATACTTACCATGATTGCACCGCCCACACTGATCAAATTGGTATCCCTTGCTAGTTCATTTCTTTCAGGTCACTGTCACTTACATCTCCACTGCTTGTACTAAGCACACATTGCCTTTTTGAGGACAACACAACCTGCACGTCCGTTCACTCCAACGTTTACTTTTCAAGAGAGCATACTATCGTCTTTCCTCAACATCCCAGCTACTCTGGTGGAGGCTGGCTACATGAAACATCGAATGTCCTCTTGTGGGACTCATCTCCAAGCTAATGAACTTCACACACATGGTCTTTTGACAGATGCAGGATGGTTCTCATAGAACCAATATTATTATGAAAGATATGTCCTTTGGAAGTATATAATCTTGTTGACACTCCTTTTCAAGGCAGGAACACATTATCTCACGGCTGAGAAGTATCCAACCTTGGGTACAGTGGATCACCTCTCGCTTCTTCTTCTTTCCTCATGATTGTGAACAACATCGATGAAGACAGACAAGAAAGGATTAACTAAGCTTATAATTAATCTCCACATTGTAACAATATTCCCCCAGTTTTCTCAAGAAAAAAGAAATATTTGGATTTATTTTTCCTTTCTCACAAGGCGATGACTCTTATGATACTTCTCATGATATATATACTAAAACAAAGTAAGCTAACCATTATATCTAGTATTAGCAAGCCAACTGCCCGAATGCTACTGTAAAACTAAGTTAAGCTATCTTCCTTTACATTGAAGAGCCCTTAATGGGCAGAAATTTTAACAATATTGTATTCTTCGAGCTTATGTCCTGGTGCGACGAAGAACAGAAATGCACCAACTTGTAGAAAATCTCTTCGGTCTAGTGACCTGGTGCTTTTGAAGAACAATGCACCATATATAATACTCTCTTTCATAAGTGTTCACGACAAATTATCATTTTGAATAATGCACACAAACAAAGAAAACTTGGTCCATGACCTGTCTATTCCTATAAGTGTGGGTTCTTCTCCAATGTTTCCAAGAAAGCCTTGATTTAATCTCCTGCACAAATTTGGTGTCCGACCTGACATTTTCTTAACCTTAAAGCCTGTGTAGATACTGACCCAGAATTTTCTGTGCATTTATTCTACATGAATATGAAACGACAACACCTGACATTGCCATGTTCTTTTGACAGGTAAGTGATCCTACAGTCTGCTCATACTAAGGTACAATGGGGGTTTGAGGCATGCTTCTCGACCCTCTACAATTAGTCGAATAACATACAGGAATATAAATGCACTTTATGAAAACCAATAGGTGATCAATCCATATTTTTGAAAAGGAATTTATATGCTGACCGTTAAGGGTACTGATGTTATGATCAAAACTTAAAATTTCCTAATTACACACAGACTGCTGAGAAACTTTCCTTTTGTGTTTATGTTAGAAATTTACAATATCTGAACTACTTAGCAATAAAATTCTGGATGTGGGGATACTAACATCAGCAAATACATCTGGGAGGGTGGACTTTAGGTCTAAGGTGGTGCCCGTGGATTGGTCATTCCGGTCTGAGCACTTCTGGCCCAATATTTTTTCTATTCGGTGACAATTCTCGCTGATTGGGGACTTCTTGACCTATTCTTGGATGTCACCTCCATGCTCTAATCCAATAATGGTCCATAATATACTCCTCACTTCCAACAATACCCTTAATTTGTTGGGGCACTGTTTGTTTGGCTAAACCCTGATCCTCCCTTTCAGGCTGTGGGAATATAATCCTTTCCTCTGACTTTGTAAGCCTATTTACATGGACAAGTTGAACGTTGGAAGGGTTGTTAATATGCCTAATCTCAAAGTTTACCTGTGAGGTTTGTTTTGTAACTCTGAAAGCTCCCATATTCAATTTTGCAAGCTTCTTGGAAGTACCCACTTTTACAACAGGTGTGAAAAGATACACTAGGTCCCCTTCTTTTATTTTACTTTCCCTAACTGTCTTAAGCCTTTTTTTTTCCTGGCACTTTGCCAAAGTTTCTAAGCTCTGGTAGACACTATCAAAAGTCTTCTGCAGTCTATGGATTAAGTCCATGCTGTAGTCAGAAAAATTTTGGTGTATAGGACGCTCTTCTCCAATAATGAGATTATGGGGTAAAATCATATCACGACCAAATGTTAAATAGCTGGGTGTCTGGTTTGTAGCACTATGTAGTGCTGAGCGGTGAGCCATTATGGCAAAATATAAATGTTCATCCCAATTTAATTATGTGGAATCTATTAGATGTGACAACAACTCAATAAGGGTACTGTTCAAACGTTCAACCAGGACATCCGATTGTGGGTGATATGCTGTTGTGGTATGTTTACATATTCCCTGCTTCTCATATACTTTCTTAATTGCCTCGCTAATGAAAGTTGTCCCTTGGTCTGTGATTAACTGCTCGGGAATTCCATGTGTACAGATAAACTTTTCCAGTACTCTTCAAATGATTTTGGTTTTTAGATTGGGGACTGCATACTCCTCAGGTTAACGGGTGAAATAATCGCTGATGACTATGATGTTTATTGCCACAATTTGATTCAATAATTGGACTAATGGTGTCCATTGCACAGCGCTGAAAATAACGACTAGTCGACTAGTAACCTTGATTCTTTGGAGGGGGACTGTCCTCTTGTATTTGTGTGCTCTGCATTGCAGGCATGAAGCACAGGACTTGCTATAGTTACGGACATGTTGATACATTTGGGGCCAGGTATACTGACTTTTTACCTGCTGCATGGTTCTGCTAAATCCCTGATGTGCGACAGTGACAGAAATGTGACACTTGTTCAAAATTTCTAACTAACATTATCTTCTCTATCTAAATCTTTAACTAACGTTAAAGGAGTCACAAGTTTATGGTTTGAGGACTGGTTAATATTTCTTGAGTTGTGACAAAACAAGAGGATATTCTTCAACCAATAGGTGAAATCGTTTTTAGTTACTTTGGATTTTCCCTCAAGTTTTTGGATGATTTGGTTACAAAATATGTTGCTAAGCTGCAGACTTTCAATTTTTTCATTGCTAAACCCTGTTTCGACTGTTTTTTGTACTACGAAACCATTAATAGGTTGTTTAATCTCAGGAAAGGGACGTGATAAAAAATCTGCTGGAATATTTTCTTTTCCTGGCTTATGTTTGATCTGAAAGTTATACTATTGAAGTGCAAGGACCCAGCATGAAATTCTATTTGTTGGGTCTTTGAACCTAAGGACATTTGATAGGCTTGCTGGGTTGCAATAGACTGTAAATTTTGTGCCATACAGGTAATTTTGGAATTGATTTACAGAAAATAGGATAGCCAGGGCTTCTTTCTCAAATGTGCTATACTTTACTTCAGCCGATTTCAGCTTTCTACTCGTATAGACTACAGGGTGTTCCAACCCGTCCTCTCCTATCTGGCTCAAAACTGCTCCCAGGGCTTCTAATGATGCGTCACTGTGGACAATAAACGGTTTACTTAAGTCTGGGAGGAGTGGACATGGGTGCCTTGTTAGACACCTTGATTTGCTCGAATGCCATTTGCGCAGACTCACTCCATTGGAATTTCTCACTATCCTTTGTTAACTGTGTGAGGGGCTAGGTGGTTTTGGCATACTCTGGAAGGAGTTTTCTGTAAAAATTGGTTAGACCTAGAAATGAGCGAGTTTGCTTCTTTGTCTGGGGGTGGGGGCTTTAAAGTTCTTAATTGCCTCTATCTTTGACTCATCAGGTACAATACAATCATTTTCAATGGTAAATCCTAAATATTTGACACTGGTTTTTCAAAGTGACAGTTTCTGGGTGAGAGCCTAATATTATGCTGGTCTAAATGTTTAAATATTAGTGCCAATCTATCCACATGCTCTGCTAAGGTTTTTGAGGCAACTTAAAGGTCATCTAAATAACACCTAATCTGGTCTGGTTTAAGCCTACTGAGGACCATGTTCATGAGTTTCATGAATGCATTGGCTGAGGTTCGCAGACCAAAAGGACTTCTTTTCCAGTGATACAAAACCTTATGACTAACAAATGCGGTTAACTCTCTGTCCCTTTCACCTAGTTTTTGTTGATAATTCCGCTCGTTAAATCGAGGGTTGAAAATCTTTGCACCCTGAAGGTTATCCAGTAATTCCTTTAATAATGGCAGAGGATATGATAAATGACGAGTTTTCTCATTAAGATGCCTGTAATCACAAACAAGTCTAAATTTGTTGTTCTGCTTCCTGACGAGCATAACTGGGGCTGCATAGTCCGATAAGGACTCTTCTATTATATCTGTCTCAAGTAATTTGGCAATTTGTGAGTCAAATTTTGCTCTTAAAGGGTATGGTACTCTATATGTCTTTTGCCTGCAGGGGGTACGGTCAGTTAATTCTATTTTATGGAGGAAAGTATTGCACCCAGACAAGCTTTTCACCGACTTGGCAAAAGGTGACTATATTTGTCCAACAATTTACACAAATCTGCCTGTTCTGAGGGTTCTAGGAGTTCCATATCAAATTCTCCACCCCAATCACCAAAATGCCACTTCTCAGAATTTTCAACATCTGCATAATTTATTGACTCACTGGCTATTGGGTTTACTTTGATTTGCTCAACCGAGGCCAAGCTGCAATTTTTGTTGAGATTTAACTCAAGGTTGTTTGGGTTTACAAGTTTTACATGATAGATGCCTTTTTCATTGAAGCGGTTCACAGATCAAGCTAGGGAAAAATCCAAATTTTCGACTTTTGGCAGTGGTTCCATTAATACATCCTGTGTCAAGATATTTTTTTTTGATTTTTGACCTTGATTTTAACAAACATTTCTGATTTGGGGGGAATTTACTGCTTGCGCAATAGGTAAGCAACCAAAGCCAAATTTTCTTGAACCTTAGCCGGAGAGTTAATATTTTTCCTTTTTAAACTGGTGATTATGAGTGGTGTGGTGGAATAGTCTATTTTGATCTGATGAGAGTTCAAAAAGTTGATCCCCACTAGAACATCGTACTGTCTGGGTAACCCCTCTGCACATATTAAAATTTCTCCTTCCACCTCTGTTTCATTTAGATAAAAGGAGATGACTACTTTACTGTTAATTGTAAGTTCATTATTCGCCATCCCTGACACCTTTACTTCACAAGGTTGAGTTTTGACCTTCCACTCACCTTGTTTGGATCTTACCACTGATTCTTTAATCAGGCATACCGATGTGCCAGTGTCGATAAGTATTCTGACTTGTTTATCCAACATTTGGGTTGAAACTATGGGTAAGTTACATCTGTTAAGGTAATTTGTCATGTCAGGCACATGTACTGGGGTTTTCTCTGAAGTGTTGTACCCGCACCTTCACCCCTCTACTAGTTTAAAGGCAGCCTTTTGACCTTCCCTATTCCTAGGACTTGGGGTTCTCTGCCTTGTTCCATTATAGGGTTGATTTTGTCGACCATTGCTTTGGTGTTGCTCTTGGCTTATTCTTTGCCTGCATTCAACTTTCCTGTGACCTGTTTTCTGCGGAAGAAACAAACGATAGGTCGTCTCTGGGGAGGGGGGGTCTAGTGGAACCTGCATAAATATCTCTGTTTCAAAATCTTTTTACAGTCAACGAGAGAGCCTTCACTTCCTTGGTCAATTCTTTGATTAACTTAATCTCTGCCGTTCTCTGAGGTTTGACAAAATTAACAGTTTTTGGGACAGTCTCTTCGGAGTTTTGTTCTTCTAGTAGGACCCTGTTTTGGCACTTGCGAATGTTTGTGGGTTGTGCGATCTCACAAATCCATTAATTTCCGAAGAAAGACCTCCTATAAATTGCATAAGGAGTAATTTTTCCTTCACTGCTTCAGCTCTGCCTTCCATGCCCTTTTGGAAACACCTTATGGAGATGCCTTCAATTTGGGCATACCATGCAAGTGTTTCCCCTACTCCCTGCTTACATGTGGTGAACTGGGCCAAAAGATTGGATCCCAAAACCTTGGTGTGGAAACACACTGTACTAGCCGCAATTCGTGGAATTTCACTTCCAAAAAATAAGCACGCACAACGCTGGTAAATTACCAAGCCTCCGGCTGGACTTACCATAAATAAATGGTTTAGCTTATCTAACAAAACCGTCGACAATGCAGCGACCAGGAATTATTACTTTCACACACACACAAAATTAAACGTTACTACTTTTCTGGACTGTACAATTTAATTACGAACAACTAATGAAGATGCAGCACAAAGACAATTATTACTCACAAAAACTACGCGTAGATTATTCGCTCGTGGAGCGAACCACAAAGACAACCTTCCTGATCAACTGTGATAAGCACACTGACTGACTTTCGCCCCCACCTTTGCCGTCGGAGTAACTTCCGATCACGTGAACAACCGAACAAAGTTCAAACCGATTCTTCAGTTTTATTACTTTGATAGCCCTTTTCATTTCTAGGGACCACGTTGTTTCCTACTTACCCAGGTTCTAAATACAATTTAATGCCCAGCCAGTTTTACCGTTCTAGGAACTGACAATGAGTCCAACATGTAACAAAACTCGACAAGTAATTATTAGGTTTCCTGATCATTATTTTATTATCATTGGATATAGCATCAATGGTATAAATATTTAAATATTGGAATCCACCAAATTTACTCAGGGAGTGGCTAGAAAAAGTGTCTCTTAAGGAGTGAAACATATTATCTTTTAGTGCACCTGTTAAATAAATAAAATTAAAATAAGGGATGTCCCATAAAAAGGATCATGCTTAGGGCCATTTTATATCACAGAAATGTGAAACATTTGGGCACTGCCCCAGATGGAATGTGATTTGATTGTATGAATGAATTAATTCTAGCCTCACTGTCTTTAATACGTGGATTCCGGGTAACAGAAATGAAGACAAATCGGAAGTTATTGTGATTGCACCGCCCAGACCGATCAGATTGATATCTCGGTAGTTCATTTCTTTCAGGTCACTGTCATATATCTTCATCACTTGTATTAAGCAATTGCCTTTTGAGGACAACACAACCGCTGCGTCCCGTTCACTCCACGTTTATTTTCAAGAAACGCTATCGTCTTTCCCAACATCCCTGCTACTCGGATGGAAGCTGGCTAAGAAACATTGAGCGTCCGCTTGTGGAACTCGTCTCCGACCTACTGAACTTTACACACACATGGTCTTTGGCAGATGCAGGATGGTTCTCATGACGGATATCTCATAGAAACAATGTTATTATGAAAGAGATGTCCTTTGGAAGTTTATAATCTTGTTGACATACCTTTGCATAGTTGACATACTTTTCAAGGCAGGGATCAACACACACGAACACATCATCTCGCACCTGAGAAGTATCTAACCTTTAGTACAGTGGATCACATCTCGTTTCTTCATCTTTGCCTCGTGATTGTAAACAACATCGATGAAGATAGACAAGAAAGGATTAATTAAGCTTATAATTAACCTCCATATTGTAACAAGATGATGGAATCTTGTCAACCTCTGTATATCAAAAGCCAACTCATACTCACCGGTACTTGGATTTCTACTCGCATAATCCAACTTACCACAAAGCTTCTGTTGTGAGGTCTCTAACACGTTGGGCCCTCACACGCAGCAGCAGTGTTGAGTTGAAAGATGCTGAGGTATGGAAGGTAAGGAGAGCGCTTGTAGATAATGGCTACCCGAGCAAGTTTATCGCTCGAAGATCTAATAATGGACATAGAGAACCTGTTGAGGAGAGACAGACTAGAGGGACGGTTGTTTTGCCATATGTGGAGAGGACTTCTGAGGAGATTGCGCGTATTCTTAGGAAATCTGACATCAGGACTTACTATAAACCTGCATCGACTTTGCGTGACCTGTTGGTGAGAGTGAAAGATCGAGTTCCAATGGATGAATTGACTGGAACAATTTACCAGATACCCTGCAAAGACTGCGAAAAAGTATACACTGGCGAGACGGGAAGAACTGTTTGTACTCGTAAAAAAGAACATCATCGTGCTGTGGAGAAAGGTGAGATGACTAATCTTCTGGCAGAACATGCCTGGGAGAAAGGTCATGTTCCTGATTGGAAAAGTACAAAAGTTCTTCATAAAAATGTAACTTCTCGCTATTGTAGACTTTTTCTGGAGTCTTGGGAGACTTTTCGAATGCGAAGTAAGGCGATGAACATCGCAAAATCGATGCCTGAACCTTACCGCATTTTTGCTAGGAGATGGGGGAAAACCAGTTTCAGACAGGGGGAATTACCGAGTGCGGGACAGTTCTTAGAAAATCCAGATTCAGACGGGGGGAACCCAACTGCTGGATAGCTTTGAAAAAAATCGAACACGAACCGAATACTCGAATATGAGTAGTTCTCCAAATGTGGCAAATATTTTCCAGATGGTATATGCTTTTACCTTCTTCATTTGTATTTCGTATGTTCCGACCAGTGTCAAAATTTTACTAGTTAAATTAAGTCAAACTTCATTGTTTAGGCCATTTACCCATTATCATGATCAGTAGCATTATACAGAAAAGCAGATGAAATCTCAATGCGTCCATCAATTAAAATTCATAAATTTTATTAACATTAAACTAAAATGTAGAACATCACACTATACTGTTACATGTATGCTATGCTGTATACATTATATATACATGTAAAATGTTATGTATTTAAATAATTAATTAGTCTGAAATATATTACACATAAAATACAAAAAAATTTCAATCAGTAATATATACAGTTAATTGATATATCCCATATCACGGTCATTGATTACACAAGGGCAAGATATTTGAGGACTTTAACAAAATATTAATGTAAGTCACGTAATGATGTAATATTAGTGTCGTTAATAAGATTAGAAAGAAAATCTTTGATGTAATTATTTGAGGGACAGTATTGGGATAGAAATTTATGCCTGAGTGCTGAAAACATTCGCCATTCGAGTACTATATGATAATACACTATATGATAAATTTCAAAACATCTAACAGTGTTACTGGCTCATTGTGTTACTATTTTCGTTGGAGTTAATTTTTACATTATTTTGCTAATTCTAAGTGAATACCTGCAAAGCTTGAGTTGAGCAATTACATGTTCAAAACTTAGTGATATATTTGTGGTTAATAAGGCTTGGCAGCTGAAAAGCAGTATAGTGAGGCATAATGTTGAAAGATGTTTGAAATAGAAAAAGAGGATATGTTCTTTTGTATGCTGATATGCTTCAAGTTTTTTTAGTATAATATTAGTGGTAGCTTTAATCATCAAAACATCCTGAGAGGCCCTATTGCACATAAACTATATAGGTCTGTGTTCAGAATTAATATTCTGATTTAATTCTGAATTACTCAAACTTTGCTTAGTCCAAATCTAGGTTAACTGAAACTGCTTGCTGCATATTTTTATATTATGTTTTTTTTTAAGTAGACATCTGTTCAATGTTTTTGGCAAAAACGCTTATATTTGTTTTCTAGTAAACTTTTGTCTTAAGAAAGAAACCAAACCAAATGCAAGGCTTGAATATGATGATAAAAACAAAATATCGAAAGAAAAGTCCAGTGGTGTTTGTCTGTCACTCACTATGACTGCATGTGACTTCATGGTGTAAAAGTGAAATTCTCAGGGTCAAGGAGGTCTTCAACGATACGTTTTGACAGACGTATCACATATGCATAGTTATGGTTTGGTTGTTCATCGACTGGTATATTGCAGCTGACACATAAACTGACATTTCAGCATTTTTTTATGTAACTCTGTCTCTCCTAATCAAAATGTGTGCTTGGTGGTGAGGTGTTAGATTTAATAGTCACTGTGTCACTGTTCTGTCAAAATAGTTAAACCTAGGGCATCTGGTCCTAGTGTATGGGGGTAGGGAGGTGAGTAAATCACTTCACAATAGAAAAATCATGACGTCATAGTCACAGTGTGGTTTTGGATAAACATTGTAGTTTCTTTGCAGCTTTACACTGAAAATTGAACTTGCAGATTGTCTAAAATTTTCTTTATGCAAAATTGGGTCTGCTATCCCCCACTTTATTTCAGATAATTAGGGTTCTACTGTATATTGAAATACTTTAAAGCATTTTGTCATCTTTTTGTAAATAACAATTTACAAAAGTAATAATAATTTACAATAAAAATAAAATACAATAAATATAAAATACTTATGTCTGTAAATATAACACTTTATGTGTTTCCTTTTAATGAGGTAATTCGCCGAGGAAACATTTCTTAATTTTGGTTTATTTGTAGATTAATTTGAAAT
>QLNU02015360.1:60497192-60524314 GCA_006491805.2 Dysdera silvatica
GCATTTCCCAGCTATGCTTACTCGTAGGCATGTTTCAATATGCTTGATAGTGGAAAGACACCATTCAGCTGAGGCTGTAATAAATATTACACACAACTCTTATGTGCTTCACGGTTTTAACCACACATTCTGCATATATTAACCCAAGCATTCGCACGGTCTATGTGAATATTTATGTTCATATGTTATTATGTTCATGTCTGTATCTTTCTCGCGTATTTTCTTCATTATAGAAAAAAATAGGTTAAAAAAATTGATTTACGTTAATAAAAATAGAACAATTTAACAATGCAAGTGTATATCATACAATTTGGATAATCATGGTAAGCGGAAAAAATGGGTTGGATAAAATAGACAATGGCAAAATAGTTATGGAAAAAGAAGTATGGTAATGGTCTTTAATTTCCTAATTGAGGAAATGCATAATTATTAAATGAAATTTCTTAATAGCTATAGAAATTAGTTGGTACATCAAAGGAAATCATCCTTATCAAACCCTCTCGATTTGCATATTGCTATCATGAAAATATAACTACACAAATCAGTAAGATTTGATACAGAAATGTACCTGAAATATGGTAAATGTGGCTTCAATAGCAGCCGAGATAAATTAAGAGGTGACTGTGGTATTTCTCGATAAGACTCTGATTTGTTGCCATTCATAAGGGCCCTCATGTGTACTATCTGTCTATAAAATTTGGTAGATGTGACTTTAGTAGCATCTGTGATAAAGGCACCCCTCGATATGTCCCTGATGATAATCGTTTTAAGAGGGTTGCAGCTGTGAACATTGCAGTTATTTCAATTGCAATTAAAATTATGAAATTTGTGAACGTCCCCTTTTTTTGTGATCGGCTCTTCTTTCCCACGACATTTTTCCACTGGCCCTTTTTTCTATTAGCCCTTTTTTTCGTGCCCTTCTTTCCATTGGCCCTTTTTCTTAGATTCATTTCTAGTCTGAGTACCCCTTATTTACTAATAGTACATCGCTTTTTTTTTTTTTGGTAATGAGAAATGGCGGCCAACAGAACAAAATATTTCTTCGTTCTTAACCGAGTACTCAATCCATTCATGCTTTTCATGCCAGGTACTGTGAAATGACCTACACTTATCACCCATTTGTCGGTGGGAAAAGTCAAGTTCTGGCTGTGTTGGCACTTTATCACAATTTTCACTTAAATCCAGAGTTATTTTTTTCAACTTAGTCCAGCTTGTATTTGCGTTAAGATGAAATCTGATAGCGTTTCAATCTATATATACCCTTTTAATTGTTCCCACACTTTTGAAATATCCTCGTGAAGGAATAAACGTTTTACAAATTACATATTCTGATCCTTATATACGATAAATACACACTTACCCTTCATATAAAAATTGTATCTAAAAACAGCTCTATTGCAATTATATTTTTTGAAAAAATACGTCTATTCACACTTTGATAAACGTTCAAACTTTGTTTCACAAAAAAATAATCAAAATATTTGGGTGGGCCAATGCTCACCCACTAAAACCATCACTGGGGACTTCATTTCAGAACTTGTTTTTGACGCAGACAAAAGTTCGCTAAAAACCAGTTCTGAAATTGGGTCCCCCCTCTGCTATAATCGGCCAGGTCGTTTGTGATCTCACCTCCTGTTATTTCTAACTGTTCCATTATACTACTTTTCATGAACGGACAGTATACATGCATGATAAACAACTCATTAATACATATTCCTATTTAATTAATTTAGAAATTTTTATTGTTCATATTAAATAATGTGCACAGAAAGGACAAATTATTATATACTATACACTGGCTTAGTAATGGGTACATTCATGTTTTGATTTCAAAACCGTGACAACACTTTTAGCGTAGATTTCTAAATGTTTTGGAAATATGGGGATGAAATTGTGGCCCCTAAATTCAGAATATCCAGTCAAATATTGTACAGATTACTTATTGGTTAATTTTAGGAAAAAAAAAAGGTTTTCTACTTTGTCCTATAAAATATTCAGTAGCATTAAAATCTGAGTGGTCATTTCATAATAATAAATTTTGTTAAACGTTCCTCCAGCCTCAGGTTCTACTGTGCTGTAGAATATGGCGTCTCCACTTCTGTTGTAGTATAGCTCAGTGATGCAAACATGCTTCAGAATACTTTACTTTTGCCATTGGCCTATAGCACTCCAATTCGGCAGTTAAGAGCCCCATAGCCTCATATAGTTTATGCCATACATAGATCTTTCCATGCGTGAGTTGAAATTGAAATCTGGTTTCATTAGTTTTGATAACCTGATTTTAGTACTCAGGGGTCTGGTTGTGATATTTCTTTTATCTACTGTAATCCTACCTTCCAGCGTTTTGTATTCAACAATGTTTCTGCATATAAGAATCAGCCATCATATCCCATATGTGACATTGTGTACCACTTGGTCTTTAAACATAGGAACATTATACAATAATTTCTGCCACCCACATATAGATTATAGCTCAAACTAGAGCTTTTATCGTTTTTGAGAAAAAGAGACGCTTTCCCCATCCTGGATTCGAACCAGGGTCCCTCCGTTTAGCCCTGAGTGTCTTAGACAGGAAACAACGTTCTCTTTCTCCATATATAAGATATTATTACCCTTCACAGGGATAACACAATTGTCAAATAATGGTCAACACAGAAAAGCCTTTGGAGCAAGATTTTTGTGGGGGAATTTATTATACAATAATTTTTGCCACCCACGTATATATAGCTCAAACTAGAGCTTTTTTATTTTTGGAGAAAAGAGACGCTTTCCCCAAACTTTTCTGTTTTCTCCAAAACAAAAAAGCTCTAGTTTGAGCTAATTAATACGTGGGTGGCAAAAATTATTGTATAATAAATTCCCCCACGAAAACTCACAAAAATCTCGCCCCGGAGGCTTTCTTGTGTTGACCATATTTGGCAATTGTGTTATCCCTGCGGAGGGTAATAATACCTTAACACCTTTACATACGGAGAAAGAGAGCGTTGTTTCCTGTCCTCATTCGTCTAGCGGTCCAAGACACTCCGGGCTAAACGGAGGGACCCTGGTTCGAATCCAGGATGGGGAAAGCGTCTCTTTTTCTCCAAAATTACATAAGCTCTAGTTTGAGCTGTAATTAATACGTGGGTGGCAAAAATTATTGTATAATAAATTCCCCCACGAAAACTCACAAAATTCTCGCCTTTTCTGTGTTGACCATTATTTGGCAATTGTGTTGTCCCTGTGAAGTAATAGTCATACATAGGAACATGCTTTCATTGAATTCTGAGTGTTTTTGATTCAATGTTGCTGCTAATTGGCTGTTGCTATACTGATGGTTGTCTCTCTTCATGGGCATCAACCGATCGTCTACTGCCACAATTTTTTTCTTAACTTACAGGTTTACCATATTTTTCATATTCTTGGTATATTCAGGCTATAGTCAAATACTGGAATTCCAGAAGATTCACAGTCACGGAGATAGTGCAACCAGTTTTCCAGTTTCCAACAATCCACCCATAATCGAATATGCTCAAGTTTTTGCCTTTACCTATCCTGACTATAGTATGAATAATAATACAAATAATCACAGAGGGATTTAATTATTGAAAATGTTGACAGCTTGTTTCAGTAGCTGTGTGCTGTTTTCATCAAATCAATAACAATGCATTTTGTTATACACAGGAGTGTTGTTACTGTTCTGATGAATATAGTATATCTATTGAAATAATTACCGATATTTTAAATAATTAAATCACTTCATGATCATTTGTGTTTTTGTATTACAATATCTACCTGCAGTGTATTATATATTAAAGTATACTTTAGTATGAACATTGTGCAGTGTATGCAGACCATAACTATAATTAACAGACAAACAGGTTTACCTTAGCATCCTACTAGTAAGTGTTTTCACTGGTAGTGAAGTGTGCAAAATATTTTGACTTTTCAGTGTACAGTGCAGCACAAAAGTTTAGACACAAGACAAAATTTTTAGTTTGTTAAGAAATAAGAAATATACAATCAAGTATTTAATATTTTATCTGTACAGAGTATATCATTTGTATTTTACAAATTAAAAACATAATGGTTCAATATACAGCTAGGTTTTTATTAAAAATACATAACTTAAATATTCTTTCCTGGAAATACTATAATTTTTAATGACTTATAATACTACCATTTCTTTTTATGACCTCAAACATTTGATTTTCCATGGAAAGTATGAGGTTTAGTAAAGTCTCTAGATTAATATAAAACCAGTTTTTCTCCATAATTGTTTTCACTTTCCTACAGTAGAACGTTGTTTGCCATTATCATATGTAGCATGTGTCAGGATCCTCCGTACGTTCATGATAGAATTCAGATTCAGACTAATAACAGGCTAGTCCAGGACAAAGATATTTTTGGAACTAAGTCACTGTTTCATGAAGTTGAGTGAATGGATCAAAGCATTACTATGCTGAAAGGTTTCGTTCAAGTCTCCTTAAATATCCCCAAATGGTAACAAGTTGGTTTCGAGAGTTTTCTGATATTGTTCTGAATTCTGTTTGCCATTCAAAAGCACCTGGGAAGTCTAACCATTGTTACAGAAAATTCCCCACACCATAACTGATGCTCCACTATGTTGCCTGCTGAATATGCTTCATGGCTTTTTTCTTAAGTCATACCAGTAGTATTAAGAAAAAGTCATTTGGGCCATTTAAATTCTAAGTTTTTCTTTTCATTACTGAAAATTGTACTTAATTACCGTTTATTGCTGTAAGACATATGTCGACAGGCCCAATTTAGTTTTGCACTTTTATGGCCAAGTTTTAAGAAACGTTTACAAGCCATCTTTCATTTTTTAAGGTAACAGCTTAATTTAAAAAATACTTTTGTGTCTAAACCTTTGTGTCATGCTGTAACAATAAGATTAATTGACAAAGTTACTTTTGATATCCAAGTATTAAAAATTCAGAATTCATCAATCATTAATCCTTTCGTTACTAACGGGAAACCTATGTCTCAACCAAAAAAAAAAATATATATTAGTGAAAGGGTTAAAAATGTCTTAAATAAACTTCTAAGGAACATTGTTTTATATATACATATTATATGTTCCAACTGAGTTATATATAACTATATATAAAACTCAGTTGAAAAATTGCTTTATGAATTTAATTTTTCATTATTATTTCTTATCAACTGTGCCAAAAAAGAATGCTTACTATAGTTTGGGGTTTGGCTCCAGGGGCGGACACAGACTTTCATTTTTGGGGGGTCAAAGACATAATTTGCCGTGGTCTTGGAATAACACTTCTTTGTTTATGAAAGTTGGAACTTTTTACAGTGAAAAAATGTATTTTGGGTGGGTCATGACCCCTGTGTCCGCCCTTGTTTGACTTCCTAGGCTTTAAAAGGTGCAGATTCCTTGGAAAAACTGTAGGTCTCGGCACAGCACAATCCTTGCTGTTCTTGCCACTGTAAAACTCAAAACAATTGCTTCTTATGTGAACCACAAGATAATTTTTGATAAAGCAACATTATATTACTTACTTCGCATGATCTGTAATATTCATGTAAAATCTGAAGTGCTTCAAACCTCCTTTAAAAGGCTAGTCTGTTTTCAATTTTAATTTGTGTTAACTTATTAATAATTACTGTTTGTTGGCTTTGTTCCTATAATTATATTGTTTGTCGTAGAACTTTTGTCTTGTTCATTAATTTACATTATGCTTTGCCTGATGTTAAAATGTTCTGGTGCTATATACTTTTCCTGTTCTCATTTAAGGATATTCGTTGAATGTGCATATTTTAATTTAATTGTTTAATTAAATGGGCATCCTCATCAGAAGGTGAGAGAAATGTATTTTACAATGTTAGAGGATTTAGTAATTTTGTTCTGATTGAAGCATGCATGCATGCACGTTCATGAAGCAAATGCATATTTAATATGAAATGCCTTTCAGTGGTGTGTTTGTGAATTGTGTCATTACCCTGTATTCAGTTCCAATGGTGTAATGGAATGTATGCCATTTTTTCTGCCAACCAGATTTCAGGCTTTGATTTCCTAGGTGACAGAGGTTCGGATTCCTCGGAAAACTGTAGGTTCTGGAATAGCATGATCTAAACTGTTCTTATTAAAAAAAAATAAAAATACAATGGAGTACCATATATACACTTCTCATTTATACATCTTTTTCATATAGAGATTTATTTTTTTATAAATTAATTTACAGGAAATAAAACCCTGTAGGAGAATGGGGAAAAAGCAGATAGAGACTACTTGACAAGCTCCCATCCTCGTATAATTCTATAATAATAGACATTAAAGTTTAAAATATTTACAGTCAGTAAATTAAAATCTCAAAGTTTGCACGTGAACAAAAATACAAAAATATAGAAATTCAAGATACAACACAAAAAAGGTAATTACAAAGAAGTACTAAAATATTACAATATACTAACTAGTACTAAAATATCACAATATACTAACCAGTTCTAAAATATCACAACTAAAATATCACATAACTAGTATTAAAAGTACTATCACAATATAATATGTCATCAATAATAAGTCAACAGATAAAATCCAAAATTACAAATCACATAAAAATTCTGTCATATAAAATTAAATTTAAAATTATATAAAATTTACATCATAATTATATGCAAATACTGTACACACAAAATAAGTAATTCCAATAAAGCGATATATATATAGTTAAACAGAGGGGTAGGTAATATAATAAAATTAGCCAGGCACAATAGTCCAGATAGACCCATCAAGACCGTCAAACAAAAATTGTCTGACAGCCCTTTTAAAGGTAATGAAATTCTGCAACAAGGTCAAGTGTGTGAGCAGCGAATTCAGCAGTAAGCACCGTAAGACCACTAGAGTTAATGTGATGATACATATAACTAATTCTAGCAAAGGAAGGAATATATGTTACACCTAATCGAAGATGGTAGTGACTAGATCTTTCATTAAGGTCAATTACATCTGACACCTAACCCAACTTCACTCTTCTGTATATCAGGCAGGCCATATTATAATAGGCCAATCTATCGAAAGGAAGAATATGGAAACAAAGCCATAGGTTTTGATCTTCAGTTCCTAAATGATTTGCAAATATCCTGAGGACATGCTTCTCTTGTTGTATAAGTCTCCTCATATTTGTCAAACCAACATGAGCTCAAACGATAGAACAGTACTGAAAATGGGGTAACATCAATGAGGTGTATAAAAAGCATAATGTTTGTACAAGAAGACAATTGCTTATTCTATGCAATACCCCAATAACACTGGAGAGCCTTCCAGCAACCAAATCAACGTGGCTGTCCCATGTTAATCTGGGTCACAACATAACACCAAGGAAACGAATGGAGTCAGAATATAATATAATTTTGTTGTTTATCATAAGATGGGACAATGGGTCAACTAATCTTCTGTTTTGGAATACCATGCAGCATGTTTTGCTTTCTTTAACTATTAATCGGTTAGCACCAAACCAAATGTAAATCCGTAGAATCTGAGCACTCACCTCAGTTAGCAATATTGAGAAGTCACTGTGAGAATGCAAAAACGCTGTGTCATCAGCAAATAGGACAGGGTAGGCTCTATCAAAAGATAAAAAAATGTTATTGATAAATATAAGAAAGGGCAATGGGCCTAGCATAGAACCATGAGGTACCCTGTGTATAATGGTCATTTATCCAGAAGTCCCATCGTCACTTTGGATAAATTGTTTCCGATCAGTGAGGTAACTCTTTAGTAGATGCAAGACATGACCACGAATACCAGCATTGTAAAGCTTATGAAATAGTATAGAGTGATCAAGAGAATCAAATGCTTTTCTAATATAAAAAAAAAACAAAAAAAAAACGCCCATGAAGTATCTCCCAGCTTTCAACAATTCTCTCAATTTACTTGTCATTTTTAAGAGTGCCAATTCCGTGGACCTACCCCTTAGAAATCCAAACTGCTGCGGATGGAAAAAATCATTAGCATTTAGAAAGCGAGTAAGTCTTTTATGAATAAGCATGAATTGTTTAGTAAAATCTTGATTCACTCTTATATACTTTGATTGTGAAATATTTCACTTATATTCCTGTTTCTCAGATTTGTTTGTGTGTCTTCTACTTTCTATCTTCCAAGGTGTCAGAATTCTTTTAAAAATAAGATTTCTGGTCCAAAATTGAGGATGAAATGTTAAACTACAAAATTTTGTTCTTTTATATACCAACAAGCATACAGCTCATTTTTAAGAAGTGGATTTCTTTGAAAATATCAGAATAATTTTCAGGCCCTGTGGTGATGCAGTGGTAACATATTTCCCCTATTATATTGTTATCTCAGGTTCTATTCCCAACTATGCCAAAACTAACTGCTCACCATTGTCTAGAGGTTGGTTCCACAGTCCCAAAAAGGTTTGGATTCCTCAGAAAACTGTAGGCCCCAGTGCCACAAAAGTCCAACAAACAAATCAAATTAATTTTCCTTCCTAGGAACTGTACTAGGCAAGTACAGTTTTTAGATTTGAGGATTATTCAGAACTCTTGAATGTGCATTATTGGATAAATTTAGTTTAATTTGTTGTTGAAAATATTGCAATCAGTAATGTAATGACTAAAAAGCCATAAGTTTTACATAAAATGAAGATAACATCTCCAGTATGAGGTCACATAAATGTTAAATGACCTTTTCCTTTAATGAGACTAGTTAAAAAATCTTCAATTTTATGTTTTCAGGAGCTCATTATTACTTGCTTTTCTAGAAACCTTTCACCTTAAAGCTCACTCTAACAATATTATAAATGATCAAACATCTACTCTTTACTTTAGCTGCACATAATTAGTCCTGTTACTAGACATCACAAACTTAAAGTTTTAATAATATTTGTCACCAATAATAGCACTGCTACCACATGAATGGCGCTTATTAAGAATGGCAGCACACTAAGTGTTCACAGTAGATCCGTTCCACTGGATCCACTTCAAGTGATTTTCTGAAGAAAAACAGCTTGTACCTTTTTAAAAGGTGCATCTAGTTTTGCTGGTAAATACACACAAACATTAATACAGCATTGCTGTTTTGTGCTACACACATATATATTGTGTAGTGCTATATTCAAATTTATATTCAGTACAAAATTCTTTCATCAAAGGAGGATTTAAAATCCCAGAAATAGACGCCAATGATAAAGGTAATAAGAGATAGAGAGAGAGAGAGAGAGAGAGGGAAAAAGTAATGCTGTTATATCTATTACCACCTTTAAAGGATAGAATACAATACATTAAGATGCTTGGAATTTTGTCATTCTATAGAAGAAAAACATTTCAGCAATTTAATACTAAAGGCTTCGCTTAGGTTTCAAAATCCATCAGCATGACAAGCTACAATAAATTACCTTTTAAGCTGTGATAAAAATGAATGTTCTTATTTTCGCGTTTCATTTTCTTAATATTTTTCAGTCAAAATATGCATATTTAATGAAGATTTGGAATGAAATAAAATGTACAAATTTTTTCTAATGGTGTTGGCTTTTTGTAGTTTAGCAAGCGAATATTAAATTGTGTCATCAATCATTTAAATGTATACTTAAATCTTTAAAGTTTCATTTTGAAAACTTAGACAAAATTTCAATTGGCACAACATACCCTTATTATCCTTGTGCCATACAAATTCATATTACTAACAAAATTTTAATTGGGAAAGAAATTCATTCAAATAGATGTCATAGCAAAATTATTATTAAAAAATATATAAAAAATCAAGATATTGTAAAAATGTTGCATTGGGGTAAAAAGAACTTGCGAACTACTATTACACAATGGCAGAAGGTCACTTTCGTCATTGTTGACAATAAAACGGCTTGCAATTAAGCCCTTCCCCCTTGTTTCTTTATTCTATTTATTTATTTTTTCATTTAATAATGCTCGATTACAAATTCGTTTAGAGATGCTTTTACTGTTGAGTTATCGATGGACTTGGACTTAACGATCGAGTTATTTGATTGCAATTGTGCATCAGCAGTTGTCCCGCTACTGCCCACCAGTCAGTCACTAGAAGCTATCTATTGTTTTGTTCGATGTTCAGGAGTTGCCCCTTACAGTTTGACTTGGAACAGCTGAAATGATTAACCTCTTCATTCCAGCGGTACACATATGTGTACCCCTGGAATGAAGTGGTTGCAATAATGTTTCTACTGAACTAATATAAACTGCGAACACAGACCGAAGGGTGTCATTTGTGCACTTTTTAAGCTTTCTTTTAGTGTCACTAGATGTCGCTGGAAAGCTTAGAAAAACGCGGGACGAGAATTTGCTTTTGCGGAAGTTGCTTCATACAGACCAACGCTCGGGTCTTAAGAGGTTATGACAACAAATTAATGCAGTTGGAAAATATATTTAAGCGTTTATAGCTGTTCCAGAAGCCCTAGGCTATTTTCATCAGAACAGGCCGTTCTGATGAAAATAGCCTAGGGCTACTGAAACAGCTGTAAACGCTTAAATATATTTTTTGTGTTAATTTGTTGTCTTCTCAATCATTTTATTGCTGCCCAGTCGCCAAACTAAATCAAGTTGGAACAGTGGATTGATAAGATACTGTCTAATGATGAGGAGTTCACCTCCAGAAGTTGCTAGACTAATTTTACTTGGAACAGTTCACTAATCAAAATAGAGTAAGGGTAGCAATCCGTGGACCTTTGTTTATCAAGTTTGTACAGAACCTGCCATTGCTATTATATTTGGCAAACAATTGCCAAAAAACCGGTTATCCATCGCGTAGCCTCCCCAGCCACCCTTCAAAGATTGATCTGCTTTGATTGACAGTTTCGTTAGGACTCTTCATCTCATCGTTGAACTGTAGCGTACTGGGACTTTTGTTCATCTAGTTTGTACACAGACCTGCCATTTCTATATTATTTCGTGGCCTTCCCAAATCCCCTCCCACCAAAACAAAAATATTAATCTGCTTTGATTTGCAGTTTCACTGGAGATTTAACATATAACAATGCTGACTTATTCGCATCGGGGCGCCCTGTCGACTAGTCATATGTAATTACGAGGTGTTTTTATAATCGAAAAAAATCGCAAGTCGACTTCGGACAACACACATAACTCGATTGCTGACGCGATCGCGAATCGACTCAAATCGTGCCTTTATGTAAGAAATATTGTTTGCTGGAGTAATTGTTATTGTGTTTTTGTTAAAATTCTGTGATCCGTATTAAAAAAAAGCCATTATTTGAGAATTGTTTTCTACTTAGCTTACAATAACAAACCAACACTCGCGTTCCAGTTACACACGCACAATGACGCGATGCGTTGCCTTTTGTCAGTCGAGTCAGGTTAAAAATCACCGAGAGGTTTCAAGAGAGATGTTTTAACAGTCGACGGAAACACCTAGCAATTGCGTTGCCTTCGGCACCCACACTTTTTATCTCCTGTCATGCCCAATTTTTCTCTCTTTCTCATTTAACTGATATTTCGAAAGTTCTTGTAACATTCTGGCATTCATTCATGGGCAGTGAAGAAATAATGGCGAAATCAGTATAGTAGATTTTTCTGTTACAACGAACTGCACGGGAGCATTAAAGTATTTCGTCGTAAAGATATTTTCGTTATAACGGGATGCTTATTAATAGTACTTAAAATTCACGTAAATGTAATATGTAATGCATTTCCCACCCTCAACAGATGTGATTTTGTTGGAAGAATAAATTGAGCTAAAATTATTTTGGGAGTAAAATTCGAAAATTGAATGCCTACTTAAAAATGAGTGGGATGAGGAAGATAAAAAATATGGAATGAAATAAACAATAGAAAAAAAAATGTGAAGGGAGTGGAAAAGTAAGTTCAAATGATATGGTCTCTTAATGTTATTTCCAAAGTTAAAATGTGTTACACCTTGTTTGCTTCACTTCGAATTTTCTTCATAAATCCTTTTTATGTAATTGGGAAAAAATTTCTTTAAAGCTTAAAGGAATATTTGCTATAACGAAATTTCCCAAAATTTGCTTTGTTAAATCAGAAATTTTAAAACATTATTTTAATGATAAAGCCCTGCGGTGGCGCAGTGTGGTAACGCGTTCTCCTAGTGCGCCGCTAATCCGGGTTCGACTCCCAGCAGTGCAAAAAGAACGCTTACTCAGAGATCTCATAAAGATCGCACTGCTCACTGTAGTCCGGGGTTTGGTTCCCTAGGCCTTAAGAGGTTCGGATTCCTCGGAAAACTGTAGGTCCAAGAAGTTCAGATTCCTCGGAAAATTGTAGGTCCAAGCGTTCGGATTCCTCGGAAAACAGTAGGTCCCGGCGCAGCATGACCACTCTAGTCTTTGAGCCGTAAAACCACAAAACAAACAATATTTTAATGATATTTGAAAAGGGGATTAGTCCCAATTCGGTAATAACGAACTTTTCGTTGCATCGAGAATCTATTGTACAACTATTTTTTAAAAAATATGTTCGATATTCGTTTGAAACCAAGTTTATAGACAAATAATTAATGTTATATGTTAAATGATTTAATCAGATAATTTCTTCGAAGAAAATTCAATCTTAAGGAGACGTAGTGGTAACGCGTTCATCTATCGTTCCGTTAACTCGGGTTTAATTTCAATGGTGTCGTAGAAGGCCATGTGCCGTTTTTTCTGCCTAACATAGGGGTTGGTTCCCTAGGCAACAGGGTCGAATTTTTCTGAGAATTGTAGATGCTGACGCAGCATAACCTTAGTTGCCCTTTCCCCATAAAAAACGTGTAAGCTGAATGACTTCGGAAAAAAAAATCGTTGAATTGATTTTTTTCAGCAATTATTGCAATTTTTGCTCAATATATCGTAGTAAATCACCAAAAGTAATCGGACACTTTTTCTCTTTGAAAAAATTGCTTTATTTTGGGTATGATAAAAAGTAGGCAAGCTTTGGTTTCAATTATTCGTCTATAAGAATACTTCTACAAAATTTCTGTGGGTTTTAACGGGAATTCCCTCCCAGTCTTCCTTCAAAGCAATTGGCAGAGATGCTTTTGTAGAATGTCGTTGAAGTTGTCTAACTGCCTTTCCAGTTCGTCTTAAAAGTGGCTAATTGGGTTTAGATCCGGATTATGAGCACGTCAATTTAACATTTGAACTTTATTCTCAATAAACCATTCCTATACACATTGTGCTGTACGGTAGCGAACTTTTGGTGCTGGACAAGGCAATGGCCAGTTCTAGAATGTTGACATAATATAGAAAGAACGGAATTGTCGGTATGGATTCGATTCCATAGTTTCGGATCTAACACCCAGCAGGTCCTGATAAAGCATATGATACTCTCACCTCCATACTTGAGAGTGGGAACTATACAGTCTTTGCCTTGTTTGGCGCAAAATGGTCCTTGCACCATAAAATTATAACCAACCAACCGTACAGTCTTTCATAAACCGTTCTTTGGGTTATCTCTACACCTAAATACGTCCATGGGATAAAAAAAGTGGATAGCGTAATTCATTGCCCCAAACTACTAATTCCTAGTCAGTTATTCTTAATCCATAGTCCAGAAATGACGGGGAAGGCACCAATTTCAATGTCGTTTGGTACTCATAATGCTGTTTAGTTTATGTGCAGTTAATATACTATGGTAACCAATCCTGCGTTACTTTCTACGGATTGTTATGTACTGACAGAGGTTCCACAAGCATTTCCTACATTAGCAGTGAGATTTTCAAATAATACCAAGAATTTTCTTGCACGTTCATTGAGTTCGTGCGACTTCTCAGAGCGTTTGTTCCGCAGTAGTAATACTTTTATGGCTTTCTGATTGAGTGAAAGCGACAAAATATTTGAAACAAAGTACAGTACTCATAAAACTAGATAGAACGAAGTTACGAAATAATTTAGCAATTTATTGATTACGAAACTCATATTAAAATCCACATATTTGCTATAGACGTTCAGAAACATTAAAATTATCAATTATTAATTAAGATAAGGCCTAAGATATGCGGATAATCTACCGCATATGTGATCTCACGATAAACGAACCAAATCTTAATTGTTGAATCAAGGGCAATAGGTTCTACTTATAGTTCATTACATTTCTACACTGACTTACTTCTTAAGTCAACTAACGGCTCAGAATTAATACGTAAGGCATGGCGAGGCTATGAATAAAATGACAAAGATGGGACTTACATGTGTTGAAGACAGGAAGCATCGTAATATAAGTATGGCGCGTTATTTGGGTGACGGTCGACAGTAATTTTTGTCGCGGATCTCGAAGACTAGCCATCCTCATGTGGATAACAGGGTAGTGCAGTACAATTTTTTAGAGACGGAGGACCTCTTACTGAGACGTTCTTCAAATCCAGACTCATTCTGATTCTCCCAAAGGTTTTTGGGATCTTCTCGTCTATTTTGACGCTACTACGTTAGTATCAATTGTTATCCTTTTCAGGAACTCCGAGAGATTTCTTTTCCCAGTATCCCTTTCTCCTATCCACAGGTTATTCGCTGACGGCTGGTCACGGTTTGTTCCCTAGGCTGAGCCGCGTAAGTGAGCCCTCGGGTAATCTTGATGCTTCTGAAAACAGCCACCCATATCTCGCTGTTCCTTACACCTTGAGGCGTGCGCTCGTCCGCACTCGTCTCAAAGGCATTTTCTAAGTTTCATCATATGTCGAACAGATTTTCTGCGATAATAGGGTGCTTTGGCCCGATTAAGACAAATGGGGGCTATAGGCACAGTATCAGATGGGGTCCCCCCTTACGCATGATGACAGATTTAGAAGGGGGATCTGAAAGCATATAAAAAAATACGTACGTACATACTCATTCCTTGCCAACGTTGGCATTTCATCACCAAAATTTTATATCCCTGTTTTATTTGCACGTTACACCTTATCATAAGATTGCGCATCGGACATACAAGCTTCTCTCACCAACATTTGTTGAAGGAAGAGGTTGTTCCGATGTGCACCACATGTAATGAACCATTGAATGTTTTACACGTTTTAACTCGTAAAAATTTTAATCAGCAGCGATTATCAGTTTTTAACAGGAATAATTTTGATCGCAGCGACATTATATATGACTCTTTTAATCATGAAATCATTTTTAATTTTTTTTATCTAATATTGGTTTTTACACTCTCATCTGACTTTGTTACAGTATTTACTATAATATATTTTTTTTATTTATTTAGTATCTAATGTGCTTATAACACAAACCGTGTGTTCAGCTTTATTTTGTTTGGTGCAGAATGACTTTTGATGTCTTTGCACAATAAAAAGCTCATCAACCAAACAACATATTATAGAATTTATTTTGTTGAAATCTATGTTGTTTCCAAATCAATAAAAAATAAAATCCCAAATTAATAAAGTTATATTGTTCTAGTTTAGTTACCAATACTACCGAGCCTCACTACATAGGCATTTTTCTTGCCTTATGTACAGCAAAATCATTAATTATATACCCAAAATCAAGTTGATTAGTCAAATCACTTTCAATTGACAGCATGGATAATCCTACTAGGTTTCCTTTGGAAAGTGTAGATCGTATTTGTTTTTTATGCGTTCGAGAACCGAAAAAAAACCAAAACGCTCACTTGAACAATTTGAAATTGGAATAGACAATAAAATTCTCGGTCCAACTTTAATATTTGGAAATGTGTGGGCAATGCCAAGGGATTTTATATTCTGACTTTCAGAAATGCCCGAGAAATGTTAGGAAACAACTCACTGAACTACAAAAAAATTGCAAAAATTCATCACAAAATTCTTCAACCACATCTTCGCTATACACATTTTGGAATTTTTTGGAATTCGCAAGCAACACATTCTTGGGCGTGTTTTTGACACATAAAAAACCAAATCGAGATTCTAAAAATGATTAGGCTGCTTTTCTTCTGTTCAGGTGAAAAATTCGGGAATCGCATATTGCATAATGTGTTTGGTATAAAAACCTTTCCCGATCTGTCAGTTGCGCGCGCACATACACACACACACACACACACACACACTATTGCTGTCATGTAGCATTTTGCTTTTTGAAACAATTTTTTTTCGAGATGATGAATAAGCAATATCTTTAACTAATGCTGTTGCTTCCTTCTCAATGTTAGTAAAATCATTTCTTACAGATTGTAAAAACTTTCCAGGGACTCATACAAAGGTACAATTGCTGCCATGTTGCAACTGAAAGATTGGTTTTATTCACATCGTTCATTCTTTGAAATATAGTGTCCCAAATAATAGTTATAAGCTTAGTCTTAAATGCATCGATTTTCAAAATCAAGCATTTTTTATCATGTCTGGTAGCAGCAGTTTCACCTGAATAGGTTATTATGTCTAACAAAACATTTGTAACATAAACGTAACCCTTTCTTAAGGATTTCACAGCATCTGCATTTGTTGACTATCTTGTGCCTTATAGAGACTTTAATGTACGGGCACCAATCTCTTGCAATATCTCCCATCTACGAGGTGACGATGAAAAGAAACTGAACAACATTGGATGATTCCAAAATAAGTAATAGCAGAACGACAATATTTTACAGCACCCATACCAAGAAGATTTAAGGAACATGCAGAACGTGGCACATATTCAGCAAGAGGAACATCTTTCTTTAGCCTAGCTTGTAATCCAGAATATTTTCCAGCTATATTACTTTCATTATCGTACGACTGGCCACAACAGTATTTAAATTTTATTTCCAATCTTTTAAATAACTGAATTGTAACATCATATACTTGTTCCGAACCATAGCTATGAATGGGGATAAAACGTAATAAATCGTTCCGAAGGTTTGCTATATTCATCGACATATTGGACTATTACAGCTAATTGACCTATTTGGCATATATCGGGTGTAGAATCCACAAGTCCAAAGTACTTGGCCTTTTTTACTTCTGTTATAAATTTTTTCAACACCTTCTCTGACATGACTGTAATTAAATCAGTTACAATTATTGAGGAGAGATAATAAAGGAGAGAGAGAGAGAGAGTAATCAACATGTCCCTTATCTCTATTTCCATGATTAATAAGATGGCCAGCTAAGAAAGGGCCAAACTTGCTTATGAGCTATAATATGTCAAAAAAATTACCATTCTGCACTGAATACAATGTCTCATTGTCACCAAATAATGCAACGCCTTGTTGTGATATAAACTTTATTACCTCAACAGCTTTTCGTAGAACTGCCTTCCAATAACTGGTTTCAATTTTATATTGTTCAACCATATTACAGTCAATGCGAGCTTTATTTAAGGACTGTTGAGAAGGTGTGCACACAGATACCCTATGTAGAGTGGAATTTTCATGAGCTGAAAATCTTTTACAAACATTTTGCCAGTCTGAAAATCCATCTTTACAGAGTGCTTGATCACTCTATCTACGAACTATAAAGTTTGCAAACGTAGTAAAATACAGCACATCTGCTTGGCGAGTAAATAAGCCAGACCTTTTTTACAATTTCGCCATTCTTTTTAACGCGGAAAAACATTTTTTTAGGAACATAATCTTTCTTTCTTTCCCGCCAATCGTTTCGAATTTGTAACCTGATCAATGTTTTGATTTGGCTTATTGGAAAGAAAATGTTCATGAAGAACTTCATTCGCATCACGCCACAGTGCTGGATCATCATATGACCATGTTGATCCAATAGCAAGTCCTTGAAAGCCTGAGTGTCCTGTTGAATCATTGCAGGAAGCCTCAGTTTCATTCGGCCAATCTTTATTTTCAATTCAAATAGCAAGCTGTTGCTCAGAGTCATTAACAGTTGGTGCTTGAATGGGTTCTGCCCCTTTTGCTGACAAAGAATGTTTTGGTGATAAACTTTCATTGTTTATGTTCTGGTTCTCAGACACTTGGGGAACAATTGGCATCTCATTCCGAGAAGGTTTCACTGTAGAAGGTTTCTCCAAATCGTTCTTTTCACGAATGATGCACTTCTTCAATGCGCAATTCTGTTGTTTTTTTAAGGGTAAGGTTTCTGCCTTCTTTTTCATTTTTACGTTACCTGGTAGATATTTCCTCATTATGGTGAGAAAAAGAATATTACACTAACATATCTATTGTATTTTTATATTCAAATCTCAATAATCGAACGATTGATAAATAATATAAAACGTAAAAAATGGAAAATTCACTACCACGCTGGAAACCCAAACAAGGTGAAGGTGAATGAAAAGTTATAGCGTTGTCAACTCGCTTATGATAAATCTCAAATTTTAGGTGAGCTCTCTAAAATGGCCCAAAAAAGTAAGCTTTTACTTTTTCTAGATACTGTGATCAAAAGTGAATAACCAAAAGTCAATTAAAAAAAAAAAAAAAAAACAATTTGGGCCCCCCACCTCCAACTGGGTGCCCGAGGCCCGGGCCTAGTCAGTAATCAGGCCCTGGCCAAAGCATTTTCGTGGGAAAATGAGGATGCGAACCCCATTCTTTGTCTTTCCAACTTAGATTTTAATATACTAAATATTATATTCACCATATTCATGTGGTGAATGAAACATAAAAACACTGCCAGTTGTCCATATTTTGATGTCATTACCTATCGTCGATATAGGTGTATCTAGTTTGGTTGAAATATCCCGTACTGAAATACTGATATACAGAGAGAGAGAGAGAGAGAAGAGAATTGAGGTTACCCATTTTAAAAAACTGACTACATCTACGGTAGGCGTGTTTGTAAAGAAAGGGCCATTTAGAAATATTGTCGATTGAACTTTTCACTCGTCGTTCTACATGTGCTCGCAAAATACATTCATCTTTGGCTATCAACGAACGCCATTACGGGAGCTATCACTTGTGTTAACGTTTATTTATACGTGTATAAAATGGCTCAGTCTATTGAAAATGCTGCCGATTGTGGAATCTATGCTATTATTGTTGCCGAAATTCATCAGCACATTAATGAAGTGTATGGAGAAATCACTATCAGCGATGGAATAATAAGAAAACGGTGCAGAGCAATTAAAGATGGAAGTACAAACGTGCACGTTGAGAAACGAAGTGGACGACCGTCCGTCGTTACTGATCGCCTTGTGCAGAAAGTTGATGAAACAATTCGAGAAGACAGACTCTATACGATTGCATCATTATCTCATGACTTTCCTCACGTTTCAAGACGTGTTCTGTATGAAATTGTGACAGAACGCGTACAACATCGAAAGTTGTTATCACGCTGGGTTCCAAAATTGCTTACTGAGATACACAAAACCAATGGTTTAGCCAGTGCTTTGACTTTCCTCCAGAGGTACTGTGTGGAAGGAGTAAATCTTTAAGCCAAATTGTCACTGGTGATGAAACATGGGTTGCTTACTTTATACCGGAATCAAACAACAGTCCTTAGAATAGAGGCATTCAACATCACCCAAGAAAGTGAAACTCAAGCAAACAATTTCAGCCCGAAAAATCATAGGCACCGTGTTTTGGGATAGGCAGTGTGCTTGTGGTTTTTTTTTTGCCTCGGGGTAACACAGTCAATGCAGACAGTTATTGTGAGATCTTAAAGAAACTGCGTGGTGCAATCAAAAAGGTGTGGCACGCTCAGTAGAGGGCTCGTTTTGCTTTACGATAATACTCGTCCACGCGTGGCTAATCCCACTCAATATCTCATCGCGTCATATGGTTGTGCACAACTTGATCACCCTCCGTATAGCCCTGACCTAGCACTTAAAGAAGCACCTTGCTGGTCAGCGCTACGAGGACGATGACGATGTCAAAACGTCAGTACAGGAATGGTTAAAACATCAGGCGGCAGATTACTATGAGGATGAAATTCAGAAGCTAGTCATACGATGCGGTAAGTGTCTTAATAGAAGTGGAAATTATGTTGAAAAGCAGATTAAAATCCAGGCTTTCATGTAAAAATAAAGTTGTTAAAAATATTGTCTTTATTTTTTATTTTAAAACGATACTTACTTTGCAAACGCGTTACGTATGATGGCCGAAATTATTACTCTTTATTGAAAAACAGTTCAATAGCTTACAAAAACTTGTATTTGAAAAAAAGAAACAAAAGTGACTAAGCATCTAGGTCAAAAATCGAATACGAAAGGAATTATAGAGCGAAAATACTGACTACAATTGGGTCAGAATTGTACCGATATACATTGATCGCAATGGATTTCTTATAACAGGTAAACCCTAACTTAGAAGTTATCCAATAAATCGATATCAGTTGATGAAACACGTAAAAAGATAAGAATCTCTTGAGGAATGTTTTTCTACTTTCAAATATCCTTTAAGTAGAGTTACTATATCTGAAGAACGTTTTCACTTTGTTTGGATTTAATCCTTTACTCTACGAAGAAATTTTTTAAGGCTTTTATTTAAACTCAAGTAGTCCTGTATAAGTTTTGCTATTTCATCATTTGGATAATATTAATAATATATTATTAAATATGCATTAAATGCGCAGATATATATAATTATTCATTACGCATATGTTAAATTATTTTGATGGAAAATTTCCTAGATTATAATGAATATATAAGTTCCTGACTTTCTCTGAAACAGAGTAGTTCAACAGCTGTAGAATGAAAATGATTACCAGGTGAATTTCTATTTGTTAGATTTTAGTAACACCCTAGCTTAAATTCTGAAGCCTTTATTAATATACGTAAACTGTTTTAATTTATTCTCTTTCAGCACGTTTCTTTATCCTGCTTTCCTTTTTTAAAAATTAGAGATAATTTTCCGGACCAGATGAAAAGATCTGCATAATAAATTTATAATTTTTTTTAAATTCAATCAAAAATTAAAAAAATATATATCGTCAATTTTAAAAGTAACTACACACACAATCAATACTAGTTTTTAGCTAAACAGTGACTTTCGACGAAATATGGTAAATATTTTATTCAAAATAAAATAAATTAATATTTTATTAAAACATGTAATTTAAGTTCTTTCCGAAATCTTTTAATCTTTCAACAAATTCTTCAAAATATTTTTCATTCTAACCAAAGGAAACTCTTTGAGAAAAAAATGGAGGCTGTTGATATTCGAATATGATTAAATTTTTAATATTTCACATTCATACGGTTCATATTAGATCCCGTGTTTAGATAAAAAAACCAGTCGTGGCCAGGGCCCCAAATTTTGTGTATGTGGTCTTTATAGTGAGTTTAAAATGTTAGTTTGAAACCTAGTTTTTTAATTATAATTTAGTAATTTATTAATATTTCATTTTTCTAATTAGAACTTAGGCTTCATTGAAAACGACTTTAAACTATTAAATATGCAGATAATATATGTATATAACAAGAGTTTGCATTTGTTACTTACTTATTGAATAATTTTATTGCGAGTGCGTAGGGAGGGGGTCCCTAATAAATACGTACTAGGCGCTGGTTGTGGCACATGTTTTTGCTCTGTATTTAAAACATAGCTTCAACTATGAGCCATATAAAAATGGCGAGTCAAAAACTTGATCGTGTTTGAATAATTCTTTCACATCTTCCATTATTTTTTAAAGAATGCCAAGTCCTTGGTTCACTATATGTGTAGGAGAGAACCATATATACACGAACGGCGGTGTTTAGTAACTCAAAGGTCAAGGCATTGAGACGATAAATCAAAGATTGCTGGTTCAACTCCGACGCAAGTACCTAGCATGTTTTTTCTCCTTATTTAAAATACAGTTCTAGTGTGAGTTACACAAAAGCATCACAACTTAAGCTTATATTTATTTTAGCTTGAAAAGTAATAAGAATAGCTAAGGAGACCCTCTTTCAACGGGGTAAAATAGTGAAAGTCGTCGGCAAAGGATATTTCCAGTAAGAAGATTCCTCATAGAAAGTGGGAATTTTCTTTGTAATAATATTAGAACACGAAGTTTCTTCTGGCCAACAGTCACAGAAATAATAGAAGATAAATATAAAGTATTTTCTTAGTCAATGTATACTAGTCTTGTTAAAATGCAAACTAAGTATTTTTTTTAAATGTACAGGAAAAAAAAAAAGATAAATATATTTTCACAATAAGCCTTATAAACATTAAAAGCTTTTTAAATATAAAAGTTAAAAGATATATTTCTAATTCTATCTTTTAGCATCGTTCCTGTGTCTTGGTGACCTAGAAGGTTAAGGCACACCGGTTCAACTGCGGGCTTGGGCGGCAGTGGCGGCCCGTGGCGAGATTTAAGCGAAGCGACGTGAAGCTAATCCACCAAAACACATTAATCTACGGCCTATACTCGCCAAGAAACTGGTTTTTACCTCATTCAGTAAATAAGAAAGAAATTTATGGTAACTTTGGGTTTAAAAGAAAACTTTTTGGAAAAAGAGGCACCGCCTAGTGGGCGGTGCCACTGTTTCTCCTATTCATAGAAAGCTCTAATTTGAGCTTAAGCATGAGTGTCCGAAATTACTATCTTTATCTTTTAACCTTATATAAAATAAAATAAATAGGATACTAGATGTTTGCAAATAATTATCCATACAAACCCTGTATAGTATCAAGAGAAAGTGTTCTGTATTTCTTGAAAGAAAATTATTATTCCTCTCTGTCATTTATGAAAATTCATTCATTAATATTATTCAATTAAAATTACTTCTTTGAAAGGAGAAATCAGTTTAGAAACCTATGTTTTATCAGCGTTACTTGAACAAATAAAAAATGCCTGAAACGAAAACTTTTTCCAAAACAAATCCCTTTAAAGTTTTAAGATTGTCTAGAGAGATATATATTTTCCGTAATGCGACATTTTTAGTTTTGAATTAACCTTTGGGGACTATTTCAGCATCTCCTTTTAACTTTATTATTTTCGAAAAATTTAATTTTCATGGAAACGCATTTAGAACGAGGAAACTTTTGCGTTTATAGCGATTTTTCGTAGAAAGAATTAGAGTAAAAAAAAAAAAAAATTAATAAATATGCAAGAGCAGATGAGAAAGTATTAATTTTCAATTTAATTTAATACAAAAAGTAGAATTTTTTGCTTTGTTTGCATTGTTCGATCAGTTTTTGGTTATTACTCTTTCCCTTATTGATCATTATTTATTTACCTCAGCATTTATGCAATTTGTATATAATTTTAATATATATCTTCTTCGCCGGCTACGTAACCATCATATAACACCCTTTTGAGATCAAAATCTGCGTTGAATCGTTGTGTTCTTAGCGTTTTGCCATGAGTTTCGGCACGTTTCAAGAATGGAAGTTTCAAAGTGCGAAATTAGAAAGAGGTGTAAATAGAACAGTGGTTAATGCAAAGTTTACAGTCTCTAGACTTGTGTTGCCAAACTATGGTAATGCAAAATTTACAGTCTCCAGACTTTTGTTCCTCAACCTATGGTAAAGTAAGGTTTACAGCAGTGACGGACACAGACTTTCATTTTGGGGGTCAAGGACAGAATTTGCCATGGTCTTGGAATAACACCCTTCATTTATCATGAAAGTTGGAATTTTTTACAGTGAAAAAATATATTTGGGGGTCATGACCCCTGTGATCTTCCCCTGCGTTCGCCCTTGGTTTACAGTCTTTAGATCTGTGTTCCTTAAACTATGGTAATGCAAAGTTTACAGTCTCTAGACCTATATTCTTCGAACTATTGTAATGCAAAATTTACAATCACCGGCCTTGTGTTCCTCAAACTATGGTAATGCAAAGTTTACAGTTTCTAGACCTGTGTTTCTTAAATTATGGTAATGCAAAGTTTACAGTTTCTAGACCTGTGTTTCTTAAACTATGGTAATGCAAAGTTTACAGTTTCTAGACCTGTGTTTCTTAAACTATGGTAACTCAAGGATCGCTTTAAGCATGTCTTTACTTATCCCAGATAAACGAAGGTGAGGAAATGGGTCTAAGGACTTTGGTTGGGAGAAAATATGCTGTCTGAAACCATGGTTGCCAGTTCTGAAGTCTACTGAGCACTATTAGTTGCAGTCCGAATGACTTTTTATTTTTTAATTATGTAGCGTTATTAAATATTAGAAGCATTCGGTATGTTTTTATATTCTAATATAGATTTCTTGATTTACTTACCCATCCGCGAAGGTGCCATATTTTTATTCTTTCTTATCCGCGCCGAATTTTTACTTGTCGTGAGCAGGCATTTTTTCCAGCTGTGATGTTAAATATATTATTTCATTACTTTCTAGCGATTCATAATTACATAAATGACAAACTTCGTACACCTACGGCTCTCATCTGTATTATTCGCGCAGGTTTCACACTTATACTATGATTGTATTTTTACGGCGCAAGGAGGATAAGGGAAATTCTGCACCAAAAAACTTGTTTCCTACTCAGGATATCTGAAGCTATTCCAGAAATTGCCTTAATCTGCAATATCATGTTTTCTTAGTAACGCTGTGCTTATTTTTGTAGTTTAACCTTTATTTGTTTGTTTTACGGAGCAAGGACAGCAAAGGTCATACTGCGCCGAGACCCATAGCTTTCTGAGGAATCCGAACCTATGTTGCCAATGAAACCAAACTCCAGACTTCGGTGTGCTGGACGGTTCCATGCTGGACGGTTTTAGAATTGGCACTGTGAGTGGTTTGCGACCCTAGGTTCTATGACAAATATTGTTCGTCTAGGTGTACCCTACCCCTCCTAGATGTTTGCAACCCTGGTGTTGAGACACCCTGTATATACAAGCACACAGCAGAGTACTTCAATAAGATGTAATCAATATATAGAAAATAAGAAAAGAATAAATAAAAAATTGCTGAGGTAAGTGACTGAACAAACGAAAAGAGGGAGTTCTCTAATGTATTTTTGCTAGAACTTTTGATTCAATAAGTGCGGTTTTGCCAACGTTTCATGTATTTTTCTTTTTTTTTTCGATAATGGGTTTTGTTTATTTCTTTTCTGTTGATGGTATCATATCCCAGAGGGTAAAAGCAAGTAAACACACTTTACGATTGTTGAAATCCGACTTCACATCTAATTGAACGCAAACGTCTTACAAGAATACCTTTTATTTTCACAATGAATACACATTTTTTCTTTTATTTCCACAATGAATACTCTTTTTATTTTCACAATGAAATGGAAGAGATTATAAGTCATACTAATGAACATACTTTAAAGTATCTATTTTCTTTAAAAAAAAAACACACACTAAATAATTAATATTTTAAAAGAATATTGAAGGCGCTGATTTGTAATTATTATTGGGAAATAGTTATATACAGTCAATTAATTTCACTATATGTATCCCCATACATGTTCCTCATATAAAAAAAACATTACTTCGTTTACGATTACCGCAATCTTTACCACAAGTTATGAAGTTCCTGTGAATAATTTATTGGATATTATTCATTATGCTTAGCATAACTCACAACCTATAAGATTAGCTATGTTCAGCGAAATCTCATTAATGCGGTTTCTCTTAAAACGGATCTCTCGTTAATGCGGACAAATTCCCCACCTCCACCATTTGAGGTACATGTTCATAGAACGTTAAACATTTCGCTTAATGCGTACGGCTCATCGGATAATGCTGACAAAAGCCTTTTGTGCAAAGACAAAAAAATGCCCTCTTCAGGGGAAAACTTCAGGACGATGTTGGAAAAGGTCATTCTCTGCACTAACGCAAATAAAGATTACAGCTTCTTTTAATCAAAAATAACTAGTGTGAAGTGGATTTTTTTTATTTTCTTATTCATCATCATGATTATTAAACCATTATCTATCCACTGCTGGATGAAGGTCTTTCCAAATGCTTTCCACATAAGTCTATCCTGAGAGATTCGCTTTAACGTCACTCCAACTTGCTTTCTTATTTCATCCACCCATCTAGTTTGAGGACGTTTTCTAGGTCTTCGGTGGTCTCTTGGAATCCAGTTGAGAATTTCAGTTGTCCATCGTTGATCAGTTCTTCTTGCAATATGTCCAGCCCATCGCCATTTCAGCCTTTTTACTTTAACAATGATGTCCTCTGTCCTGTTTGAGCTCTCACCTAAGAGTTTCGTTTTCGATCCCTCCTAGTTATCCCAAGCATGCACATCCCCATACTCCTTTGAGTTGTCCGTAACTTCCGTATTGCTCCAATTGTTAGACTTCATGTCTCTGATCCATAAGAGAGGACTGACAATACACACAGGTTGAAGACCTTTCTTCTTAGACAAAAAAAGGTAATTTCCCTTTCAGAATAAAACTGTTTCTCCCAAATGCATTCCAGTCAAGTTTAATACGTCTGTTGAGTTCTTTCATAATGTTGTTTTCCATTGAACTCAGCTGGCCGAGGTAAATAAATGAATCAGCAATTTCTAACTCAATGTTGTCAACTTTTTTTCTTACTATATAATTAAGTAAAAAGAAACGAGCCGACCCCATATAACATGGGAAATGGCAAAGCGAAAGAAGAAACGAGTTCCCACTGAATCATTGAAAAACGCGCCGCGGAAAAAAGGGCCGACGAAAGATTGGATGTATGTGAAATGATAGTGCGATATTAGGGGGAAAGTAGGCATTCTACGCCACTGGCGGGCCTAGCGTGTGGTGGGGCCATGGGGCTATGGGTGGGGGTGGGGCCACAGTCTCCGTGCAACCCCGTTGGAGTGGTTGCTGGTTTTTGTCGAAAGTTTTTAATTTTTATTTTTTTCAATCGCGAGTTTGTTTTCAAACTAATTACAAATCTTTACCCTTTTTTTTTAAACATTTTATAATATTCGTTAAATTTTTATATTTTTCTTTATTTAAACTTCATTCATTTTTTTTTTAACTTTTAACGTTTTTACCTTTAAACCTTTTCTTAATCTTTGTGTTTTTTTCTTGTCAAACAAATTGTAATTCACTTTTCACAAAACGCCTTATTTCTACTTTTGAGATGAAGAAGAAGAATGATTTCCCGTTTTAAATTAAGTATTATACAAATGTTTAATATTTAAATTGTTCCTTAAGGTTAGTGAAAAGCTAAAATTTATGTCTAAATTGTTTTAAATAATTGTAATTAGATAATTTTAATCCCCTAGTTTGAATTGTATGCGGTCTTTTAAAATAAGTTTTACACAGAAGTTTATTCTTTAATTTCCCTTAAAGTCTGCAAAAAATTTTTATTGCAATTTTGTAATAAGCTTGTAATTAGTAACCTAATGAGATAATTTCAATCATATTCAAATCCGTATTTCAATTTATACTCCGTTTATTATCATCGATTTCAATTCTGCACAGTTCCGAACGTGTCAGAGACATGTTTCTTCCCACCAGA
>QLNU02015360.1:60524414-60545838 GCA_006491805.2 Dysdera silvatica
TGTATCTTACCTCGTTATTGAGTGTTATACTAAGTGAGGTGTATACAACCTCGAATTCAGAGGGAGACTTGTAAATACACGAAGTGTAACATGAAATCATCAAAAGAAGAAAAAGTGGAAATCGTCAAATTGTGAAACACGTCTTGTTCGGTATAGAAGGTGGTAGGTTTTGTTGATAATCTATACCTCCATTTCGTTATAGATTATGCAAAAGCAACGAATGAACCGACGGGAGAACCTAGTTAAGACCGAATATATGTAAATGCATAAAAAACCACCTGAAATTAACACTAATCTATAGGGAAATATCATATTCTATTTATAAATACGATAAAAACATAATGTAAAAATTTACAATGGAGAAATATTTCAGTAATCAGAGAAAAAAAATGAAAAAAAAGAAGAAACACAAAGACGAAAAAAGAAAAACACAAAACTTAGAAAAATAATGAGTGTAGAAAAATAGAAATAAAAATTTTAGAAAACAGAAACAAATTATAAAAGTTTAAAAACAATTGTACAAAAAAATCATGGATAAAAAAATCCCCAAATGCTCGAGCGGGTGAAAAAACGCGCCAAATATTCCTACGATCATGCGGCCTCTCAAACCATTGGGCCCCGCTAATGTTAAAGTATAGGAGTACCTGGCAGTGTTGACGGGGCCCGATAGTGCGAATGGCCCCACGATCGTAGGAATATTTGGCGCGTTTTTTCACCCGCCCTAGTATTTGGTGATTTTTTTATCCATGAATTCTTCTGCACAAGTTTTTTTTTAATCTGTGATAATTGGACTGAAGATGAGGCTCGCATAGACGCTTGGGAGAAGGAGCCGATGAATCACTCATTCGTTTGCATCCAGCGAAAACACTCGATTGTCTACATTCTATTATAGCGTCTTGAACCGATTCTTCCCAAACCTAAAAAAAAATAAAGATAAATTATAGAATTTGCAGATAAAGGGGTAAATGAGAAGAATCAACTATTAAAATAACTCTTAAGGAAAAACACTTTCAAGGAAATGAGGTTCTTCCTGAGATATAAGGCTCGATGCGAGGAGATTGGGATGAGAACATGATACCAAGAGAGTTAACGTGTATTGTCTGCCTCGAGGAACTGCAGAAAAGTGGTCGGGAAATAAGGGGTAGGGGACTGTTAGACGGAGAGGAGGGATAAATAAGGTAACCCGCATCCATTTCATGTTCAGACGGGGAAAAGAACAAAGATACCGACCAGACATTGGGCGTCAACAAGGAAAACACGCTGGCAACCCTATGATGGTAGCGCCCCCTAGAAAATATTTGGTAGACCGAGATTAATTATAAGAAAAATATGCAGCGCCCCCTAGAAGAAAAACATGTTGTAGCGCCCCTTGGGGGAGATGAATTACCATCAGATAGGAATATAGCGTAGGAATAATTATATATAATTATAAATGATGTAGATAAGGATAATTTAAAGTTATTTTTGAAATTATAATAATAGTAGTATTAAATTTTTATGATTTTTAAAACCTTTTAAAACAAGAAAATTTTGACCAGAATATTAAATGAGAACTTTCATTTATTTCACGTGAAGAAATCTGTAATTTTATGTTGTTCTAAATATAACAAAGTGACGTGTTCATTGACATTTTCATATTTGGAACATGAACTAGTAATGGCATTGAGAACATTTTCTTCCATTTGTAAAGTCTTCCTTATAGTTTCAAAGCATTGCAACATTTTATTTTGTGTTAGTTTTCTTCGCACTTCGATTTCTTCAATTTTGCTAGCATTGTAACTCATTATCGTGTTCATCTCTCATCCATTTTCTATATATCTTAAGCTGAAGAATATTCAGCTATCATAAAATATTTGTCAACTTTTATGAACTTTCGTTTTTTAAACGTTTATTTATTACGTATTTACAAATTAAAATTTTTACTTATTTAAAACACGTTTTATTTTTTACGCATTTAAAACATGTTTTAGTTTTTAACGGTTTATAGAGTACCACCTACCCATCAATTCGGGGGAAAAGACATGTGCAATTCAGTTCAGATTTATTTGCTAAATATACTAAAACAGTAATGAGAGGGTGGTGGAAAAGCGAATATTTGCAGTTTGAAAGAAGTGTTAAGAAACAGATGAGGAATTTTGAACGTGAATAATTTTACATAAAGCCAAGTTTGACGATAAAACATGTAATATCAGAATTTTCAAGGAAAATTTCGTTATACAGAAATAATTTTTTCGTCTTATATAGTTTTTTTCAATTCATAAATCAATGGAAGTGTGAAAGTTTATATAAAAATTGGTTATATAGAAGTTATACTATATTTTAATGTTTACATTTTCATGGTGATTTTCCATAGCAATGCTTTTTTCCGCGAATTGTATGAAGTATACACGAATAGCGAATTTATATACCCAAGTACGAAATAAACGTCAATAATACGTCTCTGTTACCCGAAACGTCGAATCACGTGAAATGAAAAACGTTTCTGCAACGTCTATGTGTCCGCCCTGAAAACTGATTAGTCGACGTCCAAAGTTGGTTGTGCAATGTTCGAATGTGCTAATTTTGATGTAAATGTAAGTTTGACGTTCAGTTTGCAGCGTGTAAATTGACGTAGAAATTTATGCTACTTTTTGATGTAATTCATACGTCCTATAATCTTACGGTACAGAACCTAACTAAATTTGGATATTACGCACAAAAATTCGACGTCTAATATTCGTGACGTCTTACACGGGAAGTCTAAAACGTGAGTTGACTATAAAAGTCCCGTTTTGATATGGATTATCCATATATTGAGCAGTAGAGGAAAAATATTTGCTTTCTCGTGAGCATCTGAATATACGTCAAAGGAAGAGAATAAACATGTTTATATTTTTTATTACAGGGTTGAAATAAACTCTGTTTTTTTCCCCCCTCGAGGATTCTCTAAATTCCTTTTCCAGCTATGTTGCATTTTTATCCAAAGTTTCCAAAAATATCGAAAATTTCAGACACATTTTTGTGATTGCTGACAGCACGTAGATTTCTGACACCTTTTTGTGCCTTCGTTCTGGAATACCAAGAATCGGAAATTTTCCGTTTTGGCATGTTTGAATTTCCTTCGTAGCAAGTTTCCCATCAGTTTTATAAGCATCAAGAGATCAGAGATGTCAGACTCATAAATCATACCAAATTTTTTCATTTCAGTTTTCTAAAAAAAATAAATAGAAGTTTGCATCATTGGAAAAATTTTAGAAGCCGTCTTTAAATTCGAAATTGCTGAAACCAGAAATTTTCACTTTAGCTGCATATTAGGTTTAATAAATCGTAATTTTTGTTATCATTTATTTATTCATTTATTCATTCATATATCCACATATATTAGTTTAATTTTCCATTTATTTTTTAAACATCTTTGTATTTTAGGAAAAAACTGCAGTTCTTGATTCCTTAAAATTTTTTAATTTATTAAAATCATTTAACTGCCTTTTTATTAAAATACGTGATTGAGAAAATTGTAGCATTATTTACAATTATACATATGCATTTTGATTTTATGAAGTTATAAACTACCAACTTTCTCCAGAAAAATGGGCATCACGCTTTATTTCACGCAATTCAATTAAACAGTTTGAATGTTCTGAAAATCTCTTATTGCATGCTCTTTCTTTTTCGTATAGATTGTAATATTTTTGATGAAATTTGTAGGCATAATGAGTACCAAATATTTTAATATTTTAAAAAATTTACTGGGAAATTTCATTCTCTTGGACTAATTAGTAATATCTGAAACTGGATCTAGGATTTAACGCATTTGTTAAAAATACTTTTTAACAAATGAGTTATTATTAAAAGTGCATTTATTTTTTAATGATTCATGCCGAATAATTTTTTTACTTCTAAATTTTTTCATAATTTTTATAGAAGCACAAAGGTATTTGTATTAATTCTTTTTTTCTTCATAATATAAGTATATGGTTACTTGACGAATTATTAAATTCTTCGTAGCGATTTAAATCAATTCATAAAGATACTTAAGTTCTGTTTTTCTAAAACTCTCAGAAAAATTTAGCAGATTTACGATGAAATAAAACGAAAAACGAATATCCAATTATTATAAATTTTTCGAATATTTATTGCATGTGGGATAAGGGAAAATGCTTTGTTTTATCGAAATTTTTGACTTTTGAATAATTCAATTATTTATTTCGCGTACTTAATTTTTTGTTTATTTAAATCCTTTAGGATATATTACTTCCCTTTTCAAAATCTTTGCATTTTACTCTTCATTTAAATTTCTTCACATTTGAAATATCATGAAACCTATTTGTCGTCTACTGCCAAAAGCCATTATTATAATATAAATTAAACGTTTGAAATTATGCACTGCAGAATGTTTATTTAAGGTAATTTAATTATGCAATCCATATTTAGAAGGTAATCTTTTCAATTATCCATTAAACTTAAAATAAAATGCGCGAATTTAAAATATTAGTCCAAAAACCCAAGCGATTTTAAGAGTCGACCGGTGTTTTTTGAAACCTGTTCCTTCATTCAAAGTATTATATTAGATTTATTTAAAATTATCTACAGACCAAACAATTTAAAATTTAGAAGACTATTCATTAATTATAACTATTTATTTTACATCAAAATTATAAAAGGAAGCATTTTATTTTATTTAAGAAGGCTATTTTTTAAAGACAAATATTTATCTATTTATCATAAAAATTCATTAGCGAAAGCCTGTTAGAGACAGAAATTTAACACATACTTCCTAAAGCACTTACCGGTTTAATATGGAATGGCTTAGATTGGTTCTAATGACCGAGCTGTAATGAGAAAATACTATTATATATTTGAGAGAAAAAAAAGGAATTCGAAGCAACTTTCAATTTAACAGATGAAAAACATTTCTGAGTTTGAAAGTCTCAGTAGGACATGAACTACTGTATATTGAGGTAATTCTTTTAAAGTTACAGTAATACTATTTCAATTTATTTTTTATTTTTGCATGTAAAAAGAAAAAGCGAAGCTATGTAGATTATTACTGCTATCTTTGTTGTCGTCTGAAAAAGTTATCTACTTACAAATGTTATCTACATAATTTATGAAATCATTTTCTTTTATATAAAGGAACAGTGTGAACTAAAAAATTTAGAAGGGAATTTTACCATACAATAATTTCTGTCTTCCACGTATAAGTAGCTCAACATAGAGCTATTTTTGTTTTAGGAGAAAAACAGCCTTTAAACATTTTTACTCCTAAAATGTTAAAATTAACCTAATCTTAATTTATAAATCTTAATTTATTAATCTCAATTTATAAATTAATCTGATTAATCAGATTAAAAATCTAATAGCTTAAAATCTTTTTCTTCTAAAGCAAAAAAGCTCTAGCTTGAGCTACTGATACACGAGTGAGAAAATTGGTATTGTATAATAAATTCCCCCACGAAAACTCACAAAAACTCGCCCCGGTGGCTTTGTGTGTTGACCATTATTTGGCAATTGTGTTATCCCTGAGAAGGGTAATAATATCTTACAGGGAATTTTATTTCATTAGAATTAGTTTTTGTAGTACATTGTAACTAGATGTAAAAATTTTCAGACACATATTTTATTTGCGCCTGGAATTTTATTTTCGTGTATAATTGATAATTACATTCATGTGACTGTGTCTAGGTAGAAACCAGGAAAAATAACTATCGAGAATCGTTTATTCATGCTCGGCTCTTCAATATATGTAATCATTTTTCCCACATTAGTTGGGGGAAGAGGAGAGAGAGCGATTCGATTAGTAATTATACCGCTTTTTATAATGCGCATGTTTCAGGCATGCAATAAATACAAGAAGATTATTATGCTGAGCGGACTAAATTTCAGGATATGCGTTCTGAAAGTGGTGTGTGTCCGCGCGCGCACATGTACTCCAAAATATAAATTTTATTATATATGTTTCACAGGTTTGATGAGAAGAAAATAGGTGTGTTAAACTGTATAGATATAATTTTATTTCTTTTATAACTGTTTTCGCTAAAATAATTTTGCAACAAAAATCGGTGAATTTAAAATAGTTTAAAACACTTACCCACTTTCTGGATTTTAATATAAAATATATTTTTAAAAAAATTACATTATTATAAAATGATAGTAAATATCTTTTATATATATATATACACTGAAACCTCTCTATAACAATATTATACGGACCGAGAAAAATTATCGTTGTAGAGGGATTTATCGTTATATCGGATATCGTTGTAGGGAGGTTTTACTGTACAGACACACACACACACACACACACACACACACATATATAATTTTTAAAATAATTTTTGGTCAAAAGTTCCCGAAATTCTTATTAAGCAATTTGTAGTGAAACATTGTGCAAAAGTGATAACATTTTGCTTTGCTTTCAATATTTTCGTCGTCGTAATAACACCATGTTTTCTATAATAATATAATATTATCATTTTTAAACCTAAGATATATATGAATTTCGTAATGTTAACTCTGCCCAATAATTGCGTTATTAATAAAAAATTACCTTATATATTAATATTGTTATTCTAACTTGGACTAAAGAAAAATAGGAGCGTGTACGTATATTAAAAAGTCCACATATTGGATTTTTCTGGCTACAGAAACTTCTTTCTTATAACTTCAATTCTTAGACAGTTTATGGAGCCGGGCAGTTGACACAGCTAATTTTACACACTTTGACACAACAATGTCATTTTTATCTTACAAATTCAAGTAAAATTAATGTACATGTACTTGCCTATATAGTCTGTTCGCGGAAAGTTGTCCACCACACCCGTTAGAATTTAATTCCCTTACCTCTACTGCAATGGAACAACCCGTCTGTTACTTCAGCTTCCTTGAATTCTAACGGGTCTAGTGGACAACTTCCCGCGAAAGGACTATACTTTAGTATCACCTGTATTTTATATGAAGAGGTACACACCCGAACCTCGTTAACGTAAATTGCTTTGAACACGAACTATTTCCTGAATCAAATTTCACAGTGATAGTAGTACTATCCTACCCTTTCTGGAATACGTGAACTCATTTTAGCACGAACAACTTTTTTCTCACTGTAAGTGTTCGTGTTAATCAGGTTTGACTGTATTTAAAATGCTGGATAAATTTCAAGTTTCGCAATAAATTAGGAGACCCCTTGTTGTGCTGCATTAAAATAACACGTAGCCTCATTGGAAGCTTCGCTATTTATGTAAGAGTTTAGAAACACATTGAATATTTAGTAGCTGTTATTTGAGATTCATCTTCTACTTGGCGATGTGGTTCGTTTGCTAAACTTCAAATTAACAGAATATGTAAAGGATAGTCTGGAGTGTTTATTTCGCCTTCCTAAAATTTTGTATGATATGCTAAGCATAGTATTTGTCGGGAAAGTTTTCGTGTTTTTAATTTGGTGTAATAGAGAGATTCACACTGTGTAAGAGGGTCACCTTTCTAGGCGAGGATAGAGGATTTTGTAATTCATAGTTTCTTATTCCTCTCCAGTTTTAATACGTGAAATTTGATTAATTAAAATACAAGTAGATTATTTATTATCGATGCTCATATATTCAAGACGTAAAGAAATAAATATTTTAATAATTTCAACCCCACACAGTATTAAAATTAATTCTGAACACACAACATACAAATATCATTCGTACGGCATGTTTCACTAGGTAATTCCCACAAAAGCATCTATATTTTTTCCACTCTACATAGAAACCTGACGTTTGCTTTACACAAATGATCTCAATTCATACGGATGTAACATTATTCGTAATAACTGCAGGAAATGACCTCCGCGGGCAACTAGATACATTCGGATACGCCGCCTCATATTATCAAAACTTTTTCTCATCATGTTCTCATCTATAGTTTGGATTTCATCCCTGATGTTGCTTTCTAAAACTTGCAACGTGCGAAGATTATTGCTGTGAACACGACTCTCGGTCTCCCAATGAGTGCTCAAATGTCGCGTTTCTATATAGAGTGGTTTATATAGTATAGTTTCAATATATATAGTAGTTCATTTTATTTGGGAAGAGGACCACTTCCCGAAATATCCTATAGAATAATACAAGAAGATTTTTACTTAAGAGGGATTTAACTTGTAAATGTATAATATTTCAGAGAAAGAATTAAAATTTGCTTCTGGAGGACAAGAAGAATTCCAAAAAATTAAATATTGTGTCGTCTTCTTCGAACGAGAAGAGAACATCAAGAAGCTTGATATTCCTTTGTTACATTTGTTTTCATATGATTCTTTCCTTGGTGACCAGTTTGATTAATAGGACGTGAAATTTGTGTACTATCACGCATGGCGAATTTTCAAACGTAGTGTCGCCTTTATGAATTTTATTATTCTCACCTTTGTGACACAGCTAGAGATAATGTTTTTAAAACCTTAGAGATATAGTTTTTAAAACCTTAGAGATAATGAAATAATGTTTTTAAACCTCAAAGAATCAACATTGAGGTGACATTATCAAGCATCAACGACATTTGTGCTCTACATATCTCTAGATGTAGTCAAAGCTTAGTCAATACTCAATTCTAGATATTTCTAAATTGATTATGGTTGGTCCAAGGTGATTGGTTTCGGTGTCTTTGTCTTTGGATCTGGTTTGAACCGTTGTGCAATTTGTCGCTATTAAGATTCATTGGCGGTGATGATCGTTGTTGGTATCATGGCGCTGAGGTCGTGAACGTTGAAATGAGACGCGTGGACTGTAAACATTTTTGATAACTTTAATTAGAAAATAAACTATTGAAGAAATATTCATTCATTCATTCATTCATTCATGCACGCACGCTGGCAGGCAGGCAGGCACACACACACGCACACACACATACATATATTACGTACGTACGTACATACATACACACATACATACACACACATACATACGTACGTACGTACGGGGATTCCCACCATTGTCTATGCCTAGTATCCGCAAGAAATGTTTTATTGGTGTTCGCAAACCCACAAATGTAATATCAAGTTCGATGATGAAAAAGCTTAATTTCTAATAATGGAACCGCATGCAATAGTGTGTGTGAGCAAAATGAATTTAAAAATGCTTAATAATAATAAATATATTATAAATAATAAAAATAAATAATATGAACTCAGTGTATAAAATGCAAATATAAATTGAGAAATTAGATTTTAATGTATTAAGAAAAAAAAGGTTAACAAATATTGCGTGATGATACGTCACTGGTGTACGCAGGGGGGATGGGGGTTGTAACCGCATATTGCGATGAGATTTTGTACATATAGGGTAAATCCGGGTTACATGCCTCACTTTTTTTAAAATCGATATTCTGAGACCCATGGCGCACAAACATGAAATTTACTTAGTCATAATAATCGATACACTTTTAAGAAGCATATATATTAGTAAAATATAATTTACAAAAAATTCAATAAGCCGCTATAATTTATTTTTTAACACCCTTCGTTGCGGCATCTCTCCCAAGTGTGTCGGGTGTTATGCCGCACCATGAGGCTTGCCGCGCTTCGTATAGTAAATGAATTTACTTCCTATCAAATACGTTTCTTCAAAAACTATGTTATGAAAAAATAGAATAACTGAAATTGCGATTTTATAAAACATAAAAATTGAATAAATTCAAAAAACATCTGCTGTTTTTATTTTGCACTCATTTTCAGAATCGGAACAAACATGGACAAAATAATGACATAAATGAATTACTTTTTTTTTCAAATAGGCTGGGCTAATTTTTTAATCTATTCTCTCTCTCCCACAGTCGGCACAAAACTCATCGAAAATCGTACATTCTGCGTGAAGCCATCGCTTATTTACATATAGCACAACGTAACCATTCGCATCTTCAGTTGTGTGATAATAATTTTCTTCATATTCATTGCATGTATTCACATCCAAAGTTTGTGATGACCCAGCTTCACTTTCCTTTTTTTTACCCATCTCATTAGGATTACCTCTGGCTTTCTCTATTCCAATGGAACCAAACCCAGAAACATCATCTACTTCAGAACTAGTACTATGACTATTTGATTCATAATCTAACCACCTTCTTTCGTTATTTCTATTTCTTTCTTTTCCAACTTTCTTCTCCAACACTTTCTTTTAACGGTCTTCTGTTTTCTGCAGTGGTTAATACAAGTGCCTATTTCTTCATTGCCTTTCCTTTTTTCTTTATTTAATTTTGGAATTGGAGATATTGCATGCAAATATTTCGATGGAGTTGCAATATTCTTTTCAGGCAAACCTTTACTCGTGGATGGCTGTGAATCCACAAGGTCTTATGCTTTCGACTCAAGTTCATGTTTATTCCATGGTTCCAGTATCAATAATGACGAAAAAACAGAAAGAAATTTGGAGAGCTTTTTTATGAATTTGGCGGATTTTTTGAAAACTTTGGTGATATTTTTATGTATTTGTAAGAAAAGAAAATTATAATTAAATTGGAGACATTTGACTAGGATTTGCGATTATATTTAACGGCATTTGGCGCAAAAAATTAAAATTAACATCCGAAAGAATACGCGCGGCGTATGTTTCTGATTTTAACTGTGGCATGTATATCAACTTGCAAGGTATAGATGCCTCACCCAAAGCTTTCCTGATCTTGAATTCAAACATGGCGAAATAACAATGAAACCTCTCTATACTAAGACTATGCTTCGCTCAAACAGGGAATCCACTGACATCGTTAAAGTCTTAGCTGTAATATACAAAATACGATAGCACACGAAAATATTTCATAATAAACTCTATAACTCACCTTATATATTTGTTAATTTAAAAACAAAAAGGCACAGGAACACGATGTTTTTACCGAACACGCTTCAAATACTAAATGGCGCACATTTGGTATTTTTTGCAGTGTCACCCCACAGCCTGTTTCAGAACTAAGGGGGTGAGCAATCTATACCTGATGTGGCATGTAACCCGGATTTACCCTACAAATGGATATATGGAGTTGAAGCTTTGCAATCCCCCCCCCCGCTTATGAATTTTTTACGTAAGCCTATGATTTTAGTACATAAGCCATGCTTTATCGTGCACTCCCTGAAATTCTATCTCGCACCCCATATTGAGAAACCTTGCTTTAGATATTCACTTTATTGCTGATACGTGATGGCGAAAGAAACCGAATGCAACTTGCAAATTTTTAATTAACACTCTTAATTCTGTAAAGGAAGAAATCGGACAAAAAAGTAAAATTGTAAAAGCTAACGAATTAAGTGATTAAATTTTTGTTAATTTAATTGGGCGAATCAACTACAACCGAAAGATGACGTAAATTTATTAGATTATGCCCATCTTTTAGCCTAAAAAATTCAGGCATTTCAAAGTCAGTTAAAAAAAGTTCGGTTCAAAAATCCATATTTATTTTATTAGAATTTATGATTTGAATGGTACTTTAATCTTAGAAAATAAATTTTGAAACGAGATTTTATTCCATAAAATTAAATGTTGAATGAAATTTCCTTCCTCGAAATTAAATTCTGTAATTAGATTTTATTCTTTGAAAAGCGAAGATTTTTCCAATAACGAGAGAGTTTTCTTTTAAAAATGTTGAGATGTCCAATAACATATTATATGCATTCATATATTATAATAAATATAAAATTGCAATTTATTTTAAATTATTGTGGAGGAGGGAGCCCAGGTCTCAAGGCCATATATTAAAACTCTAGTCCTATGTTATATTAATTAATTTAACAATTAATTCAAAATTATTCTAAACCGAGCAGCTTTGACGGAAAAAGTACGTGTTGATTAGTTATGTATTGTATTTTATTTCATGGCAATTAAAAATTGGAAATATTACTGAAAATGTGCTTCATAATGGAAAATTTATTTTTATTAACATGTATATTAATATTAAGTTAATCAGAAAGTTAGTATTTTTATATGAATTTTGAATAAATTTAGGGATCTCAACTTCATTTTGAACCAAAATATCCTGTTAAAGATTGAATGCTGAATATTTAAAGTTTTATTGTATTAAGCAATCATAAAATTTTTGAAGTTTTACATTCCGAAAACTAAATTTTCAAAATGGATAAATATTTTTGATACAGTGTGCTCTTTTATTTCCAGAAGGGAAGAAACGCTACTCCTGCATAAAATGGTACTTGTATTATTTATGAAGATGCTGTTACACTGGTATGCGGACAGTAAAAAGAGTGTTTTAAAGTTTTTTTACGGGGATGTTTCTCTAAGAGGAGAGTCAAGATTTAGAAAGCTTTCTAACAATTGAGATGATGAAATTGTGATACTCATCGGGAATACCCTACATTGACCTACGAGTTAGACAGGAAAAATTTTTTCAATAGAACAAAAGTCAGACATTTAAAAATCTTAAATATAATTTATGTGATATTTTTATATAACACGAATCAGTTAAAAAAAGTTAATTGCTGGCATTTCCACTAACGATACACCCCTTAGTCTCGAACTGTTTTAAAGAAGGTAGTAATATATGAAGAAGAGGATTCCATATAATAGCGTAAAATGAGAAAAGAGTATAGAAAACTAAATGAGCTATATTCACTCAATATAACTTATCCATAGGGAGTAATTTTGCGCCACCTCCTAATTTACAATACGTTTAGTTTTAAATAGCTGAAATGACCAACTGCTGCTTCTGATAAGGTTGCGAATCTGGTTTTCTGCTCTGTATTTTACAAAATAATTTGGCAAAATTATGTGCATCTAATTTGGTGATTTAGCTCTTTCTCCGTAGTATCGTTTATAGGCTTCATTTGAGTGATGTTTAGAAGTTGATATGCAGGCGAAGTGGAATTGCAGACGAAGAGATTAAAAAAAAATAAAGAAATTTAGAAACGCAATTTTACTTTTCTAAGATGTTCTGACTCCTAGTTTGAATAAAATAGAACATTTCATCTAGAATTTCTAATGCCTCCTCATTTACTCCAAAGTGCAGGATGACGTTGAATCATATGTGTGCTAATAACCTCTTTTTTGTTGTCTTTATCACCAGTATTTGCTACTTTATACAAATTAAGCTGTAACTTAGGGCTTACTATTCAATTTTAAGCCAGTACCTCTATAAATATCATTAAACAGATGTGGGGAAGATGAAAATAAATAAAATATGGATCAAAGTCAGCCTGAATGATTATACCGTTTGCGCGAAAACTATTTTCATACGGAAAATTCGGTTTTGTATTAGATGTGGTTTGTGTAGTAGCGCTTATTTTGTGAGAATTTAGAAACACAGGAACTGAGCTATCAGTACAAAGAAATACTGTTTTTAGCTGGATAACTTAAAAATAGCTATCGCAGAAAAAAGGTATTAGCAAAAAGAAAGGGTACCATGTTTTACCACAATAACGCTAGACTATGCACATCTTTAGTCACTAGGATAAAAAATAGTTTAAATTTGGCCGGGGAGTTTTATGTCATCCTCTGTATTCGCTGAACCTGGAACCTTCGGATTATTAATTACTTCGATCGTTAAGGAACAGTTTAAATGGAGAAAATTTTGAAACTATGGTAGCAATCAAACACATCCGAATACTTTGTCATATGCGGCCTACTGTTTTTCAAGAGAATACCATGAAACTACCTGAAATCTGGGTTAAAGTTATCCAAACCGATGGCATCTGTATTTTTTTAATAAAGCTTCATTTTAATATAGGAGAGAGAGAGACCCGTGTTTCAATTTCATTAAAAACAAGCAAAAGAACTTTTAATCAACCCGAGATACTGATGTCAATAATGCATCACATTTGGCCAGAACATAAAATATAAAGTAATAGTAAGTAAATATAAAATAAAAAGGAGAGAGTCATAATATTGTTGTCGAAAAAAACGTATATATTTATAAAATTAGGGATAAGTGTCTTCCTTAATAATGTTACCGAAGAAAATGTGTTTTTATAAAACTAGGAATAAGTTTTTTTGTAAATGTAGTATTCAAAAAACATGTTCATGGACTTAGTTTTTTCTGTTTGAAATCGAATTTTACTGTAATGTTTTAATTTTTGTAAGTAATTTATTTTATCACCTTCTTTTTATAGCTTTTATTGTTTTGTGTTTGCTGAATCAAAAAAATTTAAACCCTATTAGTCAAAGTGCTGGACTATAGTACTTAGTGGGATAGCTTCCATCGAAGAAGAATTTCTTTGAAAGCGCGAAATTCATTTTTTTTGTAGTTTATTTTAATGACGAGTTCTTTTCACTTACAGCTTCGTAAGCTTTATATAGGGTGATCAGTTAAAAACGTTACTTTAATAACTTTGCTTCTGAGGTAGGTATGATTTTGAGCAAAAGTACGTCAATTTTTATTTCCAGTAGGAAGCCCAGTAAGTATCAAAAAATTTTTTTGTTCAACCCCCGAACTCCAAGCCCCCAATTTTAAATTTTCAAATGTTACCCTCTATCTTGTGATATATCATTTTAAACAGCGTAAAAAAAAAATATTTCTATGGAAAAAAATTAAATTGTTTCATGCATTCGGGAGAAAGAGCTAAAAATAAAATATTTTTTTTCATTATTCGCGCTGGTATCAACGAGAGTTATAGCGGAGGCCAAACTCCGATATAGAAGTCCGATAGTCCAGTGCCTGAGCGGTTGATCGCAAGGAAGTAAGGTGGTCGTCCAGAGCCTGAGCCGTTGGTCGCAAGGAAGCAAGGTGGTCGTCCGGAATCTGAGCCGTTGGTCGCAAGATGGTCATCCAGAGCCTGAGCCGTTGGTCGCAAGGAAGCAAGGTGGTCGTCCGGAGCCTCAGCCGTTGGTCTCAAGGAAGCAAGGCGGTCGTCCGGAACCTAAGCCGTTGGTCGCAAGGAGTCAAGGTGGTCTGCGTGGGCTCCAAAGAGAGCCGTGAAGCTGCTGACGCCTGAGTTGTCGTTTTTGAAACCCTAGATCAGCGAGAATGAGGAAGAAGGATTCGGCTGCCGAACTGAGTGAGTCATGTTGCTATTTTTCTTAGAATGAGGTTACAATTGAAATGTGGGTTGAGGTGCGCATTTGTTTTTTGAATGTTGGGATAATTAGTGAAAGGTGGTACTTATACGCATCCATTATTGATTGTTATCACTTATATATTAATAGCTAATTAGGGTCATTTCTGCTTAGTAAAAAAGTGCCAGTAATTAATCAAGATTGTATTAGCTAAGTTCCTGAAGTTGGTTGTTAAATTTAGTATTCAATTAAGTTAAGGTATTCATTGTTGTAATATTGTAGGTGTAATAAGCTACCTGCTTTAACAGAAAAATAGTTCTTTCCCCGATTGGGCATTGCGCGTTATGATTGCATTGTACTAGATCACAGGCATTGTAAGATTACTAGTTAAGAATAATTATATTATTTGTTTGTTTTTTAAAAAAAATCTCTTTCATGTTTTGACGCCGCTTTATTCCTTACATACTTCCACGAATAACGGTAAGTCGGTTTTCAAAGTCAAGCACAAGTAAATCACCATACCATAACACTTCCGCCATTTGCATTGCTTTATTTTTGCACATTAAGCTACTTTGTGAATAATTCTAGTTTCTCTGTATGGGAACATTACGTTACAAATTTCATGATTAAAAAATATCAATATTAAATAGGAAAGATTAAAATTAATACGTATTCTGAAATTCTGTCAAGTTCAATTTTATATTGTTGTTCAATGTTTCGCGCCGTGATACCCTCTGTAAGACAATTTTATTTGAATTAAAATGTGCGCACTATTTGAAAATGTAATATCAATAGATAATGCTTCAAATCATGGTTAACTTTCAATAGTAAAAATAGTTTAACAGAAGGCTCTCTCTTTGTATATAAGACACCTATTTACTTTTTCCTCGTTACATTTAAGAGACAAAAATTTCGTGTTATATAAATGTACTAAATGTAAACAATGACCCATTTTTTATATAAGGTGGAATTCGACGTAGCTTCGAAAAAGAAATCCTGTTTTTTTTTCTTCTTAAGATTTTGTGCTTCGACATCTGTCGTCATCGAAGGATAAAATGTCATCTCTTTTTTCTCATGAATAAAAAGACAAATTTCCATTTTTAAAAAACGGGTAGAATATAAAAATCTAATAAAACAGTTTTATAGCTTCTTATGCATCGAATACCCTTTACAGATAACATGACTTGCCGCTTTTCTTGCATAATATCGTCCGCTTGCGTTGTTCGGTAAAAAAGTTTATTCGGTTATGAGATGCAGATGACGAAAGAAAAATGCGATTCGTTGTGCTCTTTGACATAATTATTAAGCAACCTCAATTTGTGAATTAATTTAATTGTGAATAATATTGTACTTAAACAATTTATATTATGCAACATAAAAACTTTATTAGAACAAATATAATTACATTGTATAATTTATTACAAATTTAAACATTCAATTTGATTTGTTTGCCTAGACGTGGATAAAGGTTATTAAGCCTGACAAAATCCATGTTGTCCGAGATGAGGATAGATTGGTACATCAGTCAGATGTGAAAGTAATTGCACCAACAGAGTTGATAAATATGACACTAGATAATTGCAAGTCATTAGTCTGTAATCTGGAATACCTAAATTATAAACGCTTAACGTTGTAAGAAATTTGGAATGCGTAATACATAAAAGAAAATCCACGTTTGAGATCAAACTAGAGCTTTCAAAGCTTTAGTTTGAAATGAAGCGTGGATGTCAGAAATTATTACTGTCTATAATAAATATAAGCGCAAAAATTTAAGTAATGTTATGTAGAATACGTTAAAAATTACTAACAATATTGCGGAGAGTAGTTCTTGACATTAGATAGAGCGTATCACCCGGTTTTCCCTCCCTTGAAGCCTTTTCCAGCCAATTCCCAATGAAGGGCAGAGCTATTTTTCCAAAACGCGTCGACATGTTTCTGTACAATGTCAAAATTACACTCCACAATGTAGTTACTGATATTTAATTAAAAACATTCCTTATACATAGTAATTACGTGGATTTTTTTCTACATATTATATCAATTGGCAGAGCTATATTCAAGAGAATTTTTGACTTAACGCACCTGAAACTGAGAATGAATATAATTTATAAGGGCCTTTTTTGCATTCGGTTTCTTCCAAATTCTGTTTAAAAGATATGTGGACATGAAAGATACCATTTGTTCGTAAATATCTAAATATGTATAAAAATCGAGATCCCCGAAACAGGAACTAAAATTCGCACGATAACCATTTGTTTTGAGAAAAGAATATTTCGTAAACGTGAAGAAACGATTTATATCATAACCTCAGGGCCCGCTGCAAACAGGGATCGCCTCAAAATAGAGATAAGTGTATTGGTTTCGTTCTTTTTACTTGTACTTCATTCTAGTCTTCATTTCTTTTTTTGAATCGATTTCCACATTGTCGGTTTCAGAAAAACATCTTATTCCAGATGTTTCATAAAACTTTGTTCACAAAAGTCCGGAAGCCAAAGTTTTAGTTTTTAGCGTTTTTCGATTCATAAGTAGATTATTCCATTTGCTGCAAACTTCGGCATCCTGAAGCACATATTTCAGAATTTTAAAATTGACTAAGTCATATACTCCACGTTTAAAATTCGAACCAGACTCTAATTTTTTGGTTTATAATAGCTGATCGAGAACAGAAAACTGACCATGCATTCAGACAGGATCCCAACCAGCTATATACAAATGTAATAGAACAGTACTTGGTTCGAGTCCGTATTGAGCGAGTGGTTAGATTCATATTTCCTACTCCTTCTATTATAAGCTAAAATAGGTTCTAATTTGAACCCTAGACGTGGAGTGTTAGATTTAATCTTAAAGCATAATTCTTCCGCCATTTCCTGAATTACATAGGAATACCCTTCTTTGGTAAGCACGCATATGAGAAGAAGATCAGGCATAGCTGTAATTGGTAACTCAACGGTCACAACATTGGAATAGCAATCCAACTATCTCTGGTTTCAAACCAGCCAACTGTGTTTGATTATTTTTCGCTTCTCTTCCCGCCGTTATGAGTTCAAAAGAAGGATATAATCATATAGGATTAAAAATAAAAATAGGGAAAACAAATTCAATCCGGAAAATAGTTTCAGAAACCCTTTTCCTAATAAGACACAAATTTATAATATTCTGATTGAATAAATTTTGGCCTTTCCTAATGATTTTGCATCTGGAAGATTTTAAAATATTATATCTTCATACGACTGCTATGATTAACTGTGATTAGTTTGCAGTTTTATAACATACAATATATCACTGCTTTAATATTTTTTAGGAGATCTATATGCATAGTTTCCATAAACTCAAACTCTTATATTAGTAAGGTGAACATATAATGATAGCAAAATTGCGTATGAAACTTGTGCAAATATTGAAAAAAATATTTTAATACTGCCACATTTTAGAGTACTGAAATGCAGTTAATCATTTGTCAAGTAAATAATTTGTATTTCCTCTAAATAACAAATCCATGCCCCTTTTGCTTTTTGGGGAAAAACTTGGTGCTATCTTTGTTTTTAATAATGGAAGTCACTTGTAGAGTTATCGTTAATTAAGTAATTAATTAGTAGAAAAACATTTGCAATTAATCGTTCCAATTAAAAGCAGCAGAGATAAGCAACATTTCAACAATATAGTAAAAACCCTCTTAACGGATACTCCTCAGACACGGCCACTCTGTTTTTACGATCAAATAAAAATTCCTCGGAAAAAGCTCCTTCACAATGATATCCCTCCCTCTTTTATGGACAAATTTTTCTGTTCGGCGTGTATCCACTAATGAGAGGTTGTGTTGCAATAAATAACATTAAAACCATGTGTCACGTCTACATTTAATAAGTTTCCCTTCTTGGATATTTTAGTGGCTCCGAAAAGTGCAATTTTCCAATATTCCTGGTTTTTGCAAAAAATACTCACCTCTTTATTAATTCTAGAATTATCCCTATTTTTCATATCAGAATGTCTGCTCAAAAATATTCTGTTTTAAAGAGAGTGCTTCCTTTGACGAAGGTATCGATTTTTAGCGGAACTTAAAAAAGAGCCATTATGACTAGAATAGTTTTGGTTATTTAATTTGCTACTAGTAAGTAAGTAAGTAAGTAAGAAAGTAAGTAAGTAAGTAAGTAAGTAATACTTTATTCCTTATTATTATGTACATCAGGAGACCATACAAACGATTTGCTTGGGAAATGGAAAGAGAGCAGTAGCGATGCTAGTAACGGGGCTCTCTTTCCGGAAGACAAAGCAAGGGATTTCTCGTATTCAACAAGAAACAATAACGATATCGATTCGCGCGTACAAATCCGCATTGTTATTAAGAGATTTACATTCGCAGGTGTATCACATTTACAGAGTTTATGAGCAGAGTCTTGACTCGAAGATGTTACAAGTGAAGGTTGAAGTCCAAAGGTGGAATCTTTGTGGGCTGCAGAGTAAGAATGTTTTTCCTTGTAGCCAAGGCCGAGAGAAGAAGTAGGAGAAACAAAAATAGTAGAAAAATGTAAATGAATTTTGAGTTGACCGTTGCGGGTGCAGTTTTAAAGGACATTTATAAGGAAAGGCAGACAAAAGAAAAATGGAAAAGGAAGAGCAGGGAGAGCAGAGGAGGGGGAAGAACTGAAAACTAAAAGGAAAGAGTGGGAAGGCAGAAGTAGCAGGCAGAGCATACTTGATTTAAGTACTAATCAAAGATTTTGGCTTTAAAGGCGTGAAAAGACAGGGCTTTAAATTCTTGAGGGATCGAATTCCAGATTTTAGAACCCGTAACGGAGACACTGTGTGTTTTATAGTTTGTGCGAGTCCGCGGTAGCCTGATATCGTCCTGGTGACGTGTATTGTAATCATGTGTCGTCTGTGAGATGGAGAAAGGTAAAACTAGGTCACCTTTTGTGACTTTGTACATAAGGAGTGCAAGTTTATATTTTACTAAGAGAGTGAAAGGAAGAATGCGCCATAATTTAAAAAATTGGCCAGCGTGTTCATGGAAGCCTGCAAAGTTAACTATTCGCATAAGCATTTTTTGCGTTCCTATCAATTGCCTAAGGGAAGTAAAATATGTGATTCCCCAGACCTCAAGACAGTAGGTACACTGTGTTTCTCCTTTTTTACCTCCTTCGCATCGTTTTCTCTCAGTTCCGCTATCGTACCTTCATTGGTAGTATAACTAAAAAACTAATAACAAGGGCTAGGACTTTTATGATTTTGCATTTTTTTGGCATTGCCAAAACGTTGCTTAAGTATATATAAATGTGTTTAATGAAAAACTAAACAGATTGAAACACCTTCGTTAGGGCAGCTTTTTGCATTTTCGTCATTTTTAAGGGATGGATCATTTTTTATGTTTTGGATCATTTAAACGGGAATTTTTTGGATATTCTTACGTCAACAGTTTGCATTTTGTGATATTTTCAAATAAAAGGCATTTTCCGCGAATTTCTCAGAAATTTCATTTTTTTTCCAAAAATCCAAAAATGTAAATTTGTCAATGTTCCTTTTTTTTTTTTTAAAAGAATTCAAAATTCCTGATCCATAATAGATATATTGCAGTTATGCAATACTCAAATAAATTTTTCAGTTTTGCTATGGCTAATTTGAAATACTGAATAACTTATTTTTTTGTAAGTTTTTGGTTTTTTAAGGTCACTTTTTTGTTTATAGGGCATTTTTTTTATTCTGGTTTTTAGATCATATGTATTTTTTATAGGTCATTTCTGACTGTTTTTAGGTCATCAAAATCTCCTAGCTCTACTAATAATTCCTCATCCGAAGTCAAATCATTCTCTATATTCATAGAAGAGTGTATATTCTTCAAAGCTTTGTATGTGCTAAGAGAATTAATTAAGTACATCAACGTATTTCCTCTTCAGAAATATTTAGCTGACTTTGGCTCATTATTTTACAACCGGCTGCATTTGTGTATATAATATTCTTCAGCATTAATGGATTGTCAAAGCTGTATTACTTTAAAAAGTTTTGGACACAACATATACTAGATGAAGACTGAAAAATTGCAAAATTATCGTTATATGCAGGCTCATTCAAAACAAATTATCGTTATAGACAGAATTCACTGTATTTCAAGATATGAAATGCAAAATTCGCCTTTGTCATGAGAGAAAAATATCTAAATTTATAATGTGCATAATATGATTGGAAATTTCATATCGTCATTTTCCATACTTGGAAACATATATGTGTATTTTGTTTTCAGTAAGGGACAGTTCAAGTATTACGTAAGCACCTTTGGGGAGAGAGGGCATTGCTGTTGTGCTTATTTTCCTATGTTAGCCCATGTTAATTTTTGCTTAGGAGGGAGAGGGGTATAAAATGGCCAAAATATTGCTTACGTAATACTTGAACTCCCAAACTCTTTTATTTCCTAAAATATATAATTGCTCAGGCTTAATTTATGCTGCAAAGGAACCCAGACAAAATTTCTAAGGCTTCAAAAAATGTTAATCTATTGC
>QLNU02015360.1:60550910-60568234 GCA_006491805.2 Dysdera silvatica
GTTTCGCTTAAATGACCAGATATGTATTTTATTAGAAACCCCATTCTCCAGTTGGAATAACGATGATAAAAAAGAATTTTTAAGTAAGGAAAAGCCCATGCCTATGTTAAATGTAAGTAAAGTTGCAAAAAAAGGACAAAGTATATAATCGGCATTTTAAGATTTCGTGATATTCGGAGTTTGAATGGCTGTGTGGGAGTTATTATTTAAATAAACTTTTTTGCATGCCATGTTTAATCATTGGTGTTAAATCAAATGTGTGGAATAAGAGTGGTTTCGAATGATTTTGGTAACGTTACCCGTGCTCTTCACAAATTTTCAACACATTAAGCCTCACCAGCGATGAAAATGAAGAGAAATTGGTTTTAAATGGATACATTTAGAACGTAATTTATGAACTATCAACAAGCGGATAACACCTTTTACCCTTTCATTTCGACATCTGTTTAGTTGTATTATACAATACACAATATAGATAACGCGTTGTAGCATATAATATGACGCATATACATAACAAACACATAACAAATACATAATAAATACATACATAACAGATTATGCATTATATAGATCTGACATAGCATATATATATAAGACAGATTATACATAATATACATTTAAATACATTATACAATATACATATGGAATAATGTTAGTCACTGCTGTCCTCGTCAGAATCGTCTTCACTTGCGTTATGGAGAAGGTGGGGATAATCAGATTTGATGATGTTCTTTCCCAAATATACTAGAACGGCAGCCACGTGCGAACAACACCCAACAGTTCTCAGGCTAATCTTGGGTTGGCTTTTTCAAATGACGTCCTTTGTGGGAGCTGAAATCAGCACATTGTTGGGCGTCGTTTGCGCTCTTCTGACAATATGCGTAAGTCCCATCAGCGATAAGGTATATGATTTTCTTTGTGTTTGTTGCATTAAGAATATCATCGACCAGACTTTTTACAATAAATGAGGTGTGGTTGAGGATATCTTCACGAACTAAAGAAGAGGGACGGGCGACGTCATGAATTTCTTTGAGAGCATTCCTTACTTGATGGATTCGATTTTCAATAGTACATTTCGAGTCCAGCTTAAAGTATCGGCCTGTTTGATCAATGTTACTGCAACTTTTCATCTTGTGCAAGTATATGGTTAGTGCTGTTGATTTCATATGATTTGGACTTGGTTTGAGTTTCTTGGTGCATCGTAAAACCTGAAGGAATTCGTCCTTTGAAAGTCCGGTTACAGCAAGACTGACCTCTGATGACAGTGTTCTCATGTCACTAAAATCGCAAGTGCTAGGAATGGTATTCTCTGACGTCATAATTCTTAAAAAATTGACCCAATCATCACCACTCATTAATGTGTAATTTTCCTGTTAGGTTACTATGTTTAGGATAGTCTTGTTAAATGGCCATCAGCACCGAGATGATCTTCACAGACCTTTGTTCGCTTCTTGACGACAAGACGTTTTGTCATTGAAACGTGAGCCCGCCCGATTGCACTAAATTCCGACAGGCCGTCTTCTGATGAGCACACAACACACCTGCGATGGTTATTTTTGGCACAGGGAACGTCAAGAGACACCATACTCTTAGATGATCCATCATCCATTGACTCGTCACTAGAAGACTCGTCTAAATCCATGGACCAAGGATCATTATTCGTATTACAGATTAAGGCATGAGCATAAGCTGCTCGCCTTTTCATTTTATCTTTAAGGTTTGATGTTTTACGGCAGCAGTCAATATTACATGTTGCGCAAAACTTGAGCTGCATCTTTTTTTGTTTTTTCAACAATAAGGTAAACCTTGATACAATCGCATCAATGATGTTATTGCCGATATTTCGCAATCTTTGCGTACCTTTCTCTTTATTTTGGTCTTGACCAGGCACCCCACAGCACTCACAACGCGTTGTGCTGTATCTATTTATAACTTTAAAAAATCAATTTAAACAAACAGCAAAAATGTTATTTTGAAAATGACAATATCAGAAATATGTGGAGCTGTTGCTCTGAAAAGTCCACACTAAATGAATTTTATTTGCTTTTATGTACCGTCCTTTTATAAAGTCTTGAATTATCATTCGGAATGACTTAAAAATTTCATGCTTTCTCATCGGTTGCTGCCCATTAGTATAAAGCTCCCTACACTTTTTGAACTAATGAGTAACACGGCGATATATATAATAAACAGAAAACTGTTTCGTAACGTAGCAGTAATGAAGATAATTTATCACACCGAAATATGTTTTTGATTAACTAATAAATTATAAAATAATAAAAATCCTTAAAATAGGGAAACTCCCATATCAATAAAATTTAAATGCCGATTTTTTTTAAACTTGATATTTAGATAACCCTTGGTACTACAGACAGAAGGCACTTTTGTTGTGGTACACCTGTTGCTTGATACACGTATGGCCAAAAGTTAATGGAAAATTGTACAGTTGGTGTACTGGGAAAAATATGGGTTATTGGTATTTATACCCAAAAAACATTTTCCGATTTCAATAGCAATCAGATGCAGTCCCAAAGGGTCTTCTAATTCCTCTCCTTTAATAGATATATAGAAAAATCCCTAAAATAGGGAAACTCCCATATAAAAAAATATACGGGCCGATTTTTTTAAACTTGATATTTAGATAACCCTTAGTATTATTAATAAAGTGAAGGTACTTTCGTTGTGGTACACCTCTTCTTTGATACACGTATGGACAAAAATAAAATGACCGCTCCAGATTTTTGTTGCCCAGCTTATGTACTAGTAAAAGCTTTAGCCCAAATCGGTTAGCAGCATTTATACCCCGGATGAGGAGTAACCGACAGCCGTTAAGTCGACACGATCATCTATTGTAGTTTTTGAATTATCCAAGGTCACAGCCAACGAATATTTTAGGCCCAACCTTCAAAATTAAGGGGTCAGGGCCTGAATTTGACGTCGATGTACTTCAAATCGTCCGCCTCGCATATACCAAAATATCAGGGAAAATGTTTTAGCGGACCATTTCCTATGGAAGTTCTATCTCCTCCTTTATCATTGCAAAATCGTGGAACATGTCTGACATCGTCATGTCAAACTTCTACCATTGACTGTGGTACAACTTTTTGGTGTTTCCTTGGTAGTGTCGGCTTATCTTCTAGTTCAGATCGTTCTTCTTATTCGGCCAATACTCTATGCCGAGTGAACAATGTTTGGCCATGTACTGCATACTGTACAAGTGCCAAACCGAAGTTTATTCTGTAAGCTAAGAGATTAAGTTCCTCTTTTCTGGGAACTTCATTCTTTGCATAATATCGTATGCACATGATCCAAGAATTAACTAAAACCAAATCTAGAAAATGATTGAATGCTCTTGTCGTCCACTTTTTGAAACGCACAGCATACCTGTAATAAATTAGGAATCTGTCAGTAATAAAGTAAGCCCCGTCCTCTCAAAAGGGTGAAATTTACAGGTAAAATGTGCTAAAAATATTTTGTTAAAGATTTGCTAAAGAAACTTTTAAAAACTTTTTTTGTTTAAAGAACTTTTTGTTAAGGAAGTAATTTTTTGGACTATCAGCCACCTTCCTCCTAAAAATTATGGGTACATAATATTCACAGCAATTAAAAATTAATTTTGTTAAGCTACGTATATTCCTCAAGGTGATCAAATGTGAAAATTAAATAGTGCCTTCTTACAAAATAAGGTACTGTAGTTAATTTCTTTGTGCTTGTGACCGAAGGTGCACATACTTGTATTTCTGCATAAAGTGGTCCCAGAAAAGAATATTCCCAATGATATATGCGATTCTGATATTTATGGAAATTAATAAGCTTCTGAACAATAGAATAATTGTTTTAAATTAAAAAAAAACTATTTATTCAAATTATTAGCACTTAAATTTTGAACTGCGAGCGTTGGTTGACATGATGCAACAACTTCCGCAAAAGCAAGTTCTGGTTCCTCGTTTTTCTAAGCTTTCCAGCGACATCTAGTGACACTAAAAGAAAGCTTAGAAGGTACACTTTCGGTCTGAGTTCGTAGTTTATATTAGTTTAGTAGAAAAAGCGTTGCAACCCAAGGTACTCGGTAGGTGTGCCTCTGGAATGACGGGGATAAACGGAAAGTCTCACTATTAAAGTGCATAAGCATGAATGAGGACCTTAACTAAATGATGTATAGATAAGAAACTTATAGATGTTGCTGCACTGTGCTAATACTCTTTAAGTTAATTAAATAACTTTTCAAATGCATTTCTAAATCCGTGTTTTTTAAATCAAAAATTTTCCATTTGTATTTTTTTAATGATGATTGCAGATTTGTACATAAAAACTCATAAGCGCTGCATTTCTCATAATTTTTTTATATCGAGTACTTATTGATATTTGCATGTATATGCTTGTGTATCTATTTTTCAACGGGTATATTATTTTGCATATATACATGTTTGTAATTGTCCTCGTATTATATATATGCAGGAGGTCCTATATTATTATTACATGTCCAGGTCCTATATTATTATATGTCCTCGTACTATAATATTATATGTTCTCGTCCTATAATATTATATGTCCTCGTCCTATATTATTATATCCCCCGTCCTATATTATTATATGTCCTCCTATATTATAATAAGTTTTCGTATTATACATATATTTATGTAGGGGGATTAGCTCACATTAAACTTTATACGCAGGGGTGTAGTCTTACATTAAGCGCTGCTGGCACTCTCTTTCTTTGGGTGAGGGGGGGGGCTGAGGGACAGAGTGGAGTGGGAGAGACCTTAGAAAAGCAGTGCCGGAACGACGTTCCGACCCGTTATAATCTGTTTTACATATATAAAGTATGGTACGTATAATGGTGTACATTCAGGTAAAATATTAGAAACACCATATTAATATCGAGTTTGTCTATTTTTAGCTTTTAATACAGCCGACATTCTTCTGGCCATGGACTCAACAATTTGTCGATATCGTTACCGAGAAATATTAGTCACGTTGATATAATGACGGCTTTTGCTTCAAATTGGATGGTGGCATTTTTAAACTTCGAATCGATCTTTCCACTTCATCCCACAAATTTTCAATGGGGTTGATTTCTGGGGATTGCACTGGCCATTAAAGCAAGTGGAACTCAGAATAATGTCTCCCAAACCAATCTGAGACCAGTCGAGCATTTTGACAGTGCGCATTGTCCTGCTGAAAATGACCGTCTACATCAAGGAACACTGCAGCCATAAATGGGAGAACTTGCTCAGAAACAAAGTTAAGACAGGCACTAGTGCTTAAGGACGTTCAACCCTTGTTGTTGCTTCACCGTGCGTCATTAATAGACTCGTCGAAGTTAAAGCGAGGGCGTCTCTAATATTTTGGCCACCGAGAGTATATATGTGATGTACTGTACATTTTGGATCGCGTATACATCCACGGATAATATTAAATTATAGGGGCAGAAATTAGTTCCCAACTATCCCATCTGGTGCGAAAAACGGAGACGCTTCACGGAGACATAGATACGGAATTTGGATGAGATAAATGAACCCACTTGAGGTCATTAAATGGACAGAATAGAGGAGAAATGAGCAAAAATGAGGATACTACGAAATGTAAATGTACTTAGTGAGACTGTAAGCACATAAAGGCAGAGATATACGAACGCCAAAACTAATATCTTTTGCGCATAAAAGGAATAGCAAACCAACATGAAGATAAGGTTGAAGGGGAGATACCGCCCAAGCGATCGATGTCTATGCTGCCTAATAACACAAAATATTACTAAAGGGTCGTAAAAGTGCAAGATATGAAGCTAGAGGACAGGCAGCGAATAATCAGAATAAACCACTGTGCATTCGCGCTCAGTTGGCGCGTGATACCGTTAGCAGACGGGTTAGTCCATTGCAGTTTAGGGAAGGGCGTCTTGCCGAAACTGGTTTTTCGCGCGGGAAAAACCAGTTCCTCCAAGACGGCCTTCCCTAAACTGCAATGGACTAACCCGTCTGCTAACGATATCAGGCGTCAGATCTGCGCGAACGTATAATAGACGAAACACAGGCACCGTACGCATCACAAAAGCAACCAAACGAAAAGTCCTCCCGTGATATGTCGGAGGCTGCTGCCAAATAGATCACTTGGATTACACGATAAGAAGTCTACATCATGAGGTTTTCGCAAGAAGAACATGCAATTCCTAGTTATTTAAGCGTTATAACGATTAGACACGTCATATATCCCATTATGTCTCAACATTGATAAAGAAAATATTTACGTGGAAATATTCGACGAAACAATACGCAAAAAACAACGTTTTAGAAGCTTCTAAAATGTTGTTTATTGTCTCTTATTTAAAGAAAATATTGTTTCCGAATAGCGAATAATGCTGAAAGAATAAGATCGACTTTAATCTCACCCACATTGTTTCCAAGAGATCCTTAGATGCACCAGTATATGTTTTATCAAAACTGTGCTGATATGAGTGTCTGAGGTTAGTTAGAATTCGGGTATCTATTTGAAAGTTTTGCTTAAAAAATTTGTTATACCATCGTTCAGTGTTAACTTCAGAATGGTAATGAACACAATTCATGTAAAATTATCGGCATTTAAATATAATTCTAGTCATTTAAAGTTTAATAGCAAACTTGCTGGCGCAGTATAGCCCAGATGCTCTTGCGCCATAAAAAAGCCAAACAAACTTGAGGTTAATTCGGGTCCGTTTCCCAATGAAAAAAAAAATAGTAGGTTTGAATGTATTGTTTAAATATAATGTATTCGTCGATCGCTCTATTAACCCGGGTTCCACTCCCAGTGGTATGGTACAACGCGTGCCGTTTTAATTCCCCTGTAGTCTGGTTTCCTTGGAGGTGGCGATTCGGATTCCTCCGAAAACTGTAGGTTCCAGCGCAAAAAAAAAGGAAGGAAATCTGAAATATTTATATTCACGAAAACAGAATTTATGAAACCAGAAATATCTATAATTACCATAGGTAATAAGGACTGCAATAACATAGGTCATAAGGACTACTATATGGAATGATAAAAAATCTGTTATAAATATACTTTAAACTATCTGTCGCCAACCTTTCGGACCTCACGGACCACTAAATTCATAATTTTAAATCCCGCGGACCACATTTCGTGAATTTAGTGCAATATAAAGGTGGAAATTGTCATTCAGAATATGAGAATTTCTTAGAATATTATTTTTGTTTTATTATTAATAAAACATTAAAAATGCAAATAATGTCCAGATTTTTCTGCGGACCACCGGTTGGCGACCGCTGCTTTAAACAATAACTTACGGAATGAAAAATGTAAACACGCACGTTACATAGGCGCGAAGTAGTATAACACATATTACTAACAATAAGGTATAAAACTGTAACTCAAGTAGACTACAACTATAGACGTAACAGTGTAGTAGTAGTAAAAATAATCCACTAGAAACTACTAATTATGCAAATTTAGTAACAAATACGTGTACCAAAAATACCAGAGAGAAGTTATATTGGAAAATGATATATACAAACTATCTGAGAGAAGGCAATTACTACAGAGAAAGTGACATCATATCAGCGACTAGTCATAACTCCAGTTAATGAAAGCAAGAAGAACCATATATATAGTAGAGTAACGATATTTAATATTCACAATATACAGACTCAGCAGGCATCAGCATTTCAATTATGAGAGAGGACATTTGTCTCAAAAAATGCCGAAAAATAAAAGTGATGATAACTCCTATCTTTCACATTTAAATGAAATCTGATTTTGGTAGGAAGAAGTACTTGTTTGAATATAAAATGTTTGAGTTTAACGTGTTACTTCAGTTGCTGCTTTGTTTACTTTTTCTGCAACATTTTCATATGATGAACTTCTCGTTAAAAACCTGTCTTTACCTTGTTCAAAAGAACGATAAGTAGTATTTTTATTTTTTATGTTTGCTTAAATAAATAATGCAAAGTAAGCAAATTGAATTGATGGTTTAGGTTGCTTTGCTGACATGAGTTTAGTGAAAAGCGCCAACTCTAATTTCAATTTGGGTAACTTTATCGCACTCAAATTAACCCTGAATTATTTATTAAAATTAAATTGAAGTTTTTATATAAATCGAACACTACGCAGATTAAATTAAACAACAATGTCAATCAATCAACGTTTATTGGCGTAGTGATACCAACGCCGATGGTATGGCGTGATTAGATGGTGAAACGTTCGAAAGAAAATAAATATTTCTGCCTTCGGTGGGACCTGAACCCACGACCTTCCACTTGCCGGGCGGAGGCTCTACCCACTGAGCTACGAAGGACAATATATAATCTCTTTACGAACGTATATATATTGTTGCCAGTTATTTCGCAGAATGGTGTAGTACATGGACTACTATTTAAACCAAACTGCTCTTTGAGCCGTAAAACCACAAAACAAACAAACAAATAAACCAAATTGCAAAGAGACTGGTATTAAATTGATCGAAATGCCCGTTGCAGCATATGTATTTATATACATGGAACACTACGCAGATTAAATCAAACAACAATGTCAATCCATCAACGTTTATTGGCGTAGATGTTATGGCGTAATTAGATGGTGGAACGTTCGAAAAAAAAATTCTGCGTTCGGTGGGACCTGAACCCACGACCTTCTACTTGCCGGGCGGCGGCTCTATCCTGCGTAGTGTTCGATTTATATAAATACATATGCTGCAACGTGCATTTCGATCAATTTAATACCAGTCTCTTTGCAATTTGGTTTAAATAGTAGTCTATGTACTACACCATTCTGCGAAATAACTGGCAACAATATATATACGTTCGTAAAGAGATTATATATTGTCCTTCGTAGCTCAGTGGGTAGAGCCTCCGCCCGGCAAGTGGAAGGTCGTGGGTTCAGGTCCCACCGAAGGCAGAAATATTTATTTTCTTTCGAACGTTTCACCATCTAATCACGCCATACCATCGGCGTTGGTATCACTACGCCAATAAACGTTGATTGATATTGTTGTTTGATTTAAATTGAAGTTCTTCTCATTTTCCATTCATATCTAAATATAAATAGTACGGTAGAAACCCATTAACCGAAATAAAGGTGGAGAATCCAATTTTAGATATGCAAAATTTCGGTTAATTCGAAAATTAAGTCTCAATGTAAAGGTGAAAAAAAGAACATATTTAATTAAAATCAAACTGAATTACATATTACTAAGTTGTAAAAATCAATAGTAAAAAAAGAGTCTTCCCAAGGGCTACCTCCTTTTAAAGAGGAGACAAAAATAAAATGAACATGGGTGTAAAAGAAATTTTACATAAACCTAGGCTCTCCATTCTGTTTCATCTGTTCACAAATAATGAGAAGCCTACCCTTGATTCCAATCCCGTAAAATTTTTGGGATTAGAGATAGTTTTAATGTCCTCCAGAATATGTCTGTTTCGTAGTTGACTCATAATTTTGTAATTTTAACTTTTGGAAGTAATTTTCTCATTTCTCAACCTCTGCTTAACTTAAAATTAACGAGCTGGCGTTTGATTTAGTGCGGGAATGCGTCACAGTTTGAAATAAAATTTAAAATTCACACCTGTATCAACCTCTTCTGTACCTTCTCTCCTACATACGTTATTGTGTTTATTGTGGTAGCCATATGGCTACTGAGACTCCTGGTTTCCGACATAGCAGCACAATAAACTAGAAAATTAAATAGTATATAAAAAGCGGCTTAGTTCGTTGAGATAGCTTTTTATTAATTCGTTATAATTATAATAATTAGAGTAATAATAAATTTCAATGATTCGTATTTTATTTAACTAATTTTTATCCCCTATTTTCAATTTAACTTCATTATCTATTCTTTATTTTTACCTACAGCGTTAAGACCAGTAAAAGACTTACGCTTTATGAAGGATTTAATGCTAAACCCGTGTAAATCTTTTTATCGTTCTGTTATGTCAAAATATTTTTAAGGGCCGCTAAAATCTGCCTGCCCAGGGTCGCTGACACCATAAGCACGGCCCTGCCTCTAAGAACTCCTACACGTACATATCCCACCTCTAATAGCTCCAACTTTATTCCGATTAAAGCCCGTCTTGAATTTTCCAAACGATGACTAGGCTACTCTGCTCCATCTACGTGGAATGTTCTTCCAGTAGAAATTATAAAAATCCGCTCCTTGGCCTCATTCAAAAGAAGTATATGTACTTACCTATTTTCACAGTAGTATGGCACTGAGTCCAAACAGGACCCTGTTATCTTCTAACTTTTGGCTTTTACTATTTTACACTTAACATACCAAAGCTTTCCCATGAAATTCTTTAATTGACTCCGTGACTGAATTAACACCATGCTTTTTAATAACTATTATCTGGGGTCTATGTGTCTCTGCAATTTTTTCTTTCTGATTTGATTACAAAAAAATGGGAGGAAGGGAGAGGAAGTGAAAAGGGGGGAAAAAGGGGAGGTGGGTGGGTGAGGAGGGGAAAAATGGGAGGGGTGGAGAGGAAGGAGGGGAGGAAAATAAAGAAAGGGGGAAATTTGGGGGGGTAGATGTAGGGAGGAAAAACGTTAGGAAGGAAAAAAAAAAGGGGGAGGGGAGATTGGAGGGAGGGAGGGGAGATATTGTTTTCTGTGTTATACTAATTTCATATTTTTGACCATTTTTTTTGTATTGTGTTTTTTCTGAGTTCCTGTTGTTACGTTGAACATTTATTTTAGTGTTTGATGCTAGCCTTATTTTCGTCTTGTCATGTTTTGTCATGTCTAAAAAAAGAGATTTATTTTGAGATTATAACTTTGTCAACTCATATGGGCAGCACAGGCTTTGTCAAACTCACGTTTTCTCTGGTGCTACCCTGGCAAGATTTCAATCACATAGTGTGTTCAAGTTTTTGATTTTAGATGCTTGTATACGATATTGAGCCAAATTTGTTTGAATAAAATAATAAATAAAAAAAATAAAGTGTGGAATGAACCTTCTAAATACAATAGACTCGCGTGTTTATGAATCAATAGAGGTTCACAAAAGGTTCATGAAATTGAGAGTTCGTAAATGAAAATGGCATTAAAAAACGAAAAATGCAATTCTAATTACAAACAAGACTTTAAAAATTGTTTGTAAATGTATTTTTCATTAGGCAAAGCTACAATATTCACAGAATACATGCCTCTTCTTCCATTCTTTTTCTTTTATTAATAACAGCTGAAGTTATGCCTGGATAGTGAATAGCTTTAACTCATTCATAATAATCCAATTAAACACCCCAATTTATCAATAAATTCCGGTACACCAAAAAATCCCCCATATCTTTACCTTCTAAAAATATATGAATATATATTTGAAATATATACCTACAATTTAGCTTTATCCTTCCCTATATCGTAGCTTCTCAAATGGTCACAAATTAACGTGAACAGTTCCTATTCTTCAACGTGTAATTAATTTATTATTATGCATAAATGTATAAAGTATATAATAATAGGAAATTGAACGTAAATTCTTCTCCCTCTACCATTTAGAACTTGGGAGATTCAAATTTCAACAAGTATGGAGAAATGTAAGATATTATTACCCTTCACAGGGATAACACAATTGCCAAATAATGGTCAACACAGAAAAGCCTCCGGGGCGAAATTTTTGTGAGTTTTTCGTGGGGGAATTTATTATACAATAATTTTTGCCACCCACGTATATTTAGCTCAAACTAGAGCTTTTTTGTTTTTGGAGAAAAAGAGGCGCCGTCCTCATCCTGGATTCGAACCAATTCCCCGCATTGAGCCCGCGGTGTCTTGACCTACTAGACGAATGAGGACAAGAACAAACGCATTTTTCTCCGTATATGAGGATGTAAGATATTATTACCCTTCACAGGGATAACACAATTGCCAAATAATGGTCAACACAGAAAAGCCTCCGGGGCGAGATTTTTGTGAGTTTTTCGTGGGGGAATTTATTATACAATAATGTTTGCCACCCACGTATATTTAGCTCAAGCTAGAGCTTTTTTTGTTTTTGTAGAAAAACTTTTTTTTTCCTCCAAAAACAAAAAAGCTCTAGCTTGAGCTAAATATACGATGGTGGCGCATTATTATACATTATGGAGAAATTTTAATCCCTCTTCCTGAATTTCCGATGTCCGAAAGAAGGAAGTGAAAAAGAAAGTAAGGAAATTGAGTTCATAAAAAAGAGAGAAGTATAATTTTAGTTCGTAAATCGGAGTGGAAATTAACACTAGTTCTAGTGGATATTTTTGGAACCAACGCAATAATTGGTAAAAACGTGAAGTTGATAAATTGGAAATTCTTAAAAATTAGATTCCCCAAGGTGATTACGAAGGTAAATTTTTAGCGATAAGGTGAATAAAATATTCAACCGCATTTAGAATAACAATTGCTAAATACAGAGCTCACGGAAAAGCAAACTAGCGTTAGAAATTTTTAAAACTAGTTGTTGGTAGAAAAAACTCATCATCTATTTATACTCTAGGTTTTATTTCCTTTTTTCTATTAACGAATTTCAGCTACAACATTTCGTTCAAACACAACACACAGAGAAAAAACCAGAAGCCAACGATACTTTGTTAAACTTGAAAAAATGCATGGAGTTTATCAAGCTACTTTTGAATATCACTGAATATTTTTTGCATATATTTTTGCTTCACCTTGAAACATTGCGTCCTTTATGTTTACGTTCTAAATATATTCCCCAAACTGTCGCTTTATATTTAAATTTCTAAGTATATAGAGTCATCTGAATTTCATTCTTGACAGGCAGCTCTTAACTTACCTTTTGAGTATGACCCTGTTAGCTTATATGATCACGTAACGATTAAAGGGTAAGCAATTAAAGGCAAATTAAAGGCAGATCAAATTATTTTTCTGAGTGGATTTTTAACATGTCATCATTCATCTGTTTTATTCTTTAGTTCATTTTATATCTTTTATTTCGAGGTTGACACATCTAGTACTCTTCCAAATGATATCATTTCCATCGTATTTCCGTGAACTACAATGAAAAATTACTATAAACGAATAAATGCAGCTTTTAATCATTAGTAGTATCTTAATAAAGTCAACGTAAAGGGATCGGAGTGGAGGTTAGAGATCGCATACTGGAAGCTAAATTGCTAGCTTCTCTATTGAACGAATAGGTTCTGTTGTTCTTTGACCAGTCGTTACTTCATGATATAGTAAACTCTTCAATGCTGCTTGCGACAGGATTATCATAGGAATTTTATGGTTACATTTTTAATAATCAAATACAAACTTTATTTTTATATTTTGAAATTTGGCAACAACAATTTATAAATATATTCTAACTTTTTTAAATAGATCAGTCTGGTTTTTCATCACACATCCAGCGTGCACATACTATCAGAGGCTAGGCTATAAAATGGCATATTAAACTATTGAAATTTGGACGTTGATAATTGCATTATTTGGCCATTTTAATTGTTTAATAAATATTGAATTTTAAGTTGAATGACCTCCACTTGGAATTATTTCACGGCTTTTTAATCCCTCAAGCTAGTAGCTCTTTAATCCTTTACAATGATTTCGTTTGTTTTTGATGTTTTGTTTTCTTCATTTTTACAAAGTCGACTATATCTAGAAAGGGAGTATTTTTATAAAAATATTTAAGTTGGTTCACTAATAAGATTATAAGATTAGTTATATTTTTCTCCATATTTTTATGTCGATTATTTTTGTTTTTATTTTTTCACCGGCATATGAAGCTTAGACTATTTTTTTAGTCTTTCTTATAATATCTAAATGTGAATTATTTTGCTCATTTGTTGTTATAGATTTATTGTACAATTTTATTGCAAATTTAAACCAAATAATAATCATATTTTTCTTCAAAAATGTTGCATTATTATATGGAAATTGTACTTTTCATATGTACAAGCTGACATAAATAAATTTTGATTTAATAATTCTTCGTTGGTTGATAAATTCAGTGAGCGGGAGTCCACGAAAAGGAAGTTTTGATCAGTATAAAAGGCCAATAAATAGTTTCACATAAACATTCATAGCGCATTATAATAATAAGTAAAACAATTTTCAGGCAATCAGTTGCGTAGAAAAACGATTTTTATTGCTCAAAAACTTAACGTTTCGATACGATCTATGCGACTCATTATCAGAAAAAAAAATATATTCAATAAAAATAAAAAAATAGATAAGGTATATTCCGCAATTTTTCAATTTCTACATATAATTCATTTCTTCTGATGATGATTCGCATAGAACGAAACGAAACGTCAAGATTTTGAGCAATAAAAATCGTTTTTCTACGAAGCCGATTACCTGAAAATTGTTTTGCTTATTAGCGTGAAAGGCCGCTGTGCGTTGTCAGACTGCTTTCTAAAATATATGATACATTCGACTGTGCTGCCAGTGATTTTGACCGGGAGTTGTATAAGCTGTAATGTATCATAAAATGATATAATTGCATTGTGAAGGCTGCACATGTATCACAAAATGATATAATTGCGTTGAAAGCTGCACACGTTGTTGTTCATTATGTAGGCTACTCGAATGAAACATGCGAAGCTGAATATTTGGATATGATTAAGTTGGTTTTAGAAGTTGATATTACCTTAAAGGTATTTACCTCCTGTTGTGATACTTGCAGGAGTTAGGAGCCATACTGAACTATTTCCACATTTCTCTCTTTCCCTCTCATATTTACTTTAGATGCCGATTATTCCAATTATTATCCCAATTCTGGGATGGGTATTGGAGTGAAAAGAAAGGGAATACTACAAGTCATAACGTGAAATGGGCATTTGAATTCTATAGCTTGCCTAAATTTTATTAAATTATAATGAATTTTTTGCAAAGTTCTATAGACGTATGTCATTTGAATAATTGTGACGTCAATATGTAGAATCATGACGTACACCCAGATGATGCACTTTTTAACTTCGTATAAACATCGTGAGCATGAACTTTGCACACGCTCTCTCTCTTTCTCCACTTCAAAATATTTTGTAACAGCTATACCAACGTCCGAGCTAGTGCCTCGGCTTTGCGTAATTTTTATTTACTTTGAATCAGTCATGTTTTCGTTAATTTTATGTTTAAGTTATAGATAAACGCTAGGTTCTGTTAAGCTGCCTATTCCAATCAATAATCTGGCAATGCGAACGCCTCCAATTTGATTGCTTTCAATTTCCCACGTTCGACCCTGCGCCACAAGCGATGTCTAATTAACTCGATAAAGATCCACTGCTTTGAAGGAGCTATAGACATGTTACTTAAAAGCTTCTGTTTAAGATTGTGTACGTGCGCGTGTGTGTACTTCCCACATATTAATTAACAGATTGTTTGCTTGATTTATTATTTTCCACATAAATCATGGTTTTAAATGCTAGATTATTCAAAACAACTTTTTTAAATAATCATTTTTTTCAATCCATAGTGTGCATGATGTTACTTACATTTTAAAGGTGAATTTTAATTTAACTGAATTCTAAAAAGGGGTGAAGAAGGTGTTTCAATCCCTTTCGCTTCGGCTGATTCCTAGAATTTGCATGATAATATAATTATCATGAAATATAAATTATTAAAATTGTTCATTTGCTGAACAAAGGAATATTCGTTTTGAACAATAATTATTGATGATGATAATTTAATGGCTGGTCACCGATTATAATTGCCGACCCGTCAACTACGTTTACTGCCCTTGACGGTGCTCCATACATGTCCACAAACTTTTCACATATATTTATTTATATTTTTATTTCTTAGTCGAAAATAATTCTTCTTCGACGAATGCTTTGCATAAATTGTGCTATTTTATACGGTAAATGAACTTTACTTGAAATACATTCACGAAGACTTTCACGGCGTCTATTAATATACATTATAGAGCTTTTTGTGATGTTCCGCCGCGTCTGTTTATTAAAAACACTTAACGTTTCACTCCGTGTTATGCTGAGCATCCCCAGAAGCAACAGTCGACCAAGTTTTCCTCTGCAAAAATGCAAGCTTGGTTTCTCGGCAGAAAATGAGTGATTAAAAATATGAGATATATTTATTATATATGAGAGGTATTTATAGCCAGAAAAAGGGTACTATAAATACGTCTCATATTTTTATAATCACTAATTTTCCAATTTTCGGAGAAACCAAGCGAAGTCTTGCATTTTTGCAGAGGGAAACTTGGTCGACTGTTGCTTCTGAGGATGCTCCTCATAGTACGGAGTGAAACGTTAAGTGGTTTTAATAAACAGACGAGTCGAAATATCCCGCAAAGCTCTATAATGTATATTTTTCTTGAAATACTCATAAATTTATATGTTTCATTCAACGGAAAACGTTTTGATCATATACAGACTGAAAAGATCCTTCATCTAAACTACGCTATAGGAAAAGATTTACAAGTTTAATTTAACCAATTCAGATCGAAAACGAAATAGTGAAAAGGCATTTTTAATTTAAAAAAAACCAGAAAGAAAAGTCTTATTAAATAATGAATTCGTATAACTATTATGGCTTCACATTTAATCAGCCTAACCTTTCTTACAACTTAGCAAAATGCTTATACGAATGCCTGTCATGGTACGTTGTATGAAAATAACTTTTTATTACGCGGTGTTGGATATTCTTTAGAGATGTAAATAACCAATTACCGTGATCGGATTATTAATTAAGCTTATGTGAAATTAATGACGAAAAATATTATCAGATTTATGAAATTGTTCTTTACGTCTTAACTATATGCCTGTAAATTGTCATGCATGGCTTTTCAGTAGTTATTACGTCCCAAGTTAATCAATTTCGTATCCCCATACATGGAAATACTTCCATTTGATGCTCGAATGGGAATTAAAGTTTTTTTTTGTTTTTTTTTTGAGATATTTACTTTTTATTTCTCGTGGCATATTTTCAAGAAAAAGGTTATTTGCTCATACATGATATGTGAAAGAATTTAAGAAAAACGCGCTTTTTTGATATTGGGTCGCTATTTTACATACTTCAAAGACCGGGCGTTTTCTTTTTGAAAACCTTTTTTCCCCTTTTTAGTATCTTTTATCCAACTTGCTATCGAACTATTTTGAGTTTTTTTAGTAAATAAGTATAGAATTTGTGGGAGTATAAAAGAGCTTCCGATCAATTTTTTCCCTCGAGTACCATACATGTAATTTCTCCATAATATCCCAGTTCAATATTTATGACTTACAATTTGTGAAAAGAAAACTAGAAACCATATAAACGAAAACTTAAGTAAAATGTTGCATGTTCACCATACACTATTTAGTTCAAAATTTTAACGTACACAGCATTTTCAAAAATTTATCTAAAAGCTTAAAATCACAATGCTCACACAACTTGAACGTAAAAAAGAGAGATCATCC
>QLNU02015360.1:60578717-60593881 GCA_006491805.2 Dysdera silvatica
GTTTGCTCTCTCACCCAAGTGTTCCTTTTCCGATCTCTCCTAGTTATTCCAAGCATGCACCTCTCCATGCTCCTTTGTGTTGTCTGTAACTTTCGTATTGCTCCAACTGTTAGACTCCATGTCTCTGATCCATAAGAGAGGACTGGCAATACACACTGGTTGAAGACCTTTCTTTTTAGACACAAAGGCAATTTCCCCTTCAGGATAAAACTGTTTCTTCCAAATGCACTCCAGCCAAGTTTAATACGTCTGTTGAGTTCTTTCATAATGTTGCCATCCATTGAAATCAGTTGGCCAAGGTAAATATATGAATCAGCAATTTCTAGCTCAATGTTGTCAACTTGTATTTTTGTTTCCTCTACGAAATTATTGAACATGATTTTAGTTTTGTAGTGCATCTTGAGTCCAACACTATATATATATATATATATATATATATATATATATATATATGCATATATAGCTTTATATATGCTTTGTTTTGAGATACGATACGTTTGAGATTACGTTTTACTAATCCGTTATTCTTTTATTATACTACTGAAAATACTTAACGTTGACTTTAATTATAAATTAATGCATATTTTTAAAATTCAAAATGAATAGTGTAAAATACATATTGGCCCCTATATTCCATATTATTTCTTGCTTTTTATGTTCTAATTCTCGGCACACAAAACCTCACTATCCCCTCAATCTGGCCCCCTACCATTCATTCCCTGTCAGTTCATTTTCTTTTCTATTAACCTGTTAACTGGGTATGACGACATTTTTCGTCATGCCCAGAAGACTACCAAAATGCGAATGACGACATTTTTCGTCATTAAAATTAACCGTATTATGTTGAACGCATTACGTTTTATGTAGTTCTTATATATTTAATCCTAGCGTGATGGTGTGATGACATTACTTATCACTGTGAAAAAAAGTCCCCAGTGTGAAACGAGTTTCACAAAATTTTATTCCCCGGTTAACAGGTTAATTATATTAATTTTTAAATAATTTGAAATTTTGGATTGTCGTAATTGTAATTACGCAGATGATATATTGTCGCTACGTTACATTGTTTTTTTATAATGTTAAATTAGGGGTAGCTCAAATATTACGTAAGCACCTTTGAAGGAGAGGTTTTGAGATTTTCTTATTTTTTATAACAACGGGGAAGGTGGTCCGAAACATGCTTAAGTAAGATACGAACAATAATAAAACTAGCACATAGTTACAAAGTGACAACAGCACTGACAAAGCTGCAATACTTGAATATACGACATACTGCGAGTAGAAAATAGGATAAAATACACGTAATGACAGTTAAATATTTGACTATTTAAATCAGTAGCTTTCAACTTCTTTTTCGCTTGGGGCTCCCTTCAGGGCTTCCCGTGGTCCTCCTTACATTTTTAAATTATCAAAAATTAGAAAGTATTATTTTTAATAAATATATGTTTCTAAATTCCCTTTATTTATTACGCACTATTTGCTACAACGTAAGTTTTAATAAGTTTTATAAGCTAATGTACGATTTTTGATGATGGTGGCATATGGCACCAAAATAGCTATTAACAGCGTATTAAAATGATAAATTGTTTATTATTATCATTTTAATCTAATATAACATCATCATCGACTATGATGAGAAAAAATTTCCCGTCTTTAACTTATTAAAACTTTTTAAATGCGATAATTTGTTGTGATTACTCTCTATTTATTAATAAGCATTTAATATTATAGCGAACTTATAAATAAATGCTCAATATTAGAGTAAAAATGTAAATAAGTATTATAATTTGCATCACACGTTGCATTCTTATTTTATACACTTATATGTACCAAAAGATTAGAGAACCGAAATCGTACGTTAGCGTAAGTATTGGGGTGGGGGGAGGACAAGCATTTGCTTATTTTTCTACAAATGGGACGGAGTACTAAATGGCCAGAAATGCTCTCACGTAATACTTGAATGGCCTCTTATGCCTGGATAACTCTCCACCCACCTCCTCTCAAACGCAAGAGAAAAGATGAAAAGGAAAACAGCACTCTCGAAATGTATTTCTAAGGGCAAAAATATGTGTGCAAAACCCTATTTTTGGACACACGAGCCGCCACTGATTCACGGTACACCTTCAATACAGTGGCTCGTGAAAATCTCAGTTTCTGAACGACTTTAGAGATGGAGTGATCCATTCACAGGACCCTGACAATTTTACCACGACCAAATGCACTTATATCATTCGTCTTATCCATACTGCGTTCAATTATTACTGATACCGTGAGCCTTATCCCTTATTAAGTCTCCTAAAAAAGGGAGCTGGCGTATCTGGCATTTTGATCACATGATATCATTCACTGCTGTGTTAAAGTTGAGTGATTTACAAGTGTGTTATTTTTAATAAAATAAGGTGAAATGGGTGTGTGCCGCTGTAAATTGTTCAAATCACTCGAGAAATAAACAGAGAAAGTTTAGATTTGTTACAGATTCTGTAAGAAGAAGAAAATGGATTACTAATTTTCCAATGGTAAACGTTAGGTTATGAAACCAAAAATGTACAATAAATGGCGGCCGATGCGCCAGCCTAGAATTTTGAGGACTCTACTCCTTATATTATGGAATCGTTACTTACGTCATTTCCTTTCCATTTACAGACCCACTCGCAGTACTAAATTTGTATAATTGTTGCGTTGAATTTTTGGTTATTGAATTTTCTTTCCAGATTTATAGTAATTAATTATGTCTTGAGTTTAATGATTTTAAACAAGCTTAAGAGTAAGTTTAAATTACAATGAATTTAAAATTATTAATTAGGTTGGCTGGGTGGTTGTATTTTTATGTATACAAGGCAACTATGGTCATTCTGCACAAAACAAGAATTATTAATTAAAAATACCTTCGGAAGAGATAGGCCAGTGATCTGAAATAGTGGTTGTTATTGTTATTTTATGATATTACAAAGCGAAATGTAAACAATTAAACCCCATTCGAGTCCACGAAATACAAGCAGACAAAAATCAATTCAATATGTTATTTAATGATGAAACTTTTAATATAATGAACAAATTTCTTATTATATGTGATAAACATATCATCAATCATCCAAGGATACTTTTGTTAAATAAATAAAATTATAAACAAAATTTCTAAAGCAAATATTTCACAGTTACACAATATTACCTTCCAATTTTATTAAATTTCCCATTGAAATCGTAGTATATAGAATAGAACACCTATACTTAGGGGATATTCTTATAAGAGCTAGGACATTTCTAAATTTATCAATTCCTCCCTTACAAAATTATTAACTTGACCCGAACATCTTTCGGTCTGAGTTTAAGATGGGATTTTTATTTCATCCCAGGAATTTTTAATACTAATTTAAAACATAATCAATGCCGGAGGCACAGGGTACTAATTTAAATTAAAGAAAATTGAAGGAAAGGAAATTATTTTACTTGCATATTAAGGCGTCCTTGTCTTGACCAATTTTTGGGAAAGGTCGTTACACCATCTTCGCTAAGGGACTTTCAGACGCACACTGGTTAATTGCTGGAAATTTGTTCTTCTGAGAAAAGAGACGCTGCATAAAGTTGCCATACTAGGTGATTGCATCATCCAGTGAAATCATTTTTCTCCCTTCCCTTTAGGGAGTAACTTTTGGGATGTGAGATGAAGCTGGCTACTGACAATCTAAACCTTTTCCCGACTGTAACTGTGATGTTCAAGTTCCGTGATATATCTTAGTGATGTTATGTTGATCTAGCACTTTCTCACCACCAGTTCTTGGTCTGAGTGGTCAAATCGACGCTTGGCTATACTTATGTTTCTTTAACTCACTTTGAGTGTACGCTTGGGAGTTCTGAATCATTCTGTAGATTTACCAGATGTAAACTTCAGCCGTATCCTTACTAGCATGTGTGTCTGGTTTATTAAATGGGCCAATTTCAGGGGAACATAAAAAGGCGAGGTGATTCTGAGATAGAACGTAATAAATTTATAAGTTAAGTAGAAAAGTATCGTTAATTATGGGGAGAAGAGTGCATATGAATTTTTAAGCGATAAAACATTGACATAAATTCTGTTACAAGTGGTGTTTCCTTTACACAAGTATTGAATTAGTTATCAGAAAAAAAAGTCACTTCAAAGATGATGCATTTTCTTCAGCTGCGGTTTCTTTTTGTTTACAGGATCTTCCAAATGTTAATGATAGATAAGCTTTCTTGTACTTTAGAACATGTTTATGAGGTGTTTAATACTGCTTGTTAAAGGAAATCTTTGATATAAGGGTAGTTATTTGAGGCCATAGATCCATCCAGTTGTTTAGGACAATCTTCATAAATTTTTACAAAACTTTAATCCGAAATTTAAAACAAAACGAGAAACTAATAACAAAACAAATACATTTCTATCTAAATTATTTATAATAAGTGTGTGTGAAAATTAATAATAAAAAATACATTTCTATCTAGATTAATATTTATAATTGTGAGTTTGTGTCTGTTTTTTTTACTGGGCTGCCTGTGTGTTATTTTATTTTTAATTTAATTTTTATTAAAGTTAATTTCTAAATTTCAATCTTACATAATGACAGCTGTGTATAATTAAATTGCTCTTTGGTGTAAACAGCTTCCAAAGAGGTTTATATTAGATCGTTTTATAAATTGTTAATTCAACTGAGGAAAAATTAAGTCCACCCATACTAGACTTTGCCCTCGTTAATTACGGTGTAGTTAGGCTAGTTTTTATAATTAGGTGTGTGGTTAAGGTTAAATTAATCATATTTATTATATTTTTGGATTCTTACTTACCATGAAGGGAAAAAAGACACAGTTGTTTAAGGTAGTAATGAAATTCGTTCGTGCATATTTTTTAACGAAAAAACTACAAACGAATCATAAAAACTTTAACAAGTTCAAAAAGATTATCCAATTTGTCAATTTATTTACATGGAATGTGAAAAAAATAATATGTGTCAAATGTCTGCTACTTGCAAATTTTCATGTTTTTGTTACATATTTTTTTAAAAAATTTTAATTAACTTTTTCAGAATATCGTATTTGAAAGTTTTTAGGGTTTTCGTCTTGTTTCAGTATGCATTTTTATTAAGCGACCACAGAGGAGAAAGTCTTAATTAAAACATATATATTGGGTTCATAATGTTTCGATCTTTTAAAAGATAAATTGCATTATTTTATATTTTAGTGAGATACGTAGTAGTTCATAAAAAAATTTGAATGCTCTAATATGAAAAAATTGAAAACGAAACTTCTTAAATTAAACGAGTCCTTCATTATTAAAGTAAGTAACAAACATTATTCATTATTGTCATCTTGTACACATTTACAAGAGCCATAAGTAAAGTAGTGGCAACATAGGCACGATATACGAACATATGCATTTGCTTGAAAATAACCCCTACCGTCGTTAATATAATCGCTGGCAATGTCTTTTATCTTTTGCCATATATGTCTGTAAGGCATTGGATTCGATCAGCCGTTGATGGTGTTTATGATATTAGACTCTATGACAAAAGATCTGATTTCAAATTCAAAGTTGTGTCTCTGTCAAACTTTAAATCATAGAAACATTGTTATTTCACAAATTCTCAGTATTAATAGTATATGTAAAAAGTATAATAATTTTATTGGTTAAATTAACGGGCTCAAAAATATTCTTCTTGGAAATAATATACCACTACCTTTGATTCTAGACATTTTTAGTAAGTTTGAATGCACAGCAAGGCTGGTTTTGTGATTTGTATAAGTGATGACTTCTGCTGTCGAAGACGTATCACTTTTGCACTTAATACTCTTTGAAATGGCAGCTTTTGTGGATGTAGTTCTGGAAACACTTTAAATTTGTTTACATTCGGGCTTTTTTAGTTTTGCTTCGGGTTTGCAAAGTGTTCATTCTCATTGAAATGATTTTTATGGTTACTTTTCTATGGTTCTGCTCCGAATTTTTCTCTGATTGAATGTCGAGAGACTTAAGATCCTAAGTTTAGCATTGGCTAGGACTCAAACAGAAACATCCAATACTGAACTCATTGGGACAAGCGTCTCTCTTGAAAAAGTGCTGTCCTATGGGTTTCTCATATTTCATTTATTATTACACTCCTACTTTAAATTTTTTATTCCACTTTTGGGTTCATTTCTTTACAATTTTACTATATTGCCATTTGTATCCTAGCAATATTTCATAGTTTTCGAAAAAGGTTTGTATGTAAAATATTGTAAATATATTTATTGTTTGTATATGTTTTGTTTTGCATTGAACTTAGGTATTTTTCAATTTGTGTATAACTTGTCGATATAGTTCTTTCCATGTTGGTTCTGATATCTTGCAGCGAAATTGTTTTATGTAATGGTGAAAATGACATACTACTTTAACTTTACTTGCCATATATATATATATATACACATGAGTATATATTTAAATTTATGAACGTTTTTATTGTAGAAAAGCTAATTTTGCGCTGCTAAAGAAGAGTCTTGTTTCGGATGGAATAAGTCTCAAAATATAAAATTTACAGTCCGCTATCTAACTTAAATGTGTAATAACGTTTAAGTTTCAGAAATACTACTTTTATGAAGGACGTTCATTTGCGGTTTAGGGATGTTATGTATTGGTTTTATACCACGATTCAACATATGCCGTGAAAACTATCTCGCCGCTCTCTAATTTGAAAAGGATCGCATATTAAGCAAAAAATTCGGGAGAGGTATTTCAGTCAGTCGTTCCATGACTACAGAGAATTGGTGAATGATAATATTTAATTCACAATCTCACACGATACCTAAAATATTAATAAATACCAACATATTAGCCACCTTACGTAAACCTCTTCCTCTAATCTTAGTTTCAAGGCGTACTAATTTTAATCACTCGTAGAAATGGTACATCACTTCCCCGTTAGAATACAATAGTCTACTAATTCATCGCTTACCTGTATAAATGTAGCACATAGTGGTTGTTCTCCTAATTCCGATAATCTACGACAATATTTACTCCTTAGACATTCTCTAGCAATCTTGGCCCAGTATAACTCACCTTTTCCTATTTAAAGCGGAAGAATTTCAGAGTTAGTGATATGGCCAAGTTCTCATTAATCGCTAAATCAACTTCAATCATCGCGGATAAGCCACCTCCAGGGGCAAACTCCACCATTGCTTTTCATGCCTATGTAAATGGAATAATGATTTGGTATGGCTCGTGTAGTGGGATAGCCACCTACAAGATGGAAAAGTTTATAGACATACCTTTAGGAGGCAAAGGGGGCGGAAAGTACGAACGCATGATTTCTTTTGCTCCCGCAATTTCTACATGTTTTTCTTTTAGAATGTAAATGGTGTGCTTGAATTTATCTATGTTTTACAATAGGCTTATTCACCAACCATTATAAACTACTAATTCATGTTTGCCGATATATATCAATTTCACAGCGTTCAAATCGTCTAAATTTTAAGTATGGCTCCGAAAATCAAACAGTCGTCCACTTTGTAATCGCCGGTTTCTGATCTTGGTGGCATAAATGAGGAAATATCTGCTATGAGAAAGCAATGGTCAATGGATATCGAGCTACTGAGAAATCAACTTACCAACAGAATTGACCAAAATACGATTCCTATCAATGACTCCGTATCTGCTTGTCATCCTGATACAAGTGATTTAAAAAATCAACTCTTTCGTGAAATTGATCGTAAATTGTCTATCTTAAAAGGTGAGTGGAAAACTCGTTGTTCTCAACTAAAAAATAGAATGGTTAGGCTTGAAAACTCCATAAAGAAATGCGAGTCTGATTTAGAAAAACAGCAACAATATGATAGAAGATCGTGCCTCTTACTGTTTGGGATTCGCGAGGACGTGAATGAAAACCCCATTGGCACTGCCATTGACATCTTCAACAATAAACTAAAATCCACCCTGATCTCTACCGATTTAGTAACTGCTCACAGGCTCGGTCGACATCGGCTTCAAAAATCTCAAAATGGAAAACCCAGACTCCTGATTTTAAAATTTATAAGAATGTCCCAGCGTGACTTCGTTTTCAAAAACAAAGACTCCTAAAAACAAAATAATCCGGTATGGTTATTGCAGAGAGCTTGACTCCTAGGAATGAACTACATGGGGATTTGTGGTTTCGTGGTGTTCACTGTTGGACTCAATATGGTGACGTGGTGATATTATCCAGTGCTGATCAGAAAACGATACTGAAATCAATAACTGACATTAAAAATTATCTGGATGATATGTGATCAGATTATCCTATCATGAATAGTCGTTTTGACACATTTCTGAATTATTATTTTGATCACGGTTAGCGTTATGGCCATTATTGGGTTGGTGCCATCATGGTTCTTGCCGCTCTTCTTTCCCAACAAATGCTTTTGAACGCTAATTTGACGTGTTGCAAAATCACAAAATACTTAACGACAACCAATTTGGGTTTAGGAAAAATAGGTCTACCGAACAAGCTTTATTATCTGCCACTGATTTTATTTACTTCACTATTAACAAGAAAGATTCTGTATTAAGTATATTTTTTGATTTGTCAAGAGCGTTCGACACTATCAACCATGACAGACTTCTTTTTAAACTAAAGCTTGCTGGCATCCGTGGTCAACAGAACGAACAATTTCTTAATTATTTAACTAACAGATCTCAGTATGTACAGATTGTTGGACATTATTCACGTTCCATGACTACACTTTGTGATGTTCCTCAAGGGTCGATCATTGGTCCTTTATTATTTATTTTTTTATATCAATAACCTTTTTTTTTACGTACCCAGTATAAGACTGTTTGTTTTGCCGACGATACAAGCATTTTCTTTAAAAGCAATGTTCTGGATGATCTTTTCTTAACTACTTCCCATGACATTAAGTCTTTCATTGAATATTTCAGCAATAACTATCTTACACTTAATACCAGTCAAACTAAATGCCTTTTATTTTCTAACTCACCGATCAGTACCAATCCCGAATATGGCGAAATTACAATTGAAAACACTACTATATTGCTATCCAAAGAAATAAAATTCTTGAGAACAACGCTCCAATCTAATTTGAAATGGGACATCCATATTGACCATGTATGCTCTATTGTTAGTAGAAATATTGGCATACTTCATAACTTTGTTTTTAACATACCACTCAATATGCTCATTCAACTCTATTTTTCCTTTCTCTTTTCTCATTTTTATTATTGCCATACTATCTGGGGTTTCACAATTAATAACACAATTTACATAGAATTCAGTCTCTACAAAACAGATTTTTTTTATTTAATTAAACAAAAATTTTCTACTAACATTACTAATAATGAAATTGATAAACGATTTAACATACTGCCAATACATGATCTACTAAAATATAAAATATTATTAATTATGTTCTAATATATTAGTCGTAATATCACCTTCTATCCAATTAATTTACAATGGCCCCAACACCGTTATCCAACATCTTGCTAATCTAATCCTCGTCCCGTATTTTCAAGGATTAATATTGGCCTACGAAGACTCAACTGTGCCGGTCCCAATGTCTGGAATACTCTTGCCACCAATATTCAATCATTACGCTCCTATCCACTCTTCAAGCATTACTTAAAAAAAATATCTACTCGATCAACTTGAGTCTTTATAGTTTTATTGCATATTGTGACTGTCTAACATGTTAATTATATTAACACTTTAATTTGAATTATTTTAGTCTCCCACAAATTATAATATTGATTGTAAGATACAGCGCCTTCTCACTCAATTCACACTTATTAACTAAATATTTTACATTTACACCTCTCTCTATTTATTTATGTACAAACCCGGGTGGCTCGAGCTGGTCAGATTCACATCTTTACTCGTAGTCAGCCAGGTAAGTCATGCACAATCTCATCACTACGATGCAACCACATTTTTATCTAATAACTCAATCATTAATAATAATTTTTTATTATATATATATTTCGTTAATCTACAAGCGCAATTTTCATTTTGGTATTTCTATGTTTACTTTCTCGTCAGTTGTCTTAATTATGTTTATTGTAGTTTCGTTATTGTATTTTAGAAATAGTGCATGGTGTGTCTGAATTTGTATAAATAAATAAAAAACAAATAATAAATCCATCTCCTCTTCTGGAAATACAGTGCCGCCAGCTCGGCCAACTTTTCCAAAATTTATATATGCACACAAACAACAGGAGGCAAAGAAAGACACTAAGTGACCGATGACGTAAATTATGACCGCATGTAAGCGATTTTGCGCCGCTTTGATACTGTTAATCTAATGGGCGTATCAGAGTAGCCATTCTGGCGTGGTGCATTTGTATAGGTTTGCCCTCGTAATTTCTGAAGAGATACGGTATTAACAGTGGTGCCAGCTGGTACGCACGTATTGCACCACAGTTTTGTTAGTTACATCATGTGGGTTGAACACATGTTATCTAATTCAGAAACTGAAAATAACTCGAGGGATTATAGAGAGGTGTGTGCTCTTGGAATAGCTAAGAAACAAAAATAAGGACGCACATATGAGAGAGGGCAAACAAAGCCGAAGACAAAGTTGTGAAATAGTGAAAATTTATAAACATCATTAAACTAAACACATTACAAGAATTAGTCAACGATCAACCAATATCCATTGTGAATAATGAATGTACAAAAGTCATAATGAACGTAATATTTGATATTATAAATAACCACTAAAATCAAAATACATACACTTCGAAAACCATAGATGAAAAAATAACATAGAAGTCCCTAACAATTTGCAACGGGTTCCAATTAAAATTGTTATGATTTGACAAGCCGAGAACCTTAATTTGTTGGCATAATAACTTCATTCATCAGATATACCATTAATTGTCTTTTAAACAGCTTAATATAATTAATTTTCTTAAAAATATCTGATACGCTTTTCCAACTTTTTATGCCTGTATAGCCAATTCCTTTTCTAAACAAAACATTTCTAATTTTATAAGTTTTAATTGAATTTCTATTCTTGGATTACGACTATTTTCAAAAATCTGGATGTTAATACTGTTCTTATGTTTATTTTACTTTATCCCCTTAAACATTATTTTATGCTTATTTTATTCCTATATTTTTCTATTGGCAGTATGTTATATTTTCCAAATAATTCATTATGGTTTAAGCTTTTAGCTCTTTCAATTAATTTTATAAATTTAATGTTTTTTTATTATTTTTATTTAACTTTACACATATGCCATCGTAATAAATCAGGTGACTGTAAATAAATGGTTAACATAATCCTAATTATATGCTTGTGGGAACTGCATGCTACAACCTCTTCAAAAACCCCATTTCCGAGTTTATCTTTTCTCTTTTTTAATTGCTTGTTCCATTTTAGATCTTCGTCAATGTGATCCATAGGAAATCTAGTTCCCTAAAAATTTCAATTTTCTTTTCATTAGTACAGATTTTATCTGATGATGATGTGCCGTCAAAATCGTGAATTGGACACTAGGAGTCTCACGGCGAAACAAAAACAGTGGATAAAATGAATGAAGAAAGAAAGCAGATTGAAATGACATGGAGATTAGCAGCCCAAGGTAGACACGAGAGCGCAACATGGACGTTATTCAGCAGTGGGCTACAGAATGTCGATACATAATATATGTATATATACTTGCCCATATTCCTGCACGCAAGCTCTGTCGATGACGTAGAAATAAAATTATCGCATCTGTTCTTGTTTTATTGTACAGAGTAATCATTAAAACATTTTTTGATTGATTTGAAATAAGAGTAACTTCTCCCTTATGCTGGTTAGAAGATAAGACTTGGTTTTAAGAATGATTGGTAGTTGATTTTTAACAACAGAAAAGATATATCTAGGGATAGGTTTAACTGTTTTTATGTTTAAAAATTTACTTGAAGAAAGATACGAAAATTGGATTGCCATCAAATTTTTATATGCGTAAAGTTTATACTAAATTTTGTTGTATTCACCATTAAATTCTCCGCTGAAACAAACTTGAAACTGTCTAATAAAAGTTTCACTAAAGCAATTTAAAAAAACATATTCACTGCTAAGATTCCATTAATAACATTTTCTCCCTTTTGTAAATGTGCAGCAGTTTTCTTAACATTTATTTTTGTCATTCGTTTCCTTAATAGAGCGAAGCTATATCTTGCTACTTTTCTTGCTAAGGCAATCATCGAGCGTGTATGGCGATCAATGATAAAGTGAATGTCGTGCAAAGACAGCTTTGCCAGATTAGCTTCATTTTTTATTGGCCTTCTTGTTCCGATACCTTTGGTTAGGCAGACTCGACTGCTGTAATATAGGTATTTGTGCGGAGGTTGACGAGAGTAGCACGTGTGAAGAAACAGGAAAATAAGAATACGTAGCCGATAACAGATGTAATTTCGTGATCGTTAAAATTTTCGCTGAAAAGGGGCATCCATACAGTAATAAATTAAAGTGAACTGAAAAGAAAATTACTTATGTATGAAGAACGTCATTATTAATCTAAAAGTAGGTTAATCAATTTAAATCCTAATTTTAAATGTTTCAATAATTCTGAAATTAGGTCATTAGCACCATATAACGTGGCGTTCAGACAAGGCTGTAGCCAGAATTTAATTTCGGGGGTGTAAAAAAATTTTACAGCATGTATTGATATAGTCACAGCATATAAGGTCGTAGCCAAAGTTTTTTTGGGGTAGGAAGGAGTAGGGGAATAAAATGTTTACGGCATGCATCGATACAAACACAGCATATACAAACCTATCTATTTAAAGAACATATCGATATAACCATGGGCGGATTTACCATTTTGCCGCCCCTAGGCTACTTTTTGCCGTCCCTTCCTACCCGTTTCCCCCAATCAGTGGTAGGAACATAAAAATTGTTACATTCAATATACGCTACAAAAGTTTGTATTGACAATAAAAATGTTGAAAAACAAACTCATAAATTGAAACATAAATATTAAACAATATTAACTTATATTGAAGTATTATTTCTTTTTGGTATATAATAAATCAAATTCAATTTTATTGAAATAAATTTTAATTTTAGCAAAAAATAAAAGCCTATCGAACACTTATATTTAAATGGAAAGCATGACGTCTAGCTTTCTTCTCGGCAAAACATCTGATTATATCATCGTCTGGTATTGATTTTGTTATATCAGACTCAATACACAAAATTTTGCCGCCCTAGTCTATAGCCTAGTATAACCTATTGGGAAATACGGCACTGGATATAACACGTATCAATACAATTGTAACATCTATCGATATATTTGGTTTTAATTTCAAGGCGAACATTATAAATACTTGTACAAATAAGCAAATACGGGGACATTTTTAGTACAGGATGTAAGAGTTGTAACGCAATGGAAGCTAAAACTAAAAAAAAAAAAAAACAACCCACATGTACATGTATGGTGAACAGGTGAACAGAGAGAAATAGGTTAGATTTTAATGAATAAAAAAGGAGAAAGTATAAAGAGTATATCGAAACGGCGACAGGAGAGTGGAGACGCTGGGTTGTCAAAGATTGGAATAGGCGAAGCAGCTGTAGACAGGGTTTATGGTTCTGTGGCACCAGTTTGAAAATATTGGACAATAGGGAAAAACCTTAAGTTGTCAAGTGTTTATGGCCGCCATATATTCGAAGGTATAAAAGTTCCGAGTGGAAAAGTAGAGGAGCAGGACCGTGTGCAGAAGGAGGCGGAGACAGGTTGTGGTCAAGTGCAAGTAGCGTATGAGCGGTGGTTAGGAGTGGGAGTTGATATGGAAGCGACATAGGATTGGTCGGTGTAGAGAGTGGAAACCTGGTGTTGGTCAGAGAGGGTTTGAGTGACAGTTTGGACTTGGGGGGAAAAAATTGAGAGAGGGATTGGAATAGGAGTGAGAGGAAGTGGTCGGTCTGGGTTGGTCGGAAGGAGAGGTTGATTGACGAGGAGAGTCCGGGGTCGGTTGACCCGAGATTGTGAAGTAGTTGATATCGAGACAGAGAATAGGGTAACAGAGACCAGAGGACCGGGTTCTCTGGTCTCTGGTCCTCTGGTCACCAGGAACCCGGTCCGGATTCCTGGTAGAAACAGCGAAGTGATTGTTGAGCAACGATAGCCAGAGAGCTGACGAGGACGAGGTACCATAAGGCAAACCCGCAAGCGAGTTACAGCAGCGACCGAGCCGAAGCATAGGGGGTGCCGGTGGAGACAAGAGCTACCTTAGGAAAGATACGAGGACAGCAGCGGGCTAGCAGAAAGCAAGCTAGTGGAGAGACGCCACCTGATCAAACAGTAGAGCCAGAAGTGGAAGGAGGTGCCTGTCAGCAGCCGGGGCGACCAAGAACGCCAGAGTGTAGAGCGACGCCAGCTGATTTAGCATTGGAGCTGTAGTGAAGGAAGGGCCGACCGCGCATCGAAAGTGAGCCACAGCAAGCGAGAGTCAGAACAGAGAGTGCCTAGTGTCATAGGGTTACGCGTACGGTGCTTCGCAAGTGTAGTACTATCAGTGCAGTGCGGGTGTTTTCCCATCATCCACAGTTGTACGCAGAAGGTACAGAGGGCCGCTACGTGGCGTGCTTAGAAGGAATGAAGACCCTGGAGAGTGGTGAGTGATTATCTCTTTATTTCCTTACTGAGGTAGAACCGATTGGGAGTAGGAATGAGAGAGACAGGTTGCGTGAGTCGACAAGTTGGAATAGTAGGATAGGATAAGGTTAGAGTCAATTAGAACGGAGGGTGGTCCTATTAGGCACGTAAGGTGAATTAGAGTTGTAGAAGCAATCTGAATGTTATGGCCATATCCATGTCCTACAACCAGTGCATGTGTATATATTGGAACTGTAGTCCAGTTCACTGTAGGATTAGTTATTTCCACTAATTAAGTATAGGTGTGTATTCTCATGATATTAGCCTTGGGCAAGTAATGCATTGCATTTAATAGTTAGTTGGTCATTATAAGTTAAGGTTATAGTTCAGGTTTGTCCACTGGAATGTTGCATATTAGTATTGCATATTAGAGTTGCATGTCACTATCCAATGCATTATGTGTCTGAGTAAATATTAAATATTATTAGTTTATTAAGATTGCTTATTGTCTGCTTAGACGTCAAATTCATTCAGGTTTTCCCTAAGGGTAAGTAGGTATCTTACGGGCTATTGCGGAACAAGAACAGCAGCTGTTTATTAG
>QLNU02015360.1:60593981-60607941 GCA_006491805.2 Dysdera silvatica
CATCCCTCAATCATCCGATTCCTACAGAGCAGCATGAAACAATGGAGAACCCGGTTACAGCTAAACACGCCAGACAGTAAAATAGAAACGGCCGAGATCCCCATCCGCCGCGGAATCTTTCAAGGAGACGCACTAAGCCCCCAGTGGTTCTGCTTGGCGTTAAACCCCTTGTCAAGGATGCTGAACACAAGTAAATACGGATACATGCTGAAGAAAGACAAGAGAAACCTACATAAAGTCTCCCACCTCATGTACGTAGATGACATCAAGCTATACGCGCCAACAATCACCCAACTCCGACAACTCATCAGTATAACAGAGACATTCTCCAAGGACATAGGAATGGAATTCGGCCTCGATAAGTGCAAAATACAGAAGAATAGCAAAGAAGATTTACCAGGCATCGAACTCGAAGACGGGAGACTACTGAAGACCTTGGACGAGGGCGAAACCTACAAATACCTAGGGATAATGCAAAAACGGCAGCAGGAGCACAAGAAAGTCAAAGTCCAGCTCACGCAAGCATTCCAAGAAAGACTTAGAAGCATTGTGAAGACGAAACTGAGCGGGAAGAACACCACGCAAGCAATTAACGCATATGCGGTACCAGTGCTCACCTACTCCTTCGGGATCATCAAATGGTCCAACACTGAACTAGAACAACTCCAGCGGAAAATGAGAACCATCCAGAGAAGAGCCGGACAACTACACCCTGCAACGGCAATTGAACGGCAAACACTACCCCGGGAAGAAGGAGGACGCGGACAAGCGGACCTCAAAGACTTACATGACAAGCAGATCCAGAGCATGAGGCAATACTTCCAGTTGAAGAGTCCCCGATCGCCACTCATCCAAGCCATAATACAAGCAGATGCAAATTACACGCCACTAAACCTGTGTAGTACCGAAGAGCGTGTCCTCGAAACAGCCAACGAACAGAAACTGAGAACTTGGGCCGGAAAACCATTACATGGCAGGCACTACAATGACCTGCAACAACCACACGTTGACAAAAAGGCATCAAATTCTTGGCTGGCCAAAGGCACTCTCCAGCCAGAGACAGAAGGATTCATGCTAGCCATCCAAGACCAAGTGATCGCAACAAGGAACAATCAGAAATTCATCCAGAGAAAAGACATAGAAAGCGACAAATGCAGACACTGTCATGCGGCATCGGAGACAATCCAACACGTGATGGCAGGATGCAAGATCCTTGCGCAGTCAGACTACAAACATAGACACGATCAAGTAGCGAAAATAGTCCACCAGAAATTGGCAGCGAATGCTGGCTTTCTGACAGAAAAATGCCCGTACTACAAATATGAGCCAGAGACCGTGCATGAGAACGAAACACACAAGCTTTACTGGGATAGAGCAATCATAACAGACAAGACAGTCCCACATAACCGTCCTGACATAACCCTCGTCGATAAATCGAATAAGACCACGTACTTAATCGACATAGCAGTACCCAACACCAATAACATACAGACAACCTACACAACGAAAATCACCAAGTACCAAGATCTCAGACATGAAGTACGAGATATATGGGGTATGGAAAAGATCCTCATCATCCCGTTAGTCATCTCAGCAACAGGGATAGTACCAAAAACGCTTGCGACGAATTTGGAGATACTCAACATTGACCCAAACACCTACATTGAAATACAAAAAGCCACAATCCTAAACACGTGTCACATTGTCAGGAAGTTTCTAGACATGGCACATTAAGAAGTGATGTAAAAAGAGGTTTAAATGCTATGCCTGCCCGTCCCAAAGCCTGAGCCTACAAGAATGGCGAGGGAAGCAAAACTTTTTTTTTATATATATATATGTGTGTATTATATAATATAATTATTATATAATAACAATATTTCTCATAATTTGAGTTTCAGCGCATTCAGTTATAATGGTACGTCCACCAAATAAGTATAATTTTTGCAATCACTGATCTTCTGTTAAGTCTGAATATTGTGTTTTCCTTGTTGTGGAGAGGAATGTTGTTTGGTTTTATATATATAAGATGCAAAAAGATATAAATGATGATAGTTTCATTCTCTATTTTAGTTCGGAGCCACATGTATAGTCCGTTCGCTGAAAATTGTCGATCAGTCCCTTTAGAATTTAAGGGAGCTGAAGTAATAGACGGCTTGTTCCATTGCAGTAGACAGAAGGGCGTCTTTCATAACTGGTTTTTCGGTATCCAAAAAACCCCAGTTCTCCGAACTATGCGCTGTACCATTTGAGACAAAACGCTATTTTAAAAGACGCGTTTTGAAAATTGCTAATGATACGTATAAACGTGTAAGCAAACATTAAGTAAAAATGGTTAAACTCTTTAGCCACTGTATAGGGAGTATTTATGATAAATAACTATTTTTATAAGTTTATACAGAAGAACCTTTTTCACATCTTTATGTTTTTTTCTTGATTATTAATCCATTAAACGTATGAGTTTTCTTTTTGTATTTAGGAATTTGTGATACATTTGAGGTAAAAATGAGTTTACCGAAATGTTTTTTAGCAGACATTGGAAATGCAATGAAAATATACTTCGTGTACTAGTTGCTGGCTCATGCTATATCATTTCTGTCGATATCAGAAAATTTTTGATATAATAAAAATACAGTACAAACTAATAGGCAAAAAGCCAAAGAAGACATAAAAATAATAGAATTTAAGGATAATTTTATCGAATAGTGTACTGATATATTGGTTGAAAATGAAAAAAAAATGTAAGAATATATACAGGGTGCTTAAAAAATATCTGGCCAATTTGTAAAGGGTGGTAGAGGGGAATAAAATAAACTTTTATTGCCGCAGAATATGTGTCCGGAAATGTTGGGTCAAAATCCTGGTGGCTTAGAAAGATTTAGAAGGTGATATTAAAGACAGACCAAATGAAATGTAACAAAACTTTTAATTATTCATGTTTTTATAGTAGATGCTCAAAGCGCGGCCACCAACATGAACACAAGCTACATATCGTCGATGCATATATTTTCGTACATGTTTAAAATTTCAAGCATGTCCCGAACAATTCCTGCAGCAACAGATAGATAGGAGACAAGATCTTGCTTAACGTCAAGGGGAGTATTATATATGATGTTCTGCATATGCCCCATAAGAAGAAATTCAAACGTAACAAATCTAGCGAGTGTGGTGGCTAAGCAACAGGTTCATCTCGACCAATTCAGTAGTTTCCATAACATCTTTGTACAAGCTATGAGTAGTTTGTCCGTTTTCATTCACAGTTCCATACATTAGATTGATATGCGGAAGCTCCGAATTAGTGTAGCGATGCATACCGCTGAAAATCCCAAAGGGTAATGACGCTTTACGCCACTGCAAGGTGTCGTCAACCGAACTGAAGAGCTTCGTTTGCTATTTAAACGCGGCATTTCCGGACAAATATTTTATGGCTAAAATTTTTATTTTAGTTCCCTCTATCACCCTCAAAAAGTTGGCCAGATATTTTCCAAGCACCCCGTATTTGAGAAACCTACTTCAAGTACATACATTATATTGAATATGTACATCTTTCTCAATTTTTAATATACAAATTCTATAACAACGCTCGTGTAAACATGTAGTCTTAAATAAGATGCAGCAACAAATAAAGAGTATTGAACCAAATTTGAGTTTCATTGATAGTGACTTACCGAATTTTAATTTTTAATAAAATAAACTCCTAAAATGTTTTTAGCATTAGTATGCTCAAATTTAAATTAGATTAAATTTATCAATGTACTCAAAGGTTTGGCTTATATATATATCTTAACATATATCTATTAATTTAGCATTTAATGTATCTGCTTTAAATAGCAGTGAGTAGACAATACTCTTCTGATGCTAGGCTTCAATATTTGCAAGGAATAAGTTTTGAGACGATATTCAAATTTTCAAAATAAACAACATTACAATTAAGTTACACAATAATTTTTGCCACCCACGTATATAGCTCAAACTAGAGCTTATTTGTTTTTGGAGAAAAAGAGACGCTTTCCCCGTCCTGGATTTGAATCAGGGTCCCTCTGTTATCCCTGTATGTGGAGAAAGAGAGCGTTGTTTCCTGTCCTCATTCGTCTAGCGGTCCAAGACACTCCGGGCTAAACGGAGGGACCCTGGTTCGAATCCAGGATGGGGAAAGCGTCTCTTTTTCTCCAAAATTACACAAGCTCTAGTTTGAGCTGTAATTAATACGTGGGTGGCAAAAATTATAGTATAATAAATTCCCCCACGAAAACTCACAAAATTCTCGCCCCGGAGGCTTTCTTGTGTTGACCATATTTGGCAATTGTGTTATCCCTGCGGAGGGTAATAATACCTTAACACCTTTACATACGGAGAAAGAGAGCGTTGTTTCCTGTCCTCATTCGTCTAGCGGTCCAAGACACTCCGGGCTAAACGGAGGGACCCTGGTTCGAATCCAGGATGGGGAAAGCGTCTCTTTTTCTCCAAAAAGAAAAAAGCTCTAGTTTGAGCTACATATACGTGGGTGGCAAAAATTATTGTATAATAAATTCCCCCACGAAAAACTCACAAAAATCTCGCTCCGGAGGCTTTTCTGTGTTGACCATTATTTGGCAATTGTGTTATCCCTGTGAAGGGTAATAAGATCGTACATTACAATTAAGTTTTGGATAAGCTGTTTTGTGCATACTTTTAAGAATGAAATAAGGCAATATACTCATAGCTGAAACCCAAATTTATTTGTTATATAATGCTATATAAATGTAATATACGAATAAGAGTAACACGTTTAAAGAATGGTTGCACGGGCTCCCATATTGGGGGAAGAGGGGGTCTCGATCCTCCCCTAGCCGTTTAAAAATTTTATTTGCCCGAACCTGCTACGCATTTACTTTCAAAAGTTTTACAGTCACATTTTAAAATAAGGTACTTTTTAGCTCATTACTAATTGTCAAGCAGTATCAATTATTTTTGTAGCGTTTTGGTATCTTGTACATTCACTAAAATTCTCGACAGCTTTGAGAAGGAGGTAATATTTCTTCTCAGCTACCCCCTAGAAGTACTCGTATGGGTGCCCATGAATGGTTGTGATATATATTATGCAAATTTTGTAAAATAACATTTCTCACTTTTTCCACTCAATATTTCAATAATTAGAGACAAAACTTATACATACTACACTGTAAAATTTTTGCTGATGCTATCGCATAAAATTTATGTGCTAAAAATTATGATACTCAAATTATACATTCTGTAACAGTGGCTCTATTTTCTAAATTCACCCTTCGTATGGTTTCGTATTTTTAACACTATGGACGTATTTTTAGTTTCTTACAATTTGTTTCAATAAATCATAGAAATAATTTAGATTTGTAATCATAAAATTCACATTATTGAACTCGCACTTTCGATGTCTTTTTGTAGGTCTGCTTAAGTAACCGTTTTTTTTTTTTGTAGCAGTGTATATGATCTTCGATTTAGGTCCCGGGCAGGCAAGAACCAAGTAACTATTATACGTAATTTTGGAATCAACTTTCATTTAAGAATACTATATCTCCTATTCAATTTATGTGTAAATGTTCATATTCTGCCCGAAATAAAGTTGTTTAAAAGATTTTTAATTTACATTTCTGTCCAGTTCCCGAAATCCTTATATTCTATGGGAAGTTTACATCCAGTTTGGGTGTTAATTGGTCTAGAGTTGTTATATTAGTAACCTTGGAATGATACACAAGAAATATTTGGCAAACTAAAAAACGACTTATTTCTAATCGATTTTAAAAGATTTTAACATACTTCTCCCGGTAAGGACGTAGATGGCGCCCTTTCCCTATCGACAGGGGAGTCGCTTCGAAATGCGCCGGTATTGTCCCAAACAGATTGCTTTCAGCTAAGAATGAGGAAAGACCAAATAATTTCATCTGCGGCCAAACTTTTAACTTACAAGTGCCTGTTGCAACAGTACTTTGTAGATGCCACGCGCGCGAGCATTATATTTTATTGTATCTCTGATATGTTCTAATTGAGCATTCTTGTTGATAATGTTCAAAGAAAGCTTACAAGGTCTTTTTCCTTGCAAAGAAAAGTTTGCCGAAACTTTTACAAAGAGTTTGAAATGGCCATTGCCCATCAATAGAAGTACATTGGTGTCTCTAATACTTATTGCTTTATGGAGCTACGGGTGGGCCCCATGCATGTGCCAAACTTTCAATTCTCAAGATATAAAACCAGGTACGACTGGAGTATGGGAAAACCAAAGTAGCGTTCCATCTTTCAGTTTCCACAATGAAGTAGAACTTCGCCGCATTTTGGCCATGGTTCGACAGCAAAAAAAACATTCAAATGGAAGTGGCGGACCTGATGAAATTGACGAAAATTCCCCTATAGAGCAATTGTTAATAGATCGTAGAAAAAGAGTTTTGTCTGACTTGAATTATACGTGGCCGGTAAAGAGGGCGGCTGAGATAGAAGGTGATATTATTCTAGGTGGGTTAATGATGGTCCATGAACGAGAGGATCGACTTATATGTGGGCCAATAATGCCTCAAGGTGGAATACATTCTCTTGAATGCATGTTGTATACATTGGATTGGGTCAATCGTCAGCCAGATTTTTTGCCTGGAATTAAACTTGGAGCGTATGTGCTGGATGATTGTGATAAAGATACATATGGTTTGGAACAAGCCGTGGATTTTATTAAAGGTAAAAATTTTACAAAAACATTTACTTGCCACACATAGATATACCGATTACTTTGAAAGATATCTAAGATAAGACGGCGTTATTAATAATAAAATTTACAGCAGAAACCCTAAATCTCGAATACCTCTATATTTCAAAATTTTTGCACTTCCCTGTATTTTTATGTAAAATGCATACAATATACTTAGAAATATCCATATATTGAAACCACCTGTGAATCTCGAAAATTTTCATTTTCCAACGAGATTTGAAATAGACAAGTTTGCTGTATAATTACAGAATAGATGCCCATGTAAATTATTGGTGAGTAACGTTGATGATAAATATTAGATAGGTCTGAAATATTTCAAATAAAAAAATGTATCTTTATTTTTAAAGATGTGAATTTACATGGCGTTGCAATGCCATTATTATACTCAAATTAATTACTGTATCGAATAGAAAAAGTCTAATTAAAATGCAAAAGTTTCATAAAGTTTTCAATTATTTTAATGATGTTATTTTCATTAAAGTTAATTTAACTTAAATAAATTAAATTATTTCAGATCATATAGAAATAACAAATTTGCTAAATGCTAAAAAGAAGCTTCCATGAACAAGTTACGAAATACCGAAACTAAAAGTTTTTCTCTCGTTTAAGCTAAGCATGATTTGGTAAAAATATGATTAAAACTTATTCGTCACAATAACAGATTGTCAAAAGAATACAAAGACTGACCAGGGCTTACCATAATTAGTAAAACTGCGCCACTGGTCTAATGTATATGAAAAAATTCAACAAGGTTTCTAGAAGTACCTTTCGCTTTATCGAGAGAAGCACTTCGCTCGATAAAGCAAACATTAATTCTCGAAACGTTGTGGAACCTTTTCTTATACGTTTGGCTAGTGACGAAATTTTATTAATAACATATTATATTATTAGAAATATTCTTTACGGATAAATGGAAGTTTATTCATTAAACATTTCAGAAGTCAGTGGAAGGTCGTGGGTTCAGGTCCCCCCGAACGCAGAAATATTTATTTTCTTTCGAACGTTTCACCATCTAATCACGCCATAACATCGGCTCTAGTATCACTACGCCAATAAACGTTGATTAATATTGTTGTTTGATTTCAAAAAACGTTGTATTTTTTTATATAATCTTATTTTGAAAATTCAACAGAAATATTTTAATTATATTTGAAATTTAAACCATTTTATCTTTAGAAATACGCTAGTTCATAACATTTGTCTGATATTTTGTCGCAAACGTTCACCGCGGTGTATTTAAAAAAATGATTCTTATCGGTGTTACCTTGTTGTTTTCGTTAACTACTCCCTTGTGTAAAGAAGTTATTTGAAAGAGTTTGGCGGCAAACTAAAAACTCAAAACAATTAGTAACATTAAAAAGAATTTTGCAAATTAAGTGACATAATTTTATTGTTTTAGTTTAATCAGTAAGGAAATGGCTTTCATTCAATTATTCAGTTAATATTTTTTTGAATAGGGATGCTAATTATTTTAACACCGCAATTAGAAAAACCATCTTTTCCTTTAGAAATATTAAAATATTGCGATCGTTTTCAAACAATACCACAGATATTTTGTTTTCCATTTTAAGCACTTTGTTTTCTCTGTATAGAGTTAGGTTGTAAGTTAATTGGTAAATTGAAAAATTGTTAACAGAAGCTTTTGAACCTATTTTCTTCAATGGTGCTTTAATTAAAGTCTTCAGATAATTAAGTATAATGAGATGGGGTGTTTTTATCGCGCTATTATTTTTAGTGATATGCGTCTCTGTATTTAGGCATAACAGAAATACTCTGCATTTCTACATGTAAAGCATTCTGTTGTCCATTCTTTTCAGATTACACCCAAAAATTCTATGTTTCACACACATATAACCATACCAAGCCGCGCATAAAAAGTTGACTTCGTTTAATTTTCGAATATTTGTAAAATGGCATGTTTATGTTTTCGTTTTTCTTGTAAGGTGTAAATGTTGTACATTGATCAAAGTTTATCCAACTCCCTGTTGTGTACTTCTATGATTATGAAGTTGGGTAGTACAGTTTTATATTCCACCGCATAATTAATAAAACAGACAGAGCGTCGTTTATCGGAGAAGATGTTTAGGAATATGGTTTCTCGTTCAGAAAGTGAACGTTTATTATTTTGTTTTTTATGGAGAGTCAAAAATGTTGAAAGGCCTTCATTTCCATACAATTAGTAGTCAATAGGTGTTTGGACATTCTCTAACATCATGCATTTTTGACGTTGTAGCACATTCTCAAAAAGAAATAAAAAGCTGTCATTTTATGTGTTGTGAAAAAATAAAAGTTTTAAGTGGTGAGTGATAATACATATTCCTAGCACAAAGGTAGAATAATGATATTTTGTTTCATGCATTAGATATAATTTTTTATCATATATGTTTATAGACTCATATTCTTATTTACAACGAAAATTAATTGGGATTTTAATTCTATTTTAGAATATAATGGCGTATTGTTTTCTTCTTATGTACATGCAAGAAGGTTCAGTGTGATTTAGTAATAGTCAAGAAATTTTTAGATAGCCCAGAGAGACCCAAGCGTTTCAATACGAAATATCAATTTTAAAACCATTGCAAAAACAAAAATTCGTCTCTAGGAACATTTAAGTTAAAACTATTTAAAAGCATTTTTTTTTATTTGTGAATACAGGCCTGTATATATATACCTGTATACAGTATTGTGTAATAGTTTTGAAATATAGTTTGCATCTACCGCTATTTTCAGAACAGTTATGATTCATTTTCATTTTCTGCCACCCAGCATCATGACTGTTTTGAAGATGGCGGCAGATCTGCCATCGAAATAGCTATTAACAGCGTTATTAAACCACTTTAACTGCGATTATTTGTTGCGTTTTACTCGTACCTTCATAACTTTACGCAGTATGCCGCAATAATTCAAAATAAACAGTTATTTTGACACTGGCGTAAGGTTTAAAAACACGACGTTTCGGGAGCCAACTGCTCCCTTTGTCAAGTGAAGGCAGAATGAAGAGTTCGTGAAAGTCCTAAGCTTATATACCCGCATGTTGGGAATCCCCATCTGACGTCATCTGGTGCGGAGCAGTTCCAGCTGGGGAAACCCTCGACGGGAAAGCCCCCGCACCCGACCATGTCAGATGAACACCCCCCAACTCGAGGTTTTGCAAAAATCCTGTAAGGTTCTGGTAGAGGTTTTGCGATGTTTATTGCACGACTCCTCAAACCGTAGGTTTCCCATGATTCCAGAAAAAGTCTACTCCCCAGATTCGTCACATTCTGATGTAATATTTTCATCGAATGCCAATCTGGTTCGTGACCCTCCCTGAAGACATGTTCAGCCAACTGGTTTGAATCGTCTCCCCTAGCTACCGCACGCATATGCTCCTTCCCTCGTAGACGTATCGATCTTCCCGTCTGTCCAACATACACCTTGTCACAGTCTCCACACGGTATTTAGCAATAATTCAAGTCGAAAAGGTAATTTATATGTCAACAATATTTGGAGAGTAATAAGAGCAACTGTTTTTACATGAAAAATAACGGTAGTTTAAGCAAATTATAACTAAAAAAGTATAAAACGAATACTTCATAAACAAAGCAAGTGTAGTATGTGCATAAAATCATCTTTTTTTTTTTTTTAAATTGTGAATATCATTTTGTCAAATAAATCTCAGCTCTTTTCAGCTTCAAAATTCATATGATTTCTAACGTAGAAGTATAAGTTGTACATAAAATATTAGAAATAAATGAACATGCGAATCGCATTCATTTAGAAATATTGAACAATGTGCAGGGCCATTATGATTAAAGTTCCACTTTGAAATGGCCATAAAATGAAAACTACTGGACCAAATATTATCAAACTTGGTAATAGTTTACAAGAGGTCATGGGATTTTATTTTCCGCAAAAAAAAAAAAAAAGAAAAAAAAAAAAAGTAAGTCACCACCACCGGGAATGGCACTGTAATCAATATTGTTAAACGAAATAAAAAAAATGAAGACATCGGTTTAAAACGTTTTTAATCGTTTTACAAACGATTAAAAACTTCTGACTATGGGGTTACCTCAAAGCCACTGTTTATGGTGATAACATAAACAATTTGGCGGAATTGAAAAACGCGATACACCGACATGTCCGCAACATTCCTCCTGATATGCTAAGAGCTGCTGTTGAGAACGCAGTAATGCGATTTAACTTGCTTTCAGAAAATGGTGGACGCCACATTCAACATGCTTTGTAACACGTTTTAGAAACGATTAAAAACGTTTTAAAACGATGTCTTCATGTCTTATTTCGTTTAACAATATTGCATACAGTGCCATTCCTGCTGGTGGTGATTTTTTAACTTTTTATTTATTTATTATTCCTTTTTCTTTTTTTCTTTTTTGAGGAAAATAAAACACCATTACCTGCTGTGAACAATTACCAAGTTTGATAACATTTGGTCCAGTAGTTTTCATTTTATGGCCATTTCAAAGTGGAACTTTAATTATAAAGACCCATATTATCCGTCTCACACTAATTACCAAAGAAACAAATGGTAATGATGCGAAGAAAGAAAATAGCTTTACCGTATGAAATATAAGGCTAAAGATATGTGGGAAATAACGCAGAATTTTTACTTTACTTTTTACTTTTTATTTTTTCTCAGAATACCTATAAATTCTCTAAACGCTGTTAGAGACAAAATGATACGAATTGAAGTAATTCTAATATTACATCATGAAATGTGAATTTATCTTCTCTTTGAAGAAATCAATGATTTCTTTTCTTCCAGCGAAGTTGTTTCTAAAAAAATTCTAAAAACGGGCAAAAGACAAATTTTGTTAGAAAATTTAGTTTTTTTCATTCTACATTGCACAAATGGTAGCAAAATCGATTACAAATGATCTGAAAAATCACAGAGATGTATGAAATTGACTTAAGTTCCCCCTCTCTTTAATTTTTTGATCGTTGGAGTGAGTAGGGTAAGTAAGCCCACCCTATAAAAAAAACTACCCACTTAGAAGAAAGAAAATTACAAATACATGCCATGTGCAAAGTAGTGGGGTGAATTTTTTAGCTTTTACTAGAAAAAATTTAGCTCCCTCTAGACCTCGAGGCTAGTTACGCAATGATTTTGATATATATGGAACCAAGTAAATTAATGTAAGGTTTATGAATAGAAAATAATTGTTATTATAAACGAAAGTTTGGCTGTTTAAATTAGTCGTGTGCAGTTAATGAAATATTTTGTGATAAATGTACAGACGAAGGGAGAAAATGACGAAAAGAGGACATTTAAATTCCGTTTAAAACTTTCAGTAAGTAGCTGAAAAACAAGAAATTAAAAAATAAGTAGCAAATAGTAGAAAAATAGTAGAAAAAATAGTAGCAAATAGTAAAAAATAAGTAGCAAGTAGTAAATAGTAGAAATTAAAAAATAAGTAGCGAGAAAAACAAGCTACATTTAGCGCAGTGTGGCGGAGCTTTCAGATGAAGTATAAATTTATCCAACGATAAAATGAGTAATGGTTTTTAAAACTCAACAATTTCTAACAAAGAATAGAAAGTATTATTATATATCAGAAATCGAAATTAAAGGACAAATGGACACTATATGCTATACTGCATGATATTCAAATTGCTCCATTTCGAAAGAATATGCTGATTTAAATGAAAGTTATTGTCGAGATAGGCAGAGAGGTAGAAACGAATTTGTTTAATTTTTGGCTGGAAAAAACGAAAGCAGGAGATAAAAATAAAGTGCAACTCTCTCATTTCAGTAAGTGGTTGTACCAGTATCCTTCGTAATGCAAGCAGCTATAACGTCAGGTAAGCGGTAGTAGAATTCAATGAGCGTTTTAATTAATTAGGGATCAAATATTGCTGACCGAGCTCCATAAATGAGCTAAATTTAGGGGCGGCCTTTTCAATCTCTTGCTCTCATTTAGATCATTGAAAACTCCTTTTCAATGCGATCCTACAAATTCTGCATGCATAGGGATAGGTCTTGGGACGTAGCCTCCATGTAAAATGTTCAATACTTTGTAAACATCGTAAGACAATATGAACGTTGTATGTACGGGCATTATATTGCTGGTAAATGGAGTTTTAGTTGCTTCTAGGGAAAGGTAACAAAACAAGTTGAATCATTTCGTTAGGGTGCCGCTGCGTTATTAATGTACCTTTGAGATGTACAAGATGTGAGTGATGTATGGAATGGCACTTAATACCATAAGGTGTTCCTGGAGGACAGTGTGCCGATTGCGAAGAAAAACTGAACCTTCTCTTGCCAGCTCGTCGCTACAAGAGACTATGCCGGTCGTCTGTACCAAGGCAGAACACAGATTTATTGCTGAAGACGATGTTATTCAACTCACTTTTACAATTTAAACGACTTCGACACCAAGGATGATGAGCTTGTCAATGGCTTGTAGTCAACAACTATCGATGCAAAGGTTGGCAATAGAGCAGGCTTGGCGAACTTTCGGGTTGAAGTTCGTGTAAAGAAGAGGACGGTCCATGTACAGATACTGATGCAGGTTGAACATGTAAAGGAATAGACGTATAGGTCTATCGAAACGTTCGGGTGTTAAACGTGGCTAATTACTCTCCTCAGTTTATTTTCTAATTTTCTAATGATCAGCAGAGTTATAAGAAATATTGCTATCAGACTGTAAAACAGATTTATTATCTTTTTTACATTAACGACAATTGAATGTTATTTGAAATTAAACTTAAAATGAATTTGTGTTTAATTTAGATTCAGCTAAAAACTACGCACCTTCTGATAAAACTGTAGTTAATGTTTTTCGAAGCTTCAAAACGTAATAATTTTCATCCGAGCAATTCCTTGCATAAGGTTGATAGAAACATTTAGAGAGCCATTTTTCCCAACAACTTTCGACTACGTGTATGTCTGGATAAACATGATCTGAGATATTACGAGCTGACCATTCAGCTTCATATAGGAGTATAATTCAGACTCTCTCAAATCACGAAAATACTGATACCTATGATGTATCTGAAATATTGTTTTTTGAGAATAACTTTACAGAAGAGATCGTATTTAAACTGTGTTCCTATCACGTGCATTTAAACGAACTCAATGTTATTTTTACTATTCAGTCCACCTTTAATTTCACGACCTGTACGTTAAATTGGTTCTTGATTTTAATTATTTTCTCACATCATTTGCATCCACATACACAATTTTATACACCTATGGCATTTCCTTTTGGGTAGGGCAACTTCAATGTAAAGTTATATATATCATGATTT
>QLNU02015360.1:60618129-60638639 GCA_006491805.2 Dysdera silvatica
GTCAAAGCGCATATCTCCCTTTTCCGTGCCTTCCTCGGGAATTTGTTGGCGGTGAGGGCTCGAGCTCCATGGGCCAGTATAACTTTAACCTCCATTGGCCTATGATCACATGTCCACACCCGCCTTAGGTATCTCTGGACGGCTGTTTCCTGTTTTGGCGGTCAAAACCCACTCCCTTATTTCTTAGGGTTCCCATCTGGAGGTAGAGGTTTTCGCGAATTCGATTGAACCCTCATAAGATGCAGAAAGTGTTGCAGCTGGCCATCAACGGGAAGTCGGGAAGTAATTATGTCAGTGTTCGGGTTGGAAAGAAGAACTCCAGTGTGTGATTAAGAAAAAAAAAATATTGTATGAAAATTCATCAAAAGCATTTTCGTAAACTAAAATAGAACAAAAGTTTTTTAAAATATTAGTAGATTATAGGGGGCGGGGTCAAACCAGTATTGGAATTTATTGGGGGCTCGGGCACCACGGGCCCATATGACTCTACGCCTATGCTTGTTTGCATTCGAATGTTACCATTCATCGAATACAGTATCTTTTTATCCATCCAGTTCATCTATTGTTACGTGATAAATAAGGCAAGTTGATTATTTTAAGGTATTTTTGATCTATATAATATATTTTGCTTGAATTTAATGATCTCAAAATTCGAAATTAGACAAATATTCTTAGAGCTAGACGTCATTTAAAAAAAAGAACCGCGAGGTGCCATCTGGTTTCTTCTTTAAAGTACCATTAAAGTAGTTTAACGTAAAATTATGTATAGTTTCTCTTCTTTAAAGCATCAGTGAAATCGATATTTTTTAGTTACAGGATTTAACATGGCTGATAAATTTACTCGACGGAAAATTACCATCTCTGTACCAGCGAACGTCCCTTTGATGTCACAACAAAATAAAAGTTTATTAAAGAAATTATACATAACGAATTTTCAAAACGAAATGGCATTTATGACCGTAAAGATAAAGTTAAACTGAAATTTCCTTAGAGTTATTCTATTCAAAAATAGCAAATGAAAATTAATTCGACGGATAAGAGAGTGGTTCTTGAAAGATAAATGACTAGATAACGAATTTACATTTCTTTGCCCAGATTAGTAACTACCTGCCTGTATTATGGGAGATAGGCCAGTTTCAAACTCCTGCAATAGCAAACTCAGAATCATAAAGAAAGGAAAGCGGGGAACCTGAATAATACTTTTGAATTGGATAAATTGCGCTTCATAGCTCCAATGAAGTTGACAATCGTGGGTCACAGAGATGTAGCAAAAATTGTACAAAAAATAGTGTCCAACCCTAATAACGCACCAAAATATCTAACATTTCATACCAAAACTAAAAATTATGGGAATCCAGTTTATACTGCAGCAGAAGCATTATCATTGTTTGTTGAAAATAACCTACTGACAGCTTAGAACTAAGTTTAAGAAACCAACAAAAAGAAAAAGGTTCAACTTCGCATCTTCCGCTTTACGTGGAGAAGCCAAAAAATCATGTTATGAGCCAATATGTTTTATGAGCAATATATGTTAATGCCACGGGCAAAAATGTCACAGAAATCATGGCTTAAGTAGATTTACAGGCTCTTCTGAAACTTACAATTATTGAACGTACCCTCTTGGCAGAGAAATCAGTGCTGGAGATAACTGTACAAATCGGGAAAAAGTATAGGCGACAAAATAAAAAAAAATGATAATTTTTTTTCTTTTAAATGGTAAGAGCCATGAAAAAAATTGAAATAGCAGTTCTCCATAAACTTCTGTCAACAATGGTAAACGGGAAAATCGAAAGTATTTTGATAGAAACCTCCTCCAAGGCGTGTCACTTGACCCGGAAACTGATGAATAACATACAAAAAGTACTGACCTTCTTCTAATAAAGAAGATATCAAAGAATTTAGTTGCGGTATTTCAATTTTGCACGTTTGGATCCGGTCATCTATTCATGCAGCTAAGCCCCAGGGTCAAGACATCGAAAACGACGTGGCGCACGTATGTATGCAAATAAATACAGATAATGTACTAATAGAATAATGTAAATAATATTGTAGGCGGAACTCCGCCCAACGGCGAAGAGGTTTTTCTTCAAAACCAATGAAAATTAGTTTTTGGCCATGCTTACGCGTTTCCGTCTCACTGTGCGGTGGTCAGAGGAGACGACAACTCAAGCCAATTAGCTGAACATGTTTTCAAGGAAGACTACGAACCAGATTGGCATTCAATGAAAGTGTTACATCAGAATGTGACGAATCTGAGTAGTAGACTCTTTCTGGAGTCATGCTATTAACATCTCAAAACTTCTACCGGAACCGTACAAGATTTTTGTCAAACCTCGAGTTGGGGGTAGGCATTTGACGAATATTGGCTGTGAGGGTTTCCCCAGATGGGACTATGACGTACCAAATGACGTCAGATGGGGATTCCTAAAATTTGTGGGTATATAAACTTGGGACTATAACTGACCGTTCATTTTGCTTTCGCTTGACAAAGGGAGCAGTTGGCTCTCGAAACGTCGTGTGTTTAAACCTTAAGCTATTGTCGAAATAAATGTAGTTCTGCAATACGCTAAAAGAGAGAATTATGACATTTATGTCTCTTTTTCACATACTTGAGTATAAATGAGCTTTTTTTGGTGGTGTTCCACTAAATTTCATGCTTTCTGTTCGAGATCATCATGCTAATTTTATCATTGCAGTTAGTTGGTATCATTCCATCTCATAATAAACACAGATGGTATATTAATTATTGTGTCTGCTTCTTTCAATTTCACGAGTTAATAATTTGACTATTCTACTTACTGTTTTTACGGATCACATAGCGGACTTGCTAGATAAGATTTCGTATGGAGGTAGTTACAACTATGCTTCTATGTGCTATGTACAACTATGGGCTATGTATTAACTGCCTTTGTATCTTAATAACGCAAATGCCTTTTACGCTGTGCATTTTTACATTTTCCCCTTTGCAATCTTCTTAAAGTTGTTACAGCACACTTGAAGAACGGTTTTCAAGAGAGGCTAGAAAGAATTACTTCAAATGTTAGTCATAAGTTATTTACATATTTAGGCATGGCTCATGATATCACGCAACAAAACTTTCAAGGTTGTAATTTTATGTAGATTTGAATTAAAAAAAAAAAGAACGGGTTACATTACTTTCGTTTCTTTGACATTTGAAATTGATTTTAGCTTGATTTCATGCAACCCTTTATGAAGTTGAAATTTCATTAAAATCCCGCTGCACATTAGGGAAATTTCAGTGAACTGTGTATGTACCAAAATTCACTTTTAAAATCTGTTGCTAATCAATTGAGAAAATTTGCATGCTGTGTCCGATTTGTTTCATTTGCACGCGATACACGGCAAGCGTGAGTCAACTAATGGAAATTTTCTAAGTAAGAATGCGTACGTGAAATTTATATAAACATGCCTTACTAACAATTCATAAAACCTCGGTAAAATCAACATTTATATGACTTACACGAATAAAATCTTTGTTTATATCATACCAGACTATATTTCATGAGCTTATTTTCCCTTTAAGTTACTAGAATTTTACAAAAATATCGTCGATTGCGTAATAACGATTCCTTAAATTTATTTTATGCTTTAAATATTGCATTCTTAAAATTTTCAAATTAAGAATTTTAAACAAAATTTGCAAATAAAAACTTTAATTTAAGACACATTTAAAAGATTATTGAATATTGAAATTTCTGATTTGAAGTTTTGAAACAGAAGCTCATGCCGTTTAAAAGCATAGTAGACTCGCGTTATAGCGATTTTGAGAGGATCCATACAGCAAGGAGGTTATATGAAATGGTCATTATATAGAATTTACAATAAATTAATCTTAGATCTATAGGAGAACTGCTGAGGTCTTCTCCGTGGGTTGTTATATTCCAGTAAGTCGCCATATTGAGGGTGGCTATAACACTAGTTCACGGTGTTGGCGAAATATTGTAAATGAGCTTTTCACAATATTTCAAAGCATTTTGCGAGATATAACGGGGTGTTCAGCTTTTTATGTCTAAAATCTAGAGACAAAAGATGTCGTATTATAATCATCGTATTATATAATATACAGTATATAAATTATCGTATATCCAATAATATTAGGCTTATAACAGTTTCAGTAACGTAAAACGTGAAATAGTCTTCAAGATGGAAAAAGTTTCTCAATGGGATTATAATGGCTTGATTTACAGGATGGATTAGTAAGGAAAGAGAAATTGGTAAGGATTTTTTACTATTTTTATATGAAACATGTCATACGAGTACTCAAAATAATACAATTATTCTCTAAAATAGGTAAGGTATTTGTACGTATTGGGTCCTATAATTTTCTCTCACAATCCAGGATCAAGGATGATGCGACTGATGCCGTCGTACTGGATGCCAAGCCAAAGTAGACAAAATTGCCCACAATGACCCCAAAGTGCAAACCAGGCCAAATACAAGTTGATCATCCAAGGGTGTGTACAGACATGCAACAGAACATCGTAACAGAACATCGTAACAGAACATCGTCGCATAACACCCCGTGTTACACGATGATGTTACAGGGAGAACATTGCCGCGTATCATCAGTGCGTAACAGCACTGCTTCCCATCAGTTCACGCCGATATCCAATCTACACTGACAAAACGCTGTTGTTCGTAAACCGATCCAAATATACGAACACGGGGTACAACATTGCCCCGTATTATTCCTTTGAAACGATGGGGGAAAATCGATAACCGGTGAGAGGCAGAAATGTTACGATGTTCTGTTACGGAGTGCGGTCCAGACTTGATACGCGACGGTGTTACGATACGGTGTTCTGTTGTATGTGTGGACGCGACTTAAGCGCTCGTTTTTAAATAAGTTTCAGTGAATCAAATTGATGTTTTACAGGTTCTCTGAATGCAATATGTAATTATGTTCACTTCCACCCACGTTTTCTGAAATCGGTAAGAAGAAATTCAGACTAATACAGAATGAATACTGTGTACGGATTCTTCGTATGATATAATATGACAGTGCGATTTAGAAATTAGGAAAGTAAAACTATATCAGAATAGATGAACTTATTTGACGTACAGTCAAATAAGTTCATGCTAGCGTCATTGAAATTCATGTAAGATTTTAATTTTTGTATTAAAACAATTTAATTTTTGACTCATCAGAAAAAGTACTTGTGGTTAATTACATGTTATTTGTTGTAACGATATTTTAACTATTACCACGGCTTTCAGTCTTGTAATAATATTAGGTAGATTATTGATCAAATCCATAGAAATAAATAATAATAATAATAATGCAAAAAATATCCACCACAAAAGGAACAATTTTGAAAATAATCAATATTTAGTGAAGGAGGGAAGGAGGCACAAAATTTTGGGCTCATACCGGGCGACATATGACCTAAATCTGTCTTTCTCAAATATAATAGTACATTGCAAGCCATTAAGGCACATGATTATCTGAACAACTCCTAGACATCAATATATCATTTTTATCATGACGCAATACGTATTATTCAACGGTTATTCATTTATCGCAAAATATTTTAAAAAGTCTGGTTTTGATTATACATTTAGTTTTTATAGAATAAATCACTTGAGGATTGACCATCATCTGATCTGAACTCCGTACGGTGATCTCTTATCATAGGATCGAGCTTACCGAGGTTCAGATCTAGGATAGTGAGCTTAACATTTAGGGCTGTAAATGTTGAGACACCGCACAACAGTTTATTGAATAATAATAATAAGCTTAATTCACTTGCGCCTTAATGGCGCAAGGACAGCAAAGGCCATGTTGCATCGGGATTTACAGTTCTTTGAGGATACTAAACCTCTGAAAAACTGGGGATACTAAACCAAAGGAACCAAACTCCGGACAAATGTCGGCAGAAAAATAGCACGCGTTCCACGATACCATTGGGTATCGGAGCCGAGCTAATGGTACCATAGATGAGTGCGTTGCCACTGTACTACCACAGGGGCAATAAGTAACATTAATAGTAATATCACTAATAATATCATTTTGTTACCCTTTTATTAGAATCTGTTTTGTAAGCTTTTTTTGAATTGGGTTTGAAGCCACCTGTTTAGTTGAAATAAATTGCACGTTAGTTGCTGCTGCGAATAAAATATCTACAGTTTGCTTTTATTGAGCCATTTCACTTTCCAAGGTGTATTTTTACATAACACGTATAGTTCGTTCGCGGAAAGTTGACCGATGGTACCTTTAGAATTCACGGGAGCTGACGTCACAAACGGGCTAGGTCATTACAGCAAAGGGGAGGAGAGGACGTCATTACAGCAGAGGGGAGGACGTCATTTCAGAACTGGTTTTTGGGCAGAAAAATGTTGTTAAAAAGCAATTCTGAAATAACGTCGTCCAATCTGCTGTAATGAACTAGCCAGTTTGTGACGTCAGCTCCCGTGACAGTATCATCGTTCATCGTATCATAGTATCATCGTGATAGTATCCGTGATAGTATCAGTTCCCGAATAGTATCATCAGTCAACTTTCCGCGAACGAACTATAGAAAGCAAGGCATGTAGTACCCTATATTTTTCACGTACATGAATAAATAAAAATGTAGGATAGAATATAACTTTAATACAATTCTTCGTTGAAATATCCCAGGTATTGCCCGTGTTTTTACAGTGTAAGGGCAGCAAAGGTTACGTTGCGTCAGGCCCTAGGTTTTTCCGAGAAAATCGAACTTCTTAAAGAACCAAACGCCAGACTACAACGAGCGATTGGTTGGTATTTTTTTTGGCATCATTGGAAATCAAACTTGGGTTAACTCCACTCCAGGCGAACGCGTTACTACTACAACACCGCAGAACCAAATCCCGCGCATTGCACCATTTTGTACGAATTCAAAATTCATTATTCCGAGTTCTTTTCTAATAGGCGATCACAAAACCATAATGTATGTGCTATCTGTGTTTTAGCGTTTTCGACTAAACCCCCATTCTTTGTGTTTTTGTTTGGCAAAAAGCTTTTTTTTTTATCTATTGTAGCGTTCAGTCCTTGCCATCAAACGATCCGGAAAATCACTCAATTTGTTTGCAGTTGCCGATAACGTCACGAGCAAGTGCGTTTTCTGGATCACTTTGGAACAAAGTGTACTTGAACATATTTATTGGAAACCATTATCCGAAGTTCGCACTCTAGAATGTTAGCGGTGATAAACGTAAAGCCATTTATTAAAAAAATAAATAATCTGGATTTCTTTTATGCGATCCAGTAAATATCTGCTGATCGGATTACTACAAATCAAGTTGATAGGATTTTTTAATCGATTATTAAATACGAAAAAAGACCATAAATTTTAGACCGGAGATTTTAAACCGAAATTGGCGGAATATTGAATTCTGATCGGATCTCAGATTTGCTAAGATTGAGGAATGTTTACTGCTTCGGCCTTTTGACACTATTGTCCACCATGGATAATTACCTGAAAATTTCGACCTGAAAGTTTGTGATCGGTTTGTTCCACTTGAACTATGCCAAAGGCTCTGCAACTATTACATAGATCCGATATACACGTATCAATATTCACTTCATATCCAGTGTCTTGGATAAGAAAAGGATTGTGCACAAGGGCATATACAATCAGCCAAAGTGAAATTCTTACACTCAAAAATAAATAATTTTTGGTCTCAATAAAATACCACTAAAACCTTTTAAAAACTTATTATTCGAGACTTTGGATAATCATATTGTTAATTACTTGATAATTAAAAGGAGGACTCAAACGAAAGATAATTTTAAAAGAAATTTTAATGAAAATGCATTATTTTTATAACGAACTGAAACATGTACAACTTAACGAAAAGCTTCTAGTACAGTAAAAATTGGCTCTAAAATAGCCTTAACAATATAAAAATTGGTACGTTCACGAAATTTTGGTTATAACTCCTATTCAGAATGTAGTTTAAAAATCCGAAGAGTCCCTAATGAATGGGGGGGGAAATTGGTGTTTGGGGAGTGGGGAGGGGGTAATTTGGAAAAATGTAGTTCCTCGAAAGCACAAGCGTGGGGTGTCAATTAATATGTTTTTATTTTTGTATGCAGAATTAAATAAAACCAAAATAAAGGCGATAGGATTAACCGTTGAGGAGAAAAAAAGTTTTATTTTTGAAAATATAAGGAAAATGCACAAAAAGAAGAGTAATAAGAGAGCAAAATACAAATGTACTTCAATAATCATGTAATATGTATTCCTCATCATCAAAAGGTGAATTTCCATAATTTAAGTCTCTGTTAATGTCCACAGTTAGCATAGAAGTTCCGTCTTCAAATTCTAATGTATCCGATTTCACAGATGTTCAATACCCAACTTCAGGAATGATCAAGAAACGGATAATTAAGAGAACAAGATATCAATTTCAGGATGATCAAGAGCAGTTTCCTTTGCAAGAACAATATATCAATTTCAGGATGATCAAGAGAACGGATAATTAAGAGAACAAGATATCAATTTCAGGATGATCAAGAGAACGGATAATTAAGAGAACAAGATATCAACTTCAGGGTCAAGAGTCGTTCTGATTGGGTGAAATTCGTTGTTTTGACGAACCCAACCCCACTACTATGGATCCAGTTTACTTTCTCAGCATGGTTGTTCCTGGTAGAAGATACAATATGACTGTTGGGCGGCACAGACTGATGTCGGAGGAAGTGATTCCAATTTGGCAACATTTTTTGTAACTGACGTTTGGAACATGAAGTAGAGCAGTTCATAGAGCGTTGTATGTTTTCCTTCATTGGAACCATAGAGTTACAGGAAAAGAATGTCTCCTGTGTTTTTAATTTCACTGTGGGTGGCTGTACTTTTCTGAAAAAAACATCAATGCTGTGACCCAAACCAGGTTCAGTTTCAAGCAGCTTCATGAAGTATTTTCCCTTTACCATAAATTGTACAAGTTATGTCACAACCACTAGAAGAGTGCGCTAGGAGAATGTACGTGTTGGTATTCACATTTTGTTTCTGGAGGTTTGCGCAAGAAAAAAATTTCATTGTACGACCAATCTTTGGTTTAAGCAAGAATATGTACTGGTCTAAGGGGGCCAAAGCAATCAATAGTATTAGAATGTCCGTATCTTGACTCACAATGGCACAGCAGTGTTTTTCAATGGCTGTCTGTACAATCAGTAGGTGAGTATCCCCAGGGGACTGTTTACCGTCAATGTATGACTTTTGAAGAATCGCTGCACTACCCACTTTCCAATATTTCCAAAAAACCCTGCCACCAAGGGATTTTTTGCAGATTCCACCTTTTTCTCATCGTCCATGAGACATCTAAAGTGTTGCACATTTATCGTATGTAATTTCAGCGAAAAGTTAATTCAAGTCTTCAAAGCTGAACTCAGCTAAACCAGAAAAACTTCCGCGTCTATACTCCATGACTTCAACCAATCGCTTTTTCTCAACAATACATGTTTGCGACAATTTCTTCTGCTTGACAATGCGATCAACAGGATTCTCTATACTATTTGCTGGAGTTACACCCGTAATGCCAAACATGTTATGGAATATCCCAAACTCATATATTGTATTAACATTAAAGTCACGATTGTCGTACATATATTGTGCAAACGTATCTTGGTTCACAGTTGGTTATTGGATTACAGATGCTTCCAACATTTTCAAGTCATGATAATTGGAGCATAACCCTGAGTTGGACATAACATCGAGGGGGTGACTTAGATCCAATTTTTTGGTGAATGTATGATGCTATACTTAGCAACACGGGTGACTTAAAAGAGTTAGGTTTTGTAGGTGAAATCAAACAGTGGGCAATTATTGCACATTCCTTCTTCAGTGTTTCTGGCTTGTGGGACCTTCTCTTTTTTGAGATCACAGCATCTAAGTAAACCTCTAAAGGTTTCGGAATGCATGTACATATGTTCTCCAAAAATCTTCCAGGGCTGCTGTATGATATACTCTCGAATACAGTGTTTTCAATACATTTTCTTGTTATTTTGTCGGCTTTGGTCCTTATCCTTATTTGCTCTTCTTCCAAGTTACCTTTTCGTTTTTCATACCAATGGTCGCTCAAAATTTCGTCCCTACAATTGTGAAAACAAATGACTGGCTTGTACACTGTATTGACTGTATTCTTGTTACAGGTTATAACTATGTCGCTTCTATAAGGGTCAACCAGCTTCTTTTTAATTGTTCGTATGCTGATAGTGAATGTTGCGCTACTTCACATATTTCGTTTATTGAAAACTAGCAGTCATTATTTTCTTCCAAGAATGGATATATAATCTGCATAGCCTGGACGATTTCTTCATCTTGAGGACATCCTGCTGCTCTTCCCTCATCAAAACTCTCCTGGTTTCTTGATTTGAAAGTTTTCCAATATGAAAAGTGATGCGGAGGTACGACTAACCAGTCCACTGAGCGAATCCTTCCATATGCTTGTCGGACCCCATCTATTCCTCCTACTTAACGCTACTTTTTCAATTTTTTCTTTAAAACCTTGTTTGACAACTTGACGAATTTTGTCAGAGGGTTTTTTTCCTGAGGCCGAGACTATTTTCGAGCAGATAAAACAAAGCCCAGCAAAATCAAAATCTACCAGCGGTGCAGATCTTAGGTGAGAAAACACTGGAACTACTCTCCTATTCATCTGACATACGTTTTGCCTTGAGGACACTGGAGAGCTTTGTGTAGTCATTTTTGCAGCATTTCCGATGAACCACTATTCTACTTTCAGTAGATATTAACAAGTGTTTCTTATCGCCTTTTTCTTTCCTGCAATTTTTTTATCATCTGTATAGTTGATGGACTTGGAACCACTTTTTCACTCACGACTGGTTGTTCACAAATGAAACGCAAATCACAAACTTTACGTTCTTCAATATCGTATCCTAAGAGTCAGGTAAGTAGTAATATAATAAAGCAAAAACTCCGACAACTATCGCAACAGAGAGTAGGGGTAGGAAAAATATGGCAGTACAGATGCAATGTTTCCATCTAAGGTATTAGCGAAAAACTCTGACCTATCCTAAGCTCACAATTCAGTGAACGAACTGTAGATGCGAACTCTGAAAGACATATTGTAGATAGACCGGTGGAAGAGGAGAGGGGAGATTTTTCTTGTATTTTCAAGAACAAAACATTTTTTCCAAGGGTGGACACAGGGAAGAGGTTACAGGGGTCATGACCCCCAAAATATATTTTTTCACTGTAAAAAATTCCAACTTTCATGATAAATGAAGGGTGTTATTCCTAAATTTTTCCTCCTCCACCCCCAAAAAGCTATTTCCACCCCCCCCCATTCATTAGGGACTCTTCAGATTCTTAAACTGCATTGCGAATAGGAGTTATAACCAAAGTTTCGTGAACGTACCAATTTTTATGTTGTTCAGACCCAATTTTTCCTGTACTATTCTGCAACTAACAATTAAAGCAAAATAAAGCATTTTCAATGTTTATTTGAATACAAGTTTTTGCTTACAATATGCTGCATATATTTAGGAATTGATTCAAAAAAGTTTTTGTAATAAGAAAAGCCAATATTTCCTCACTCCTCCAATAAAGCATACGTCAAGCCACTTTTGTTTGATACGCTATATTTTAATAAGAGAATTCTAAATAACTCCATAGATCTTTAACTACATTTAAATCTAGGTGTTGAGACGGAGCGCTAAGTACTTTTGGGAAAATATGTAAAAGCTATAGTTCATTATTCAGAACTTTGTGTTTAGAATCATAATCTTGGTAATACATGAAATAATTCACTATTACACGATTTCTGGCATTATCCTTCAAATTTCTTTTCAGTACATTAACACATGTGTGGTGGTTTATTGTATAATGAATAAATTCTAACTGCCCTACTCCAGTAGCTGCCATATACCCAAAATTGTAACCCTTTGACAGCTGTACTTTACTGTGGGACGCGAGTTTTAGGGTTTCAGCTCTTCATTAGTTTTCCTCTACGCTGTTACCATCTGAACAAAACACGTTAAATTTAGTTTCATCAGTGAATATTAAACTAAACGTAAAATGCATTTTTTACTGAAGTTAACTCTGTTTTGTATATCGACTTTGCTGACGAATTAATTATTTCTAGCTACTTGACCACAGTATTCACGTTTAATGAGAACATTTTTAATTATTTGTTGATCATTCAGTACTTATTTGAATCCGTTTTGGCTTTTACTATAAGCTTACGGACACTTATTAGGAGGATTTCTCATTTTTCTAACAAGTCGTCGTTTGATATAATTATTAAAAAAATTATTTTTCCTCACCTTCGCTTTATTAAGGGGTTTTCCTTAATTTTTACATTAGTTTATTACTCCACGTAGTGTTGTAAATAGTCTCTTAAACTTTTCAGCAATTTCATGAAGGGATTTCCAGATTTATATCCATGTTTGTAAAAATTGCAACACCATGAAGGACTCGTCCGAATTGAATGAAATTTAATGTACAAACGACCTGTGTTGATACAAATAAACGATTAAAATTACAAAGCAAAAAAACAATATTACATGTCGAAAATCAGTATTTGGTGAAGCCACCACGCGCTGCAATAAGTGATGCTATACGACGTGGCATGGAATCAAACAGATGTTGAATGTGTGCCTGAGGAAGAGCATTCCAGATTGCTTGTATGCGACCCCAAAGTTCATCTGTAGTAGCTATGGGACGAGGATCACGAGCGAGACGCCGACCAACGAAATCCCACACATGTTCAATCGGCGACATATCCGGCGAATAGGCAGGCCAAGGAAGAAGCTGTATCTGTTGTGATGAAAAGAAGTCTTGAACATTCCTGGCAATATGTGGGCGGGCATTGTCCTGTTGAAATACAGCTCCGGGAATGCCTTGAAGGAAGGGAACAACTTCGGGCTCCAGAACTTCATTGATGTACCGGTTGCTGTTAAGATTACCCACAATTCGTAGCAGCTGAGATCGTCCATGATACGCAATCGCACCCCAGACCATAACGCTGGGGGTTCGTCCACTATGACGTTGGATAACGCACTCCGGAAGGTGGCGTTCACCGGTATAGCGTCTAACACGGATGCGGCCATCACTGTACCCCAAATTAAAGCGGGATTCATCAGAAAACACCACTTGTTGCCAATCAGCACGCCAGTCTCTATATCCATGAGCCCATTGTAGCCGCAGGCGCCGATGGTTTTGCGTCAGGAGGATCCTGTATAAAGGAACTCTTGCACGCAGTCCACGGTGCAGTAGACGCCGACGAATTGATGAAGCACACAATGATACACCTGTAGCAGTGCACCAACGTTCTGCCAACTGTCCAGATGAAGCAAAACGGTCCGTCACCGCCATGCGGACCAGGTGTCTATCATCCCGTGCTGACGTCACCTTTCGGCGTCCACTCCCGGATTTCCGAGTTGTCTGGTTCTCTTGAACCCACTGCTTCCACACTCGCATCACTGTGCTGCTGTTACGCCCCATACGAGCTGCTATTGCACGATAAGAAAACCCTCCTTCACGAAGGCCGATCATTCGTCCCCGTTCAAACTCCGTAACTTGCTGAAATGTCGCCCTCTTTCGTCGTAGAGGCATAGTGACGTCTCATGTAACGTTTACCACTAGCAGATAGCCATACACGCCCCGCTACAGCCCTCTATTTATACTGATCTATCAGCGGTTCAGAGGGCGCTGCTCAGCCCACGCATGCGCGATGACTCTGAAATTCTAATCATTTGAATAGTATACCCTAATTTGCATTTCCTGAAAGTTTCAGCTCAATCACGTGATTCCTTCATGGTGTTGCAATTTTTACAAACATGAGTTTAGATCTTTGGTTTAGCAAGCAAAAGAAATTGATTACCTTAATCTATAAGATTGCGATTTCATGTTGTTCTCCCATCTATTATACTATAGAACGAGACTTTCAAAAATTAACGTTATTTCACGATGTGTATAGTAACTTTCCATTTTAATTACATGAGGCTACAACTGCATTAGAAACAAGCATTTGTTTTACAATATAATTTTGAAGATAACACTTGTTAAATGATGTCCTTTGACAACCAAAAAAAAAAAAGTTGTTTAATAAATAATTCATTATTATTAAGGATTGTATAGATTCAACAGGCTGTATTGACTTAGTAAGCTGAGATCACAACGTTATAAGCCTAGTAAAATTACGCAAGTTAACATTACTACACTTATAATGTTGACTTCTGCTTATTAATTTAATCCGCGTAGTGCTACGCTACATTATATTGTATGTTCCGTGTTGAGTTGTTTATTACTTAGAAGGAATAAACTTTGGAGGCAAAACGCAATGAGTGAGATTACACGCAACACTTTTTGGTTTCTATTCTGGTAATTTACCTTGTGGCCCAAGTTTTAATAACGATGACTGGATTTTAAAGTTCTTTATTAAAATATTGGACAGTTACCGCATCAAAAATTGCCATTGTAAAGGGAAAGGATGGGCGAATGTGGATTATAAGCATTCGGGCACTTCAAGTTTAGGTTTAAACGAAGTCGCCATTTGACTGCAATCGAAAGAAAAGATATACGCTTTTTGTGGCCTAGATTCCACTCAGCGGCTTTCATATAACCAGTTTGGCACTGAATGTCCCTCGCTACTCTTGCGCCATAAAAATACAACTAACCATCATATGACCAGTTACCATGTTTGGCTTATAAAAATTCAGAAAGCGCAGACTTAACTTCGAACCTATGATAAATCTAGGACCCCTGTGATGGTGCAGTGGTAACGCGTTCGAATGGCGTGCCGTTAATCCGGGTTCGAGTTCCAATAGTGTGCACAATAAAAAAAAAATATAATTAACGCTTACTGACTGAACACTGTTGTCTAGGAGTTGGTCTCCTAGACCTTAACAGGGTCGTATTCCTCAGAAAAATATAGGTCTACTGCCGTACGGTGGCGTAGTTGGTTATTGCACTCGTTTGTTTTACCATTTACCCGAGTTCGACCTCCAATGGTACCGTAGAACACTTACCGTTTCTCTGCCCACAGTAGTTCGGACATTAGTTCTCTTGGCGGCAAAATTTCAAATTCCTCGAATAACTGTGGATTCCGGCGCAGCTTTGTTGTAGTTGCCCCGTGAAAACACAAACTACAAAATTTGGAACTACCATCTTAATTATTTCGTGCCTTGGTAGCCCAATAGGCAAACTTAGTAGAACAGTTATCGGAAAGTTATTGGGTCAAAATTTGCCTAAAGTATGGGACTTTCTTCCATTTTAACTGTTATAGCGAAATGGAGCTGTAGTTTAAGCCAAAACGTGGGGTGTAGAAATCAATCCATTTACGATTCTCGCGTAAGTTACAGGGATATCTCACAAAACGGAAGCTTACCTACCATCTATGAAACAACAATAAGGCCCTGTAGTCTTACATGGAGCCCAGGCATGGACATTGACTGTTGAAGACAAAGAATTGCTGGGAGCATGCAAAAGAAAAGGACTCTGGAAAATACATGGGACACTTTGTGAAGACGGAGAATTAGGAAAATGGAGAAATGTGTCTTTTAACCATGAGCTGATAATAGAAATAAAGAAAAAAAAACTTGAACGGCTTGGATATGTAGAAAGAATGGAAAAGGCTGGAGCAGTTGAGAAGATTACAGGCTCTGCGAGGATGCAATGGTAATGCGTTTGCTTAACGTGCCGTTAACACGGGTTCGACTTCCAACGCTGCCAAAAAAAGAATGTTTACCGACTAATTGTTCGGGTTGGTATCCTAGGTAGGTTTTCTAGGCTGTAAGAGGTTAGGATGCTCCAGAAAACTGTCTCGGCGCAGCATGGCGTTGCTGTCCTTGCCCCATAAAATAATAAGAAAATTATGAGCACCAACTCAGAAGAAAAGTGAGACGCCTTAGGAAAATATGGGTGCAGAAAGTGGAGCAAAACGCAGAAAGAACATAGGCGTAAAAAATGCGAAGAAAAGCAAGCTTTGGACAGGGAGAGCGGACGAGTTAAGGACACTTAGGTCCTTCAAGTATTGTAGTGCCAGAACAAGAAAAGAAGAAAACAGTTATCGCAACTCTTTAAGATAAAAAATTACATTTTAAGTCTTTTACATGGGTAATCTACAACACATTTTCACAATCTGAAAAAGAAAAGAAATCAAATTCAGAGATTATTTTTATAATCTGCTCAAACATTGCTACAAAATAGATCTACTGCTTAAAAAGTGGCCTGGATGTTCCAGATATCGTGATATCGGGGGGAGATATTACAAATTTGACATTATTTGATGACTGATAACAATGGGCTTTTCAATCGTTTAGGTTAGAATTTAGTTTGTTGATAACAGGATTGATGAACCAGCATAGCAAATAATTTGTCTTAATCTGTAATTGATGAGGACATTTTGGTAGAATAAAGATTTAAGTGATAAGCATTATGAAAGGTATCCCAAATCTAGTAATGTTTGTACGTACATTAATTGGAACTAAATCACAAAGAAAGTTTTGATCGTGTGCTTACGTTAATATGAATAAATGTGAAGAAATAATTACTATTATCAGGTCCTGTCTTATGTAAATGTATTTTTATTCCAGAATAGCACTATATATTTCCCCTTGCGAAAGAGTTCGCAATTAGATTACTTAATAGAAAGTAAATTTCATCATAGAAACAAACATTCTCAAAGGAATATTTCTTATCATTACAGTAAATTGTATATTATCCACTCCATTAGATTATATATGCAAAGTATGACGTCAAATATTCAACCGTCGGTTATTGAAATTTTCCAATATTGGAACTATTTTTGACAACAAGTAAACGCCTATGTGAATGACGGAGGCACCATTTTTGACAATAAAAAAAACGTCAATGACAATGACGGAAGAAACATTTTTGACAATAAGAAAGCGTCAATGACAATAATGGAAAAACAGGGTCGGTTATTTGCTATGAAGGGGTTTAAAAGATTAATAACCTTTTGTTTCGTTTCACGAAGACTTTCACAGCGCATTTGAAATCTCAAACAACAAAGAAGAATTCAGAAGAATGTTCAGACGAACAGAAACGTCAAATTCTTGAGTATATAAACTCATTTAATAATTTTATCGTAAAGTTCCGAACTCGAAAATTGTTTACAAACTTTTGTTTATTAAGCAGATTTTCAAACCAATCAAATAATTAATAAACCAAAGAATTTTTACCTTTTTAAGATCTTTCGTGGCTAGTTTTGGTTACATTTTTTTTGGTTGTATTTTTATGGCGCAAGGACAGCAAGGGTCATTCTGCGCCAAACAAGATAGATCTTTCGTGATATATGATCATCTTTATGTTTATATAATATAAATGCGGAATTAATTGAACTTGTTTTTTACACCAATGCTAACTGTACACACACTTTTTTGCTAATTTAAGATGACAATACCGTAAAGTAGAACTACAGAGAATTATATGTTTTATTTGGTGTATCTAATTTAAATATCTAACTTCATCCTCAATTGCTTATTTTCCCTTTAATATCTGTATATTTCTACCATCCTTATTTCGCATGAACTTTTGATTTAATCCTCATGCGTGTGTATGTAGAATTAATAAATATGATCTTACACACCAATATTACTATGTTCTGTTCCATATAAATTAAATTCAGTATTGGAACATATAATAATATAACAAAATGTATTTTGCAGTCTCATATATTTCACAAGAATACACAACACATTAAAGTAGTTTACAGGCATGCAGTGGTGGAAGACTTGTCAAAAGACATAAATGAAAGTTTTTGTGCTAAAAGCTTCATCTTGTATCTTGCTAGTAGTTTTTAAAATATTAACTGAAAAGCTTTGAGGGCAATGGATTCAATTAAAGACAAAGTTCCTGGTATCGAAAAAAACTAAATTTTAGCCAAAACTTTCCAGATACCAAATCACGCTATGCTGTGATATAATTCACGAAAAAACAACATAACTATGACTCGTATCTGATGCATAGATCAATAAATTTGTTGCATATAATCTTAGTAGACCATTATTAATGTTGGAATATTCTCTATATTCCTAGAATCTCTTACATTACTTACATGCAATTAGTTTGCTGGAATGGTAGTTGTAATTGAATTCAGAGAAGCCATTTCTCTGCTTGCAAAATCGAAGAGTTTTCCATAAATGATATAATGTGAAAGTTTTATGGAAATACGCATTTAAACTGAATTCGATCGTTGTAATATTTTCTTCGCTTTTTTTTTTTTGTTTCGATGTAATATTTTTTTACGCGGTGCTTGTAATTTTTTGACGTGGTATTTTTGTTCCCGTTTATGAATCGCGTTTGCAAGTTTCAAGTCTAAAATTCAATTGCCCTGGCCGTTTTCAGTCATGAATGGTTGGGAAATATTGCTGAAGTAACGTATTGATACCCACAATATCGTGAACATTTTCGGAAATTGAATTCTGACATGCTTTCTTCAGTTTCATTTTCGGAAATACAAACTTCGCGTCAATTCACACTTGTGTATTGCTTTCTTTTCCACTTCAAAGGCTAAAAAAGTAAAAGGTAGGTTGGAAAATGTAGCAATAGCCAAAAATTTCCCACAAGCTGTTAAATTCAAACTCTTATCGAGGAATGTCACTTTACACTTTGACATATCACTTCTTATCTAAGACTGAAAAACGAAATGCTAGCAATGGAACAATTTAAATAAAATATGTATTTGTTTATCGTCACTACATTCGACATACCTTATTTCTGTTGATTTCTTGTATTGCGATATATTCAAGTAAAGTGTGAGAGATGGTGAACACTCTTACGTTAGTAGAAGTAATAAAATTATCAAATCTTTAAGCACAAAGCTTTCATCAATAGTGTTTTTATCGGTAAACTACTAGAGAATTCTTCCTATTTAAAATTACACAAGAAAAACTATTTTTGCTCATTATAAGGTGAGCACCTACTCAGTATCAGAATGTACATCTTAAACACTAACCTATTCTTAATATACAGGGTGTTCATTAATGCGCGAAAGAAAAGCATATGGCTAGATTACTTGAAGATTTTCAGACAAAGAATATTAATGCGAAAATGCTGACAAATAAATAATTTTGCAGTTATTGACATGTAAATTTCACATTTTGATCGTCATAAAAATTTTATAATTTTGACACCTTGACACCTTTTATGGTTAGGTTGAAACGAATTGAAGAAAACTTGTTATGGCAGCATAAAATTTTAGATCGTTCATTCGGTAATTTTACTTTGAAAGCCAACGCACATGCATTGTTTTTCTCAGCCAATACGATAGAAGTTGCATCACGTAGTCGGTGTTCTTACTTCGTATGGTAACACATAGAGATTTGATCTTTCGCATCAATTATTAGTATCAGTCAAGTATCAGCAAGTAATGTCAAAAATAGATGCATAAAAGTAATTAGCAAAACAAAATTCTCATAGCAAATATAATCAATCATGTAACATTATTATTTTAAAGGAAGTAAAAAAAATAAAAAGTGGTTAATTTAAAATCTATATTTTTATTATGTTTTTAAAAACTATTGACATTTGCAGTATGTAAGATAATAATAAGGCATAGAGGTAATTTTTCAGCGTAAAATGGTATTTTTGATCAAATGTGTGCACCTTAGTTGTCCAGTAGTGACGACCCTAGTCTTTGGGTCGATTGAACTTATTGCGTCATCCCATAAGTTTGATTGGATGGAAATATATCATGGTTCCCAAAATCACGTTAAACCGTATGTTTCACTGCAGATAATCTTTAGCGCAGTTTAAGACGTAAAACATGCGAACTTACCCCAAACAGTTTAGAACATCAAATTTATGACCAAGTTCAGCTAAATTCAACACGTATTTTCACAATTATTTGCTGCAAAAATGGCAAACTGATGGAACGGGAATTAATTCTTGGTACCTTCTTGGTGTTTTCCTTCTTGGAAAATGCAATAATCCGCATTTTTCGTATGCCTTTTTTAAAATATATAATTTGTATTTCATAGAAATTACTGTTTTCAAAAGCATAATTGTGGTAATATTTATCATTTAATTTCTTATTTAACGCATGTAAATATGTAATCACACCCTGCATAAAAAAGTTTGTAATCAATATGTGCCTTTAATTGTCCATATTGAACATTCATATATCCGCATGTGTTTAAAATAATTTCATGACATCAGAACAAGCAAAAGAGCACATGAATACTGCATCTTTAGAAAATCATTTAACTCTGTTATGCATAACGAAGTCAATATATTCGCAATGCACTTTATTAAGTAATTCATGAAGTTGCACACGATATTGGTAATATTTTTTGACAAGTTTTAGGACAAAATCATTTTATCATTTATTTTAATTTTATTTATATACTTTTTTTAAACATTTGCAAATAAAGTTTATTTTCAATGAATCATATATTGAGAAGAGATAATACATAATTTGAAATGTGTTTTTCATTAAATTAACGAAATTTTGTTGTTGGATAATAATCTCAGACGCTCACTCTTGAGCTTAAACTACAGCTTTGAAAGTGTAGGAGAAAAAGAGAAACAGCCTCG
>QLNU02015360.1:60638739-60657160 GCA_006491805.2 Dysdera silvatica
TTCCTGCAAATTGCGTTTCGTTGGCACAAAAGTAGCCGTATTTGGAGTTCAAAAAACTATGTTGTTTGACTCACTTTGACAAAATGAGACGTACTGAAAACTAAAGCCTAATGATGACGCATTAACAGGAACATGGTTAGGTTATGGTTCGATATGATTTAATACTAGTAACGCCCTCTCTTGTAAATCCTTTAAGACTTACTTGTACACCCAATAAAATATATACTATTTTATACATACAATAAACACTACAGCAATAAAAAAATCTAAAGACTCACATAAGAGTCTTTTTTGCTTGTTCTATTATAATTATCTCATAGTAAAATAGAAGGGGTGGATAAAAGGTCAAGAAGCTGCTGAAGGGGTCGACGGTCAAATAAGTTCGGCGACCTCTACTCTACACTATCCTTCCCTCGAAAGCATATTCTAAATTTATGCAATTCTCAATTAAAATTTTGATTATATAACATTATTGCTAAAATAATACAATACGGGTTTGTGCATATTTGACAAATTACATGACAGTGATGTGTACGTTTGAAATGTAATTAGATTATTTAGCACGTATACATGATCTATATAAAGTTTCTATGAGATATAATTACCCTTCTCAAGGTTAATAATACAATTGCCAAATGATCAACACGCACATCCACCGAGGCATTTCTTTTTTGTAATTTTTCGTGGGAAATTTTTATAAATAGTAATTTCTGACACCCACGCTTTAGCTCAAACTCTATCAAAGTAGAGGAGGAAATAAGATAGGTCACCAAGGTAAAGGAACGACGCTCTCTTTCTCCGTATATAAGTTTGTAAGGTCTTATTAACCTTTTCAGGGTTAACGTAATTGCCAAACTGTCAACACACAAAGCCACTGGGAGTAGTATGAGCCACAAATCCCAGGCAAGCTTTCCCCCGTGACTTTCCCATTGGAGCGTCGGGGATTTCGTCTCTCTTCCTCTAGGATAATTTTTTTTTTATCAGAGCGGGTTTTTTTTTAAGTATATATAGTTAATAGTGAATGGAGTTATATTTTTTTTAAGGAGGTTTATATTGTGATTGATAAATGAAGAATTAATGTCCTGTTAATTATTTAAATTTGAGGAGGTTTGTATTTTTATAATTGGTTCTAGGAGATTTTTTTCATATAAAATTGCTCTGGCATCGTCTTCTTATTTTATTTCTGAGCGTGACGTTGACCCGATGATTTTAATTTAATTATAATAAATAATAGATGAATTTTAATTTACCGTTTTTAAGTGAGGAAATTAATTGCTGTAATGTCAGAAGCAGCCCTAATTCGGACATATCAGGACACCGAGTTGCCCGAAAGCTTTGGTGGTGTAAATTTACATAATACCGTGCTGTACAAAAAAGGTTCCAAGAAAGAAAATTCAAAATTGGCTGCAAGGTCAAAGGGCGTATACTCTTCACAAGCCCAGTCGTAGGAAATTCAAAACAATTATATATATTATATATTACACCATACACTTTAAGAAAAAAAACGGATTGTGATATGTACTAATACGGTGTATAGATGTAGAGTACAATAGAGCGCCGATTATCCGAACCTGTCGCGACCGGACCTAGTTCAGATAAGCAAAAGTTCGGATAATTGGACAGGCACCTTAAGGGATGTTCCTGACTATATTAAAACGGTTGAAATATATATTTTTTATGCGTATCGTGTTTTTTAATACAGCAAATGTATGCCTTTATCAAATTAAGTAGTGGATAGGTAAATTAAAAAAAAGTTCGGTTAATTGGAAGTTCGGATAATCGGTGCTCTACTGTATATGTAATATAAAAACTGAGGGGGAAAAACACCATTTTCATATAAAATCTAAAAAAAAATTGTATTAAATACAATATAAACATCCTGATAAATAAAGAAACTTGGAATATAACTATAACGTGGAAATAAATGTAATTACATAAGAAAAAGCGAGTACGAGTTTATAAAAACCTCCGTTAATTATAAAATCTTGAAGAATCAAATACTCGTACACCAATAGCCATACTCCTGCAGAAAATATACGAGAACGTTATTAGTAATTAATTAATAGAGGGAATACATGATTAAAGCTCTTTAAATAGTGTGAACTTATAAAAATTAATTATAAAATCTTGAAGGATCAAATACTCTTACACCATAGAATATAATCCCACCATACTTCTATAGGAATGATGTAAGAACGCCATTACTAATTACTTAACAGAGGACGATATAGGATTAACGCTCATTAAATACTCATACACTACCAAAACCAGACCGGAGATCAGACGCAGGGAAAAAAAAAGTGGAACAGGGTCGAAAGCACCGCGCGCGAAAGGGGGTCGACACGGGGAAAAGCTTGTCTCAGGGGTTGGGGCTCATACTACTGGGACAGTTTTTTTGTAATTTTTCGTGGGGAATTTGTATAAATAGTAATTTCTAACACGCACGCTTGAGCTCAAAGTATAGGAGAAAATACGATATCGCCTTGACTCGGAGTCGAATTAGGGCTCCACCGTCAGATCCGGAATGTCTTAACCGCTAGGTCACCAAGGTAAAGGAAAGACGCTCTCTTTTTCCGAATATATAAGGTTATAGGTAACATTACCGGAACTGTCCTCAAAGGGTACGCGCTGTTTGCGCAGCGTGTTCTCAAGAAATTTTAAAAAATACAGAGTACTCGCCGCATACTCTCAAGGCTACAAGAAAGTTTTGGAGCAACTTTCAAAGAAGTTCAGCCTTTTTTTCTAGTCTTTTACAAATTTGAATGGAAACAAATATGGAAATGAGAAAAACCCCCTGAACCCCCAAGCCTCAAAATAATATCCTGCGTACGACCAGGAGAGGAATGAAAAACTGATGAAAGTGGCAACCAGCGGCGTAGCGCATTTTGCCAGCGCCAGGGGACAGTTAAGTACTGCGCCCACTAAAACCCTTTAGCACCCCCTTTCAATAGTCCAGTATTGAAATTTTACGCCCGCGGTTTCGCCCCGGTTACACTCCCACGCTACGTCACTGGTGGAAACTTTCACCTTGGGCTTGGACAGACGATAGACGACCAGTCAAATGACAGTCAGCTCGGCGCTGTGAGGTCACCAAGTCCAGAGTTACCCCGCAATTTCAATACTCCTTAATTAAGACAACACTGCATACTCTCAACAATTTTCTTCAGGACAGTCCTGGTTATTACCCTTCTCAAGGTTAATATAATTGACAAAAAAGTTAACCCACAAAGTTACCGGGGCATGTTTTTTGTAATTTTTCGTGGGGAATTTTTATAAATGGTAATCCTTAACACTCACGCTTCAGCTCAAACTAGAGATTTCAAGCGTCGTAACGGAAGGACTCTAGTTCGACTCTAGGCCAAGACGATGTCTCTTTTTCTTTTATACTTTGAAAGCTCTAGTTTGAGTTCAACCGTGGGTGTCAGAAATTGCTATCCATGATCTATATAGTTTCTGCAATAGGAGAACTCGACCAATGATTAAAATTAATGTTGTGATTTTGGGGAAAATATTAATTATTCATCGTGTGCATCATCATGCACATATCGGAGATTAACAAAGTGCTCATAAGTCAGTGTCGATATATGTCTAAGCTCTATAATAATATATGACAAGGGAGAAATATTCAATCCAGTTAATTTAATTGGATTGGACATTTCTCCCTCTTCATATATTATGTATTTATTTATAGACTCTCTGTCTAGGACTATCTGACTAGATCCAGTGTGAAATCCGTGAAATGGAAGACAATGTCATAAAATTCATTAATACAGTCAAACCGGCTTATCATGAACCTGAAGAGAACTAGAAAATATTCGATACACGTAAACTTCGATATATCCGTACCAGCTGATAAATATTACGAAGTTTAGGGTATATATATGTTAAATTCTGATATATTCGAGTTCGGTACAAGCGGATTTAACTGTATAAGCAAAATGTTAACAATTATACAGTATTAGGTAAGGGTGGGTATTTTTCCTTTTTGTGGTTCATGCCGACACGCCTGTCTGTGTTGCGTCCCAGTCAATTGGGGACTACTCAAAGAAAGAATATGTATTTGCTGTTATTGAGAGTAATGTATATCACATCTTATTTTTTTCCAATAACACAACATGTTGGAGGTTGATCAGATTTTATGTGAGTGCAGCCTCTCTTACATTAACCAAACCAAACGCTACTTAAATCATAGTTTAAGAAAGTACCATACGCACATTGAAAATGCCGAATTTCAGAAGTCGCCCATTTGCTGTTGGAAGAAGAAGGCCAATTTCATTTCTTGGGATCCAATATCAGTTGCCAACCTAAAATTTCATCAGATTTCGACTTTTTGAAAGCTTCCTATTTTAAAATTCACTCTAATACCGTAGTGAATGACCAAAATATCAACCTGATACTTCAAGCATATGTGTTAAGCCTTGTTAAAATTTGTTTAGCAATTAAATACGTTACCCGAAACAACTCATTAAACTTTTCCATAATATTACCCGCCAATACGAGGCATTGGAACTATGCGAATAATTGCGAAGTATTGCAACACATAACGTGTTTAGTGTAGATTCATTTTGCTAAATCTACTATAACTGATTGTCTAACTAGAAACAGCATTTTCTAGTTTAATATGCTTCGGGTTTCGCTGATAAACCTAAGCCTATTTACATGAAACGCTGTTTAATTAAATGTACAGTTTTACAAGAGATCCGCAAAATCAATCAAATTATTACTGCTCTGACAATATTATAAATGCTTACTGATATGCTTGTTATTAAGCGGTGTTATTTGATTTCAGATGTAATTTTTTTTGGCTCAAATACTTTTAGCTTACTCTTGTCCTGATCATCCCCTCATTTTCCTTTCATTTATTCCTTACCACTTTTTTTTTATCGCCACATGCCTTATGCTCGCTAAACACTATTCTAATATATATTTTTCCACACACCCTATCTCTTTTCCAATTAGAAACTACTATATATTTTTTATATCACACTGTTTATTCCAATAAAAGAATATCATGCTGTTTTTTGTTTATGCGAGCATTCTTAAGTCATTAATTATCCTACTGTTTCACGTCCTCTAATGGCGCTTTCAGTCCACTCTGAAGGCTTGCATTTTTCGTATGCCTTGAAAATTGGAAATAAGAAAGGAGTAGTAAAATAGTAATTGGATATTTTTGCATATTAGCAGAGGCAGCCTTAGAGTTTGCGAGACCCAAGGCAGGGTGTACTGTGCAAGGTCCTCTACAAGAGGACCAGCATATAACAAGGAACTTGGGACCAAAGAAAATGCTCGCTACATCTGACCTGCAAAAATCTTGTTCAATAAAAACGACAGATTTATGTTGTACTTAATCATTATACCAAACAAAATCCATATTTTCCTCGCTATATCAGGAAACTCGCTAAATGTGTACATGTTATATAGGGTGTCCCATAAAGAAAGAAAATTTTGAGTGCATAATGACATACAAATTTATTGGTGAAATTAAGTAATTTACATATTTTTTTTTTACACGATGGCGATGTTTTCCGCAGAATGACTAACACGAGGACGCCCCGAGGGTTTAATGTCCACAACCGAACCGGATTTCTCAAATTTAGCAATCAGTATCATCACAGTCGACTTATTCGTTGCATTACGTTGACCAAACATTCCAAGAAGTTTGCGAACAGTCTCTGCGCAACATTCACCACATTTGTAATAAGTTTTCACTATGACAACACGCTGTTCCGCCGTGAAGCGCTCCATTCCTACCCGTACAGAAAACAGATGACGATCATGCGCTACTCGGCGCTCCGTGTCTACTAACCACAAAGACAACAGATGAAAATCGTATAACGTTCAGTGCTGCCAACTTACTAGAACAGAAATGGCGGGCATTTTAAAAGTTGAGTTCTTTATGGGACACCCTATATAAATAAGTGGGTCCTACTGTATTTAAAAGCTTCTCTAAATGTTTCCTATTGAGAGGGGAGAGAAGCAAACCAATAAAAGAAAATGAAATATATATTTAATACTGAGCTATTCAATCAATGACTCATGTGTCTGTAACAGCATAGACTAATACAGTCGAACCTCGTTAAGACGAACACCAAAGGGAACAGAAAATCTGTTCGTATTAACAGTAATTCGTATTATCCGTAATAAATGGGGGATCGTATTACTAAGTTATTTATTTCATCTTTGATTATCATATGCACATTTTGCTATTATATACTGTATATGCTATTAATTTATTATTGTATTTTATCAGTAGTAGTATTTTACTATAGAATACACATTTAGTAACAAAAATCATAATATCTATGTACCTTTAACGGGGATATCATGAGTAGTTGGATTCCAAAAATCCTTGTTTTATTATATGTACATCTTACATTATGTATAAATAAATTTTAAACTCACCCGTAAAACACAACTTATGATTTCAATAAGCGTTTGATATAAATTTATGCAAATAATGTACCAACGGTGATTACATACATATGCAAATTACAACCTTTGAAAATGGTGAACAATCTTGTTCGTAAAAAAATGATCATTTACAACCTGTAAGCAAAATAAAACTCATCGTGGAAAATTCCAGGAAATCAGAAATTAATAGCAAGTCGGTTCTCCTTGCTTTTCAGTAATATGTATCATTCTGTCAGGCATTGTTTAAAGTAGTTTTTTTTAAAAAAAACTAAGTCTATATTGTCCCTGGCATCCAAAATTTCAATTTGAAGATCATTCATATGATGATATTTCTTGTTTGGCCCATATGCAGCCTTTGCCATAAAACCCCACACATTTTCAACTGGATTCAGGTCTGGAGAATCACATCAACCTTTTCTCGTTCAACCCATTCTTTGGTGGACATTGGTGCATGAGGACTGGCATTGTCTTATTTTGTTGGTACTTTTAATTTCGACTGTCAAAAAGAGGCAAAATGGGATTAAGTGATCATACATTAATTCTTAATATATTTTGTTCATAGTGTTTTACAACAGTCTTTGATTTTACCATGTTTGGCGCAGTATAGCCCAGATGCTCTTGCGCCATAAAAAAGCCAAACAAACAAAAAAATCACAGTGCCTTGAATAAATACGACGTCTGCCTTGTCCCCTGCTCCGAACGCTGCTCACACCATCACTCCGACGCCTCCTTGCTGCCTTATCTTTGGCTGATTGCGTAGATCATGCCAATATGACGAATATCCACAAAGGTCACCCAGACAGAAACGTTTTCCATCAGCAAACATTATTTTATTCCACTTATGATACCATTTGACAGTTTTTTACACCAATCAAGCCGATTTAACTTATGACTAGTAGTAAGTTTCGGTTTGCTTTTATTTTCCTGAACTTTACGTTCAAATTTACATTTAAAGTTTTCCACACAGTTTGGTGGGGTACAGATGTTGATAGTACACGCGCAATTTCACGAGTGGACACCTGCTCACGAGTGATAAAAGCTTGAACGTGCCTGTGGTTCCGGGGTAACAGTTTTGGTGGTCTACCTGATCTTTTTTGGGTTCCACAATTATCACCTTTTTCGATGACAGTTTGGACAGCAGTTTGTGAGCGCCCTATTTTACGGGCTAGTCCTCTTGTTGACTGTCCTTTTCCATGTAACAAACGTATTTTTCTGATGACCTTTTCATTTAGTTCTTTTCCTCAATGCATACTCACAAAACGCAATTTTCATCACAACATTGGATCCATATGATAGCCTACATGTATCATATGATGTGTATAAAACTACACATGTGCAAATTAGTTAACAGGCTCGCGCCGTGGATTTGCATGTTGAATTTATATTTTATTTACAGGTTGTAAATGATTATTTTTTTCACGAACAAAATTGTTCACCATTTTCAAAAGTTGTAATCAGTATATGTATGTAATCACCATTGGTATATTATTTGCATAAATTTATATCAAATGCTTATTACAATCGTAAGTTATCTGTGCTTTATGGGTGAGTTTATAATTTATTAGCATAGTGTATAATTTAGTAAATATTTATTTGTTCCGGATTACATACTGTGCCAAGAAAAAATTTAAAATTATAGTAATATAGAAGCAAATAAAATACAATTTTTATGGTGCAGTTATTTAAAATCGTTAAAACTAAATCGTTAAATAACTGCACCATAAAAATTGTATTTTATTTGTTTCTATTGATCAGTGTAGCGTGTCGCCATTAAACTGTTTGTAGTAGTATACTTAAAAAATTCAGTAATTGCCGATTGTTTTTGCTTTCTGTTGGCACAATGTTGCCAAAATCATCATTTGACTACAGTTTCTAGAGAAGCACTATAATCGGTCTCTTGTATCACAAAAGGACGCACAGTTTGCAACGCAGTGAAAGCCCCAATCACACTAACATGATTTGCTTTTGAAGGTGCAGAGTTCATAGGTGCTCATATGAGACAATGGGCTTGATCCCCCCAAACTGTTGTTTAAAAATTTTATTTGCCCGATTCTGCCATGCATTTATTTTCAAAAGTTTTACAGTCACATTTTAAAATAAGGTACTTTTCAGCTCATTACTAATTGTCAAGCAGTATCAATTATTTTTGTAGTATCTTAGTATCTTGTACATTTACTAAAATGTTTTATAGCCTTGAAAGAGAGAGAGAGAGAAAGATAGGGAGAAACAGGAGGTAATGAATTTTCTTACCTCCCATCCCTTACAAATACTCAGATAATCAACATTGGCAGAGTTGTCAATATCTTCGTCAGTATCCAAAAAATAGTGATTACTATACGTCAAGGGTTTTGTCATGCCATTAACGGCTTCAACAATTTGGGTTTCATTGAAACACTGCACGTCATGATGTTGTCCACTGAAGCATGTTTTTCAGTTCTTATCGTATGTAAATGAAGAAATGTTTATTATGCTGTTGTATATAAAAGTCACCACTTTGCATGTTCAATCTGGCAAATACAGCCTGCTGAAATTATCAATAAGAAGTTTTAATCTTACAGAGCGCGTTTTCTTCGTGTTAAGAGGAGGAAATTTTTCAAAGGATATTGATTATCAGTTCGTGGTAAACGGTATTTTGTCTTAACCGCGTTCGTGTTAAAGGAAAAAATAACATGGGGATTCCTATACAATTTGACGGGACTTCAGAAAATGGTTCGTATTAAAAGTAATTCGTCTTAAGCGTGTTCATCTTAACGAGGTTTGACTGCATTTAATTTGAACACTGTGATTTACTTTTGCCGACTTATTTGGCTTTATTAATCTAATAACTTTACACCTAAATAATTGCTCAGATCATGATATATATATATATATATAGATATAGATAATTTGGGATGGGATTGATGGCTCAACTAGACCTCTTTCGTGATATTGCAACAGGACATAATAGACTCTGGAAAAAACAAGTAACAGTAACCCAATTGTAATAGGTGCATTGAGGGTCATCACACCCAATGAAATAACTTCTTAAAAATTAAAGAACCTAAAAAAAAAAAAAAACTGGACGTCACTGACATAACGACAGCAGACCTGCAAAAAACTGTTCTGTTGGTCACCGCTTACATTTTAAGAAGATATATGGACAGTTCTTAGGTCTCTGGGTGAGGCTTGAACTGATCCAAGAACAGCAGAGAAAAATAAAAATAAATTACGCTTACACATAGGTCTTAATAACAGGATCAGTAATATTTATTATAACTAAATTTTTTTCATCAGCAGCAGTTATATCAAAATTCAAAAGTGGCTAAATTAATAAAAAAGGTGTTATAACTGATAAGACTCACTTTAGTTACAGTATAGAAACTATTCCTTAAAAACTTGTCTCCTTTTCAACCACATGCCCACCCTATTTACAATTTCTTATCCCTTTTCATGTTAACTGTCAGACTCCCTTTTCATGTTAACTGTCAGACTCCCTTCTCCTTATTCGCAGGCCATAAATTAAACTTCGGTTTTTGTTGCAGACATAACGTCTTGTAGTAATTCCCTGCTTTCTTTTAAACGGAGAAATTTTACACTACTTGAAATTGTTACTGGTATATTTTTTTATTTATTTTTTAATGTGAAAAATGTTTGGATTTTCATATAGTTTTTTGAGGTTTGGAAAAATTAATGCAGCTAATGAAGTATTGCGTGAGACCCCTGATGGCGCGAAACTCTAGGCGGTCGCCTGACTCGCCTTACCCTAAGGCCGCCTCTAGGAAAAGCATGACAGGTGCCCCATTTGTGCATGTGAAATGCAGTTAGCGAATATGTCGAAGTTTACTATCGATTGATTTAAACGTTATTTTAAGCTTGTTAGTAAAATGTTGTTTTATGGAGAGATAGCTGACTGGTGTGGTGAAATTGAGTTATGAATCAATGTCTGAAACGAAGGTCTTGCAATCGATGGAAGGTTTTCTGTGTGATAGATGGCTTTAAAAAGTCTGTTTTACTTATTAGTATGTGATCACTGCTTAAGTAATCTGGGAGTACTTTTCCGTTATGCCTATCAGGCATAGACGAAGAAACAATTGATAAGCATAGACTTGAGATGAAATATCCTGCAAAGTAGGTAGAACAGCCATTGAGAAGATCAAAGTCAAAACTTTCGATAAAATTTTAAATGAATTAATTTGTTGTATCTGTACTGATTCATTCCTATAGTGTGGCTTGTGTGTATTAAAATCGCCTGCTACTACGATTATGATGTTGTTATGAGGATACATGCAAGATCAGAGACATGAGGGAATGATCGTGTTTTGGATAAATATGAAGATAATTAAATATGTCCAGCTTTCAGTGCCGATAGTAGTATCAAAGAGACCCCGTTAAAAGGAGATGATAGTAATTGTAGCTTACCGGCGGATACGATGGACTAGAAGAGAGGCCCATCGGGGTCTGTTGATTGGCTATTCATAACATGCAACGTGAGATTTCATTTAGAAGGGACTGGTGCTGGATTCTGATATTGCTGTAGACTACAGTAGGAGTGTAAGGGGTGTGAAGGAGGAGAGGCGTCGTCTTGCTTTTCAATGAGCAATAGTTCCAGGAGAGTAACTTACGGTCGCTAACAGGATTAGGGAAGTGGATGAAGAAAAGAGTTGGGGAGGAAGCGAGGCAGGATTTAAGCGAAGACGGTGAGGCGAGGGGCTTGGATTAGGAGCGAAGGGCCGGAGGGATATCCGGAGTGAGCAGTAGAAGCCAAATGAGAGAGAGAGAGAGACAGAATGAATGTGGTTCAGTAAGGCATTTCTACAATACTTTTGCGACAGTTTTTACATTATTTGGGTTGATAAAGCTGCCACCTAATGGTTCAACAAGTATTCTCAATCCCTTTTCTGTGCTGTGTGACTGAAGCGATAGGTCGACGATAAACTTCGTAGAAATCTGTTGGCTAAAAATTGACAGTTGGTTTTTTCAAATTAAACGCTTTGTGTATATTTCACAATTTTACAAAAAAAAAAAGGCGTATATTATATGTGTGTGCATAGTTCTGCAATTATTCCCTAAATAGTATAAATAATTTCATGATTCGAGAATTTAACAACATCGTCATTACCTACAGAAATTTCGTCCTTAGTTGATAAATTATAAATAGACATAGGAAACATCGATAAGTCTGTAACAACTGAAAATATTTCCGGCTTAATCATCAAGCAAAAACCTTGAATTCGAAAGAAAGCACTTTCATCGCGCGTTTAGTTTTCTTTCGTTCAATTTATTGATCTAACGATAGAAACGCTTTAATGGCGGGTGACAAAAATAATTCAGTGAAAGTAATGGATAGTGGAACGTATACCAGTGAAAGCCAAGTATATATTTGTCCTTACAATTTCAATAAGAGTCAGCTTTCCTGAAATAAAGTGTGCCAAGTTCATGAAATTTTGAAGACCATTATTCCATTTCCATTAACTTCGAAATCTTTTATAAGAACAGAAATTTTGTGGATCAAAAACTAAATAAATTTCTCGGCAGCGTTCATCATATGTAATAATGAAGTATAAGGTTGAGTTATAGTTTTAAAAATAGTCGAAAAGTTTGTGGTTTGCACAACATAGAAATATTACGGAGTAATAGTATTATAGAGTTAATGAGTGGTGTGTATGCGTCACATACAGTTATCGGGAAGTATCATGTATAACACAATTAAGATGTTATTAATGTATTTAAAATTATATAAATATATTCATAATTATTTACTTTCAAAAATATTTTTTAAAATATTTATTACATAATATTATAATGCAAGAGATTAGCGAATGTTACTTTTCCTAGTCTCCATATTCAAGCTCAGCTTTGGTTCAATGCTTCTTGCATCTCAGTTGAAATCAACTGACGTTGAATACTAGCTGAAATAAACTAGCATTAAAGAGAAGCTACTAAATTCACTTGCTCTTTTGTCAGTTTCAAATTATTTATTGTGTACGTGGGTTGCAAAGATTTTGTGTATCTTAGTTATTTACATACTGATGTCTTGATATTCAAAATTTCGGAAATGCGACTTTTTCAACTAATCCCGATATTTCTTTACTACGGATGTTAGAGAGCAAATCTCATTCATTCCTAAGATTTTACTCGTATGAGGAAATGTGGGATTGTTTAAAAAAAAGCCTTGAGATTTATTTTCAAAAGGCATTATCTTCAAGTTTTCAAGTAAATTTTTTTTGTAAGTCCCCCATCAGTGACGTAGGCAGAAAGTTCATAAAGGGGGTTATAGGCTTAATGAGGTGGGGTTACAGAGCTACAACTCATACATTCCTATGTTAAATATACAGAATTTCATTGCAATGGGGGCGTTATAACCCCCAAAACTCCCCCCCGGCTACGCCTTTGTCCCCCCCCATATATTTCTTCCTAAAAATTAGCTAAAAAATATTTGTATGAGGTGGTTATCAATGTGCAAGTAGGTGGAGAATTCAAATGTTATTATTACGAACCTGAATTATGCTTTTGTAAACTTGGAGAATATTTTAAGGGTCTTTTATGTGTGTGAGATAAGAACGTCGTTAAGGAAAATGACGTGGGGGAAGCATTTTTTTGCTAAGGTTAACCCGAATCACATAACCACTTTAACATTCTAATTTATTAAAATTATTGCATATATTACCTAATAAAATCATTATTAAAAAATCAAATCAGAGAGAACTATTTTTTCAAGGAGAGTACCCGTTTGTTTATTTTAAATTTCAGGGATTTCTGTAAAAGAGTATGTATAAGTTTACTTAAGGACCCCCAGCTCTTAATTTTTAAATTTAAAATCTAGTTTTTACCCTAAATAAAAAAAATATTTCAATTCTGGGGGGCAACTGACCCCTCTCAGCCCTCCCCAAATGACGCCCATGGTGTAAGAGCGCTTATCTTTTACAATATAGCGCTATTGAAGGACACGATATAGGACTTTGCCAGTAAATATTATTTCCGGAAGCTTGGAATATTTTTTTTTAATATTGGTAAGGACCAGAGTGTTTTTACACAAAGATACACCGCCATTTAGTTTCTCTTTTAGCGTTTTTTATCAGAAAGGAAAGGAATAAAAATGTATTTTCACATTTTTGCAATCCTTAAAGCTTGATTTTCAAATTGTTACGTAGAAATATAACGTACTTTTTATATAGAGTTGAGAATAAGTCATTTAAGTATTTGTATATTCAATAAGATTTTTCTTTTACACTTATTCGTATCTATGTTTTTTTATATTTATCAATGACATTGCCTCTTCACTCACTATCCCGATTCGCCTTTTTACGGATGACTGTGTCATATACTCCAAAATCACTTCCCCTGATGATCGTGTTAACCTACAACTTTTCTGATTGGTCTAGGTCTTGGTCCCTACCTCTTAACCCTACTAAATCGGCATTCTTACGCATTTATCCTAAACGTAACCCTTTTTTTTTTCAATTATAATCTAGACAACATTTTGATCACTCCCGTTGAATCGTTTAAGTATCTTGGTCTCACCTTTACTTCTGATCTTCGTTGGAATTTACACATTGCCACATTTATAAATGTAAGGCCAGATCTTAACTTTATTACCTTCGAAGACAACTAAAACATTCTACTACTCGAATTGGTCTCCTGTGCTGTAAAAGTTTCATTTTGCCAACTTTCACATATGGAGGTGAGATTTGGGACCCTCACCAAATAAACAACATTACCAAACTTGCATCCATCTAAAATTTAGCTACCCAATTTATCTGCAATTCCTGGTCACTACATCAATCTACACTACTGGCCATTAAAATTGCTACACCAGGAAGGCGGCACTCTACACATGTGAAATTTGCATGACAGATAGAACATGCTGTGATATGCAAACGATTAGATTTTCAGCACATTTATGCACAGAAGGCGGCGGTAGCGACACCTACATTTTTATAAAAGCAGAGATTTGACAGCAGTTTTCTCATACTCGAATTGCATTTGAACGTTTGTTTTTGGCCAAGAAGGTTTGTAATGCTTCGTGTAAGGAGGAGAAATGCCTACCAGTACGTGTCTGACTTTGATTGAAGAAAGATTGTAGCCTACCGGGATTGCGGTTTATCGTACCGCAGTATTGCTGCTCATATTGGTCGAGATCCCATGACTGTCCGCAGAGTATGGAATCGATGGGTTCAGGACAGTCATGCGGAACGTCGTGCAGGATCTCAGCGGTCCCCAATCACTAACAGCCGAGAAGATAGATATCATATCCTCATGGCCTAAAGAGATCGTACAGCCACGTCACGAACCTTGAGTTCGGAAATAAAGTCACTTGCAAGACAATAAGTTTCTGCTTGAACTGTTCGACGACATTTGCAGCAGCATGGACTGTCAGCACGGTGACCATGGCTTCGGCTACTCTTGATGCTGCGTCACAGACAGGAATGCCTCCAATGGTGTGATCAACGACGAACCTGGACGCAGGAATTGCGTCACGTTATCTTTTCAGACGAATCCCAGTTCTGTATACAACATCATGATGGCTGCATCTGTATTTGGAGGCATCGTGAAGAACGCACATTGCCAGCTTGCATTCGACATCTTCATACTGGCCCATCACCTGGAGTGATGGCATGGGGTGCCATTGGATATATGTCTCGATCACCTCTTGTTCGCATTCCCGACACTTTGAACAGCAACCATTACATTTCTGATGTGTTAAGGCCCGTGGCTCTGCCACATCTTATCTTCGAAGTCTCCCTAACGCTATGTTTCAGCAAGACAATGCACGACCGCATGTTGCCCGTACTGTCCTGACCTTCCTTGATACAGAAAATGTTTCGATTCTGGCAAGCTCGTTCTCCTGATCTCTCACCAATTGAAAACGTGTGGTCAATGGTTGCTGAGCGACTGGCACACCACCACTCACCATTCACTACTGTCGATGATGGATGTCGATGATAGACTACGGTACCCATACATGCCATACAATCTCTGTTTGACTCCATGCCCATGCGGATAAATGCTGTTATTGCTGCCAGAGGTGGCTGCTCTGGGTTGTGATTTCTCATTTCTCTCTCAATTTCCTGTACATTTAATCACTTGTTCTTTCTACTATAATGTGTCCAATAAATATAGTTCTGTTATTTGCATTCCTTCCTGGTGTAGCAATTTTAATGGCCAGTAGTGTGTTTCATCACTTAAACACGTTCTTGGACTTACCTCCTTAGCTACTAACCGTAAATTTCATCGTCTAATACTTCTTTTTAAAATGTACCATAAACTAACACCACCTTTCAGTAACCCAATAGTTACCTCCACCTCTTACATTTCAGACCGGGTTGACAACTCCTTCAAATTACTTCTCATCCATGCCAAATCAGACACTTATAAATTTAGTTTTTTTCCGAATATTATTCAAGACTAAAATTCCCTAGACCAAGAAATTGTCGCGCTTCATCGTTGTCTGTATTCATTCAAAAACTTTCACGTGTTTGATATATTTTGTTTTGATTTTAATATCGTTTATATTACCTGTATTCCTCCTGGTCTTTTTTGTTCACGTCTACCTCCAGCTTAGGCCGACCAGGCCAATGCTGTGTTTTGAATAAACTAAATGAATAAATAAATAAATAAATATACAGGGTGGGTTCAATCTATCGCACTAGAGAAACATTTTTGAAATAGCCATCTGTTCACTGATTGGACTAATTTCACCAATAGGCGCTAACGAGTAACTACTGGGTTGTTTATTTTTCCGAGATAACCTTTTCATTGGTTCTATACTATCAGAAAAAGGGTAAGCCCAATTTGGCGACTTTGCATGCTGTCTTCACCGTGTTACGAACAACGAAAATAAAATTTACAATATTCTTACGCGCGAGAATGATCAGTTTATTAGAATTGGCGGTTTATAGCTATTTCTTAAATCTCTTCCTAATTAATAAATATAAAAAACCTCAGTTTTTAAAAATTATGCACTAGAGAACATTTAGACATCGTCCCATTTGCCTATCCTAACGGTGAGAGGGTGGGGGGTCGCGAGGATTTGACCTCCATCGCCTAGATTTTAACGTGCATTTTTTTTAACATGGTTAATTTTCTGGATTGAGGGTTGAAATAAACCTCACCCCCTTCCACTTTCTGGGAATGCTTATGCACCGTCCTGTAAATTTTTAATTTAGTGACCTTTTACCCTAATACAGCGTTAATAATTGTTATTATCTGATTGATGATATTACAACTAATCAATGGTTACGAAGCGGGTGTTTATTTTTTTTTAGTATAGGGTAGGCAAACTGTGTTCCAATCAGCGTCTTTTGTAAAATTATTACAAAGTTGTAAAACAAGTTCGTGAGCACTTTTTATACAACCTAGCATGAGTAGTATATCTTTTTGTGTTTAAAAACTGCTCGGTTTTGGGGGAGAGAGGAATGGCTTCAGCTAATGTCCGGCCCTGAACATTTGGTAGTTGTAACATAAAAACTATTTGTAATAGCACCGGTGGGAGGGGTTGATGGGGTCGTAACCCCACTGACCTTTTGTTTTCCTGTATACAATTAAATTTTGATTGCTGAAACTCTCCCCACCTCTTAGTACACCCATAACCCCTTATAAAATGTTTGCGTACGTTACTGAAACATTGTATTTTCTTTCACTTTATCCAATAGATACACTGAACATAAGACACGTTACGAGTTCCACTGGCACAAAGTCAAGATTCCTCTTTTTCTCGTACAAAAATACGTTGCCTATTAACTACGTGTGGTGGGGGCCTGGACTTCACCCTATGTTGCCCCCTCCTATACTTCGGTCTTTATAAGAAGGCTAAATTTGAATATAATATTCAATTTTTGTTGCTTTTCTCAAGTTATTACAGGATTTGGAAAGATGGGGGGAAGCGTGTAAGCACCGGCCCCCCTTGGAGAGATAGAGAGGATTGCCTCATTGGAGGAATTTTTAGGAGATTGGCTCGTATTTACATTACAGACTGAGAAAATCAGGAAAACTCACAAGTAACCCCTCCCCCACTTCCTCGGAGCTCACATGCCGAATCTAACGAATTTAATTGAGCTTAATGTAGACACATTAAAATCCTTAATGTATGAAAATTAGCAGCTATATTCCCATGGAAATCGAGAAATTAAATATTAAAAGGTAGTTAAAATAGAGCCAATTGAAACCTTTTTGGCAACACGTGGCGGGATAGCTAGTTGGTCGAAAAATGTGAAAAAGCGAACGCGGGATGTATTCTAAAAGTTTACAATACGCTCAGTAATACAGAGCTAGCGTTAACTTTTTAAATTTAAACGTATTAGATTTTGAAGTAGCTGTAAAGTTATTTTTTTCTCTATTTGTTAAATTGAAGTTCTATATTCTTTTTATTTTATTTCTGAAAGTCATAGCAGAAAACAATTTACTTTAATTTTTATAATCACATTGCAAGTTGCAATTCAGTTTGTGCATAAGAGAAGCATTCATTTTATTTTGAATCCGGCAAGTGAATGTTTTCGCGAAATAATGTCAGCCAAACTTTTTTTTTTTTTTTTTTTTGAAAATTGCATTTAAGAATTTAGCGAGCTTTCTTGGCGAATGCTATAGATTACAATTCACTTCTACCCAATTTATTATATGCGTAATCAGTTTCTAGCCAAAATATGAAATCATTCCGTTCAGTCTATTCTGTGTTGAATAGTCATAAAACTAATAACTAAACCTATTTTTCGTCAAATGGAACGAAATACTGCCGTAATACATCTTATACTAATTTGGCTGAACATGTCGAATGTCTCGTCAAATGGGCGTGAAATCTTGAAAAGAAGGTTGGCCTCCCCTAACCCATGATTGGCTGAATCAACAAACATAGTCCGCTCGAAAAATTAAAAAAAACACATAAAATTCCATTTTTCGACCCAACAATGATTTGCAAATAGGCTTATAATAACATAAGGATTTCAAAAATGTATCGGAGGTGCGGTGGATTAAACTCAGCCTGTATAATGCTTTTTTAGTAACTCAATGGATATTTGTATTACTGTTTCCAAACTGG
>QLNU02015360.1:60666425-60703405 GCA_006491805.2 Dysdera silvatica
GCAAGCAGATGCTGCAGGTAGCAGATCTTCTAAGGGGAAAAAATTACAACTTTTGAGCACCTTCCAAACAGTACTATACGAAACGTCTAGCTTTCAAGATAATGCGCTTGCACTACTGCAACTTGCAACATGTATCATCAACCGCTCGACAACAACTGTCATAAGATCTTCACATATCTACGCAGGGATATGTTTCTGACTTCTCCAGGTTGAGCTCGTAATTTTCCGGTTTTTTCAAATCGAGAAACCATGTTCTGAACACCTTGTACAGACATTGTTCCACATCGTAGTTTAACATGCCGAAAATCACGCACAGCAACAGCATTGCTTTAATTCTCATAAAAAAAAGCCCTTTCAACAAGGCGCGTTCCACGAACACAATAGTCATTGTCATAGAAGAAAACGTTGTAATGAAAACTCGCTGTTTGCAACTCAATTTGTAGTAAGCCTTGTTTTGTTTAACGTGATTATCTTTCTGCGTGTATTCAAAGAAATTGTTTTTTTTTCCCATTGCTCTCATACGGTGGACTTTTTCATACGATTTAATTCTTAATGCTCTACGTACCTAGTAATTGTTATCATCAAATGTTAACAATGTTATTTTTGTTTGTTGATCATTTCATTCTTTCGTTTTGTTGAAAGGCTTCATAAAAAGCTTCACAAATTGCTGGAAGGCGGGTGTTTTCGAACTACAGTGAAAATCGGTTATAACGAGCGCCGTTTATAACGACCAACCGCATATAACGACGGAATTTTTACAAGAAGTTTGGTTTGCTATTCTACTCCATACTAAATATATCGGTTATAACGACATCGTATATAACTATAACGACGGCGATTTTGTAGTCTACGTAGATTCTAAGTAGGGAAATTCGTATCGGATATAACGACGCGACTTGACAGTCATAAAGCAGAACCACGTAGGTTAGTTATTAAAATTTAAGGTTAGTTATCAAAATTTAAGTGTTATTCTAATCTTGTTTATTTACAAATGTCTGAGAAAGTTTTATTACTGCTAAACCTGAATATTAAAGATAGTGAACTTAAAAAGTGATTTATTAATTGAATATCACGAGGGTCATATTCTTTAGGAGTCCATTCTATTTTTGAAGCGTGGGGCCCACAAAACTCTTAAACCGGCACTGTTCGGAAGTCATTAGTATAATATAATAAATATTATTCATTAGATTTGTTTTCTACATTATATACTTTAGTATTTTCTAGAATTTTTGTCAATTTAAAAAAATATAAAGTGCTATGTTTTTAGTGTGGATATTAATAATATACTTTAATATAGATGGAAATAAAATTCATGGTAATTAAATATATTCTTATTTAATTTTGAAACCAAATAGTTTAATACTTTTTACTATCAAAATAATTTATAAAATTCTAAAAGTGTATTATACTATAGGCTACTATGATTTTAAAAAGATATCGTTTATAACGACCGAATTTGCACAGTCCCTTGAAGGTCGTTATAACCGATTTTCACTGTAATGTTATGTTATGTTTTTGTTTTGTTTTGTTTTGCTAAATTCTTTTTCCGTATCCTTTGGATAGCCTATACACCAATTCTGGTGTCAATCCGCTGAACGGTTTAAGCTTTTTAGACCATTTAAGCCATTTAGCGTTTAAGCCATTTAGACACTCTTAGAGTGTCTAAATGGGTTAAGTTTAATTATAATCACCCTGTATATAAACATTTTCCTTTTCATACAGGCTTTCTCGTGGATTTTCTCTTTCCAAAATTCTTACGTAAACCGTTATCACCACCATTTTTACTTCTATTTTTATTCAATAACGCTCTTACTTAAATCTACGTGTAAATTCGCTGCTTGTACTGAATTTCAAATTGCTTGCAGCTTTAGTTTTCGTTTCGCTTAAATTTCACCTTCTTTGTTTCAAAGTTTTACTGATTTTAAATTCAAATTTCTAGAATTTAGAGAACACATATTTTAAGCACTGCTTCAGGTATTTTTATACCGGTGTATGTAATTTTATAGAAAATACACGGGCGTGTATGAGATTTTGTGCATATGTTGAGTTTAAATTATTCCTGTTTACGTGTATAATATGCCCTTACATTTTATATTTCTTTCAGTTATTCTTAAGTTTTTGAAATTATCTATTTACCTTTGCCTTGTGGCAGAATTGCTCATTATAGCAGACATTTTACAAATGACAAATGGAGAAAAATACGAAAGAAATCTAAACAGTTTTACAAAATTTTCCAGCTCCTTTTAAATGCCATTTTGAACTTTACGAATTGAAAATTTCTTTGAAAGGTAAAATGTAAATAAGTGAAAACGAGTTTCAGGAACACTTTCAAAAATTGGAAAATGTTTCAACTGCCAAAAATTAAATTAATATACTACTGTTCATGGAAATTTTAACACCATGGGGGAGAACTTTTAAGGAAAGACAACTTGTGCAATGTTTGAAAGAAATTAGATGCACACGCATTGACAAATTGTGTTAGACTAATTTTATTTTTAGGATTTTTTTAATATCGTCTAAAGTCTTGTATTTAGTTCTCACTCGCGTTAAGCTGAGGACAATTGTAATAACAAAACATAATATACAACAGATAGCTGAACATTGTCCGTTAGTTTAACAGGCAACAATCCCCATTAAGTTTATATAATACAAATGCATAACTTGAGGCACAGGCGCAACTTGAGGTTTAAATACAACGTAAACTGGTGGCTGAGGGCAAAACATTTTGGGTGAAAAAAATACGATTTTGCCTCCGTTCTAAAAAAATGTGGGGCATGTGCCCCACTTGATGACCTCAGGTAATAATTATGTATATTGAAAACAATGCGTGGTCACAGTGACCTTTTTGACCTTTAAATATAATAATAATGATTCACAGTTAAGCCATCCCATTAACAACGATTCTGAATAATGACTAATTGAATATGAAACGTCAAAACAAAATGGGAAAATTTCCCGCTTATTGTATATGGATGACTTAAAACTCTTTGGAAAATCCAGAAAGGAAACGGAGTCATTATTAAACACAGTGATAATTGTTTTTGTGAAGATATCAAGATGGAATTTGACCTAGATAAATGTGCCACGATCACAATTAAAAAAGGAAAGATAGAAAACAGAGAGGATATATTTCTAGGCAACCAACAAGTAATCAAACAACTTTCCAGCGAAGAGCATTATAAGTACTTGGGCATGTTAGAACTAGATGAAATCCTTCACAATAATATGAAAACTATCACATGCTCAGAGTACATGAAACGCATACAAAAATTTTGAAACCAAAATTGAATGGCGGAAGCACCATTAGAGCCATAAACAGCTGGACCATGCCAGGAATAACATACACAGCAGGGATTATTGATTGACATCAATGGACTTGGACAATTTGTACTGAAAAACGCGCAAACAGTTGACTATAAACCATGTTTACATCCACGGAGTGACGTATATAGACTATACATACAGAAGAAAGAAGGAGGAAGGGGCCTTTTAGAAATTAAACAAACTGTTGAAGAGTAAAAAAGAGACCTCAACTAATATTTAAATAAAAGCAATGAGAAGCTCCTAATGGAAATGGCTTCTGCTGGCTAATAAAGGTTTCAGACTCAAAGAAGTGCTTCAAACTAAATGAACTTCAAAAACGTCGCACAAATTGACAAAACAAACCCCCCTCCATGGACAATATTTGAAGGAAATCGAGGAAAAGTCGATAGTCAGCATAACTGGAGATAGTTGCAATTGTGAACTTTAAAAAAAGAAACCGAAGTCATGATCTTTACTGCACAAGAGCAAGCACTGCAAACGAATGTGATAGCATAAAAATTGAAAATCAAAACGAGAACAGTAAATGCAGATTGTGTAAAATGAAAATGAGACAGACGACCACCTAATCAGTGGCTGTAGTAAAATAGCCCCATAGGACTACAAAAAAGAAGACATGACAGAGTGGCTACCCTGATTTACTGGAATATCTGCAGAAATTATAAGATCTAATAACTACTGGGAACATGAAAAAAAAAAGTTACACAAAATGCTCAAATAAAAATCCTGTGGGACTTTCGGCTTTAAACAGACAGGCATTTAGAACACAGTAAGTACACCAGATATAACACTAGTGAAGGGAAAAAGGGCGTTTGTCATCGACATTGCAATACCAGGTGACAGCAGAATTAAAGAGAAGGAATTCGAAAAAATCTCCAAATATCGTGACCTTGCAATAGAAATTAATAGACTCTGGAAAAAACAAGTAACAGTCATCCCGATTGTGATAGGTGCACTGGGGGCCATTACGCTTAATTTAAAAAACTTCCTAGAAAAACTGGACATTACTGACATAACGACAACAGACCTACAAAAAACTGCCTTACTGGGCACCGCCTATATATTAAGAAAACATATGGATATATGTGTAATATATAATATTTGTAAATTTATTTAAAATTATTTTGTGTGTCGGTCCATATAAATCCACGCCTATGTCCGCACCATGTCATTTTTCAGATATTGCAGATACTTAACGACTGCAAATACACTAGAAGTTTCAGCAGACTAAATTCTGATCTTTTTGTTGATTGCGCATTTGCTCAGTGATAAAGATAAGAGGAGTGATAAGAGGTGAAGAGATCCTCATCTGTGAAGACAATGTTTTTCCTAACTGGTACAAATGACACGGGTATGAATGTGCATCATTCCTGTAGCCGTTGGGTTTTTTGGAGCTCGTGAGGCCTAAGTTTCAACTCCTTTTTAGCGCTTTCACCGACTTAATAGCGAGTGGTTTTGGTCTTGTGGCTCATTTTGTTCTGTGAATCCCTCGTTAATGCACCTTTGGATGATTTGATGGTTCCTGCATATTTTATCATGTGGTTTTTTTCTCTTCTTGGGAAGTTGCTTTTATAGCCAAGTTCGTTGAATCGCTTGATTGCTTTTAATATGAGTTTCCTTTACATATCAAGCGCTCAAACGATTTTGCACTAACGTTTTTATTCTTTAAACAACGCAATAATTACAGATAGTTTATGTTGCATCATGTGTAGAGACCAGCAGATGAAGTAAAATAAGGAAACAATGTTCTACTGAATACAAAAATTGGAAAATGGCGAATCGAAATTTATTATTCGTGAATTTGTTAATGGTAGTGTAATCGTGTTAAGACAAAAACAATTTGTCAACGTTATTTCTTGTCCTTGCCTAATTAGATATTGACTGTCAACTTTAAACTCGCATTTTCAAAGCGTATGTTCGCGAGGGAATTAATTAAGATTTATTATCTCTGACATCCCAGCTCTTGTTAGAATTTAATTTACCTAGGTATCTATTCAAATAAAAAATATTTTGGAAATCGTTTAATTAAAAATATACTAGTTCCATGGAGATATATCCCAGAAAGGAGCATTTGCCATAGTCAATACACATAAATTATATGCTATATCTATGACCTTCAAGGGACCGCGAAAATTTGGTCGTTATAACCGATAGTCGTTATAAACAATATTTTTTTTAAAATGATTGTAGCCTAAAATATAATATACTCTAGAGTTTTATAAATTATTTTGATAGTAAAATTTATTAAACTTTTTAGTATTAAAATTAAATAAAAATATATTTAATTATAATGAATTTAATTGAAGTATAAATTAAATTATATTTATAGCCATACTAAATAAGTAGTATTTTTTAGTTTTTTAAATTAAAAAATTTTAGAAAACACTAAACTCTATAATATAGAAAACAAATCTAATGAATAATATTTATCATATTATACTAACGAATTCCGAACAGTGCCGGTTAAGAGTTTTGTGCACCCTACGCTGAAAAAATAAAAAGGACCCCTAAAAAATATAACCCTCGTGATATTCAATTAATAAATAACGCCGTTTTTTGTTTTGTTTTTGTTTTTAATAAAGGTTCATTATCTTCAATATTCAGGTTTAGCAGTAATAAAAATTTCTCGGTTGTTTGTAAATAAACAAGATTAGAATAACGCTTAAATTTTGATAACTAACCCACGTGGTTCCGATTTATGACTGTCAAGTCACGTCGTTATATCCGATACGAATTTCCCTACTTGAATCTACGTAGACTACAAAATCGCCGTCATTATAGCAGGTTTCGTCGTTATATACGATGTCGTTATAGCCGACATATTTAAACTCATGTTTGAAAATTGCAACACCATGAAGTAGCATGTGATTAAGCTGAAACTTTCAGGAAATGCAAATTAGGGTATGCTATTCAAATGTGTAGAATTTCAGAGTCATCGGGCATGCGTGGGCTGAGCAGCGCCCTCTGAACTGCTGATGGATCCGTATAAATAGAGGGCTGTAGTGGGGCGTAGATGGTTATCTGCTAGTGGTAAACGTTACATGAGACGTCACTATTCCTCTACGACGAAAAAGAGCTACATTTCAGCAAGTTACTTAGTTTGAACGGGAACAGATGATCGGCCTTTGTGAAGGAGAGTTTTCTTATCGTGCAGTAGCAGCCCGTATGGGGCATAACAGCAGCACAGTGATGGCGAGTGTAGCCTGGGTGATGGACGCAAAATGGTTCCAGATGAAAACTTTCGTTTCAATATGCCAGTTTCTCCGGGTTAAGGCGGCGAGCTTTGGCGAAGACAAGAGGTCCCTTAGTAACTATACTAATAGTAATTGAATGGAGGATATTGCTGTACGTGCTGAAAACGGGCGTGTAATAGCTGGAAATTTAGTCAGTAATGAAAAATGACGGTTGATGAATGAAATGAACGGTTGTCATGTGGCATGCCGGATCCATGACTTCCTGCTGTTTGCGCTACACACGAACCCTGCCATCAGCGTTATGGAAAAGAAATCTGGACTCGTCAGACCACATAACCTTCGTCCACACATTTAAGTGTCCAATGTTGGAGTTCTTTAGCCCACAAAAGCTGCTTTTCTCGCTTTTGCCGAAAAATCAACGGAATCAAAGTTGGTCTCCTGCTATTAACACTAGGATTACCACGATTTCGGTGTACCCAGAAGTACCACCATGGAGGTCATAAATGACACGTTGATTTCAATGATCTTATTTTTGTAGTGTATGCGATACTGGCACATAGTAAGGGCTTTTATGATTAGTACAGATTATTTCTTTTATATGACATAATGTGGAATGTAATGACTGAAATATAACGTAATAAAATTAAATTAAAAATTTTAGTATAAGTACATTGAGCGTTTGTACAACAAAAGGAATCATGTGCCATGTGTAAGTTTATTTCAAATAATAATTATAAATATTATTTTAAATTTCGCAATAATTCTATTCATGAGTTAGAACCAACAGATAAATAAAATATTAAAATAAAATTTAATATCAACAATTATCAATATATATTTGGATCATTCCACGTCAACCGGTCTGATTTTGAAGACCGCCGACGCTCGACCCTTTCCGATTTTCCTGACATTTTGACGGGTTGTAGACAAGTCCAAGAAATGAACATGTGCAAATTTCTAGTCCGGAATATTAAATAACAAGGGAGATATGGTAATGTGTTTGAAGGACCAGCCCAACGGAACTGAATACCAAGTGAATATTCAAAGTTTCGGTGCCCATAACTCGACAGTTAAAATAGATGATCCGAGTAGTCAAAATCTTCTCTTTTTAATGATGCTAAAACATTCGAATTTCAGGTAACGTATTTTCCCATATTTGAGGCTATACCTAGGTCACTTTTGAGGATTTTGCGTTTTAGAGTATATTTGTAGCGCAATATCTCCATATTTAATTAAATAATGAGGCTGTTAATTTCATAATCCACTAAGTTACATATTCGGCTTAAGTATACCAAATGGCATGTTTCTCCAATTGTCATTTCTAAAAATAATGAACACCGAAATTTGAAAATGGGGCTTTATTACAAATTTATCCCTTATTCCGAAGATGGGAAATATTTTGCATGTCTTCAGAATGACATTTTCTGATTAATGAAATAAAGCTAAACTGGAGTACTCATTTTCTGACCAACAGCTATTTTGATTGTCGAGTTATGGGCTACGAAACTTTGAATATTCACTTGGTGTTCGGCTCTGCTTTTGGAGGGGTTCTTCAAAAACGTGGCCATATCTCCCTCGTTATTAAATATTTCGGACTAGAAATATGCACATGTCCATTTTTTGGATTTATCTGCAATCTGTGAAAATTTCAGCAAAATCGGAGATGGTGGAGCGTGGATCCCCAGACCACTTCTCATGGAATTACCTATTTACATATAATTCAGTGCAATATTACTCACATTTGATTTTTGCTTTTTCTTTTATCGACCCAGTATTTCACAGAAATTGCTATGGTTTTTGTTCGCCTTTCTCCTGTGTATACTCCGCACAAAAATTTTGAACCTTTATCATAAACAATGTTAATATTATTCCCGAGAAAATATACCGCACCAACGATTCATATTGTAATATGGGGTGCTATTGGCTATTATGGGTGATCCCGGCTGTTACGAACAGGGCCAACGAAGGGGACAGCAGGGGCTGAAGCCTGGATGAAGTTTAGAGCCCGCATTGACGAGGACCTATGCTGTGGGGAGCTAGACCCTGCCCCCCAAAACATTTTTTTATACGATATTCTTGTTTTCTATTTAAAATGAAAAAAAAAAATAATGTACTTGAAAATTTTCTAGGCGACGGTTTTAATTATTCTTCATTAACCTGTCTCGACATTGAAAAAACAAAATAGTAGCTTACATTAGTTTATTTTTCAAGCAGTGATCTTGTAAAATAATTAAGTAATAAGTAAGCAAAAAAAAATGCGTTCTTATTTCATACTTTTTGTTCATTCCGGGGTTCAACCCCCTCCCCCAAAAAGAAAAAATATCTTTGCCACTGCCCATGGAAGTGGTCATGGGACTCCGTCGAAGTGAGCCTGACTGTCGAAGTGAGCTCCGTCGAGTGAGACTCTCGGCGCCCCTGGTTGCGAATTGAGCGTACTCGAAAAATGCAACCACTGCATCAGTGGGGTTTTGGGAGCCCAAGTTATACCCTTTCTTCAACACACTCCTAGAACTATATTTCAACATGAAAACGCCCGATCACAGGTTACCTGAACACTGGCATAGCCAGCATGGAGCACACCTGGCACGTGACCCCCCACCCCGAAATCTTCGGATAACATTTTGATAAAGGAAAATAAATACGAAAATTATACAAAATTACAATATTATTAAAGGATATGTGCGTAGTATATGCAAATTTTAAAACCTCATTAACAGATACTGGCATACGTAGGAGGTTAATGGGGGTTATAAACACCATTGAGTTTTCACTGCCGAAAAAAAATTTGCATTAAAAAAGTGTTTCGGTTATAAAATTAATGGAAAATGCAATTATGCATGAAACGTCTACTGGGTTAGTTGCAACCCTCACAGCACGGGCGTAGAGTTATGTGGGCCCGTGGGGCCCGAGCCCCCAATAATCTGAAATAAATTGAGATTTTACATATACTGTAATGTATAAAAATATATGTATGATATATGTATAATGTATTAAAAAAAATATAATTTTATTTATTCATCGCCATCGTACCACTTTGGCGCGAACCACTCTGAAGCATGGACATGTCGGTATAAGGAGAAAGGTTTTCGAAGTGTGGTGCACCCACATAGGGGGCCAAGACGGCCCGAGCCACTTCCTTGGGTTAATAAAACGAAAAATTATTACGCCAACAGACACTGGTAAATTATTTTATTAAAAATGTAGGATAAAATTAGTGATGTTCCCAAGATTTCCTTGAACTCTGGTGACAGTGATGAGACTGCTGTTGAGGCAAGCAACAGCAGCAGTGGTCTGGGACTGTCTTCAAACGCTTTCCAGGAAAGTAAAGGTAGACCAAAACACGATATCAAACACGGTTGAAATAGAAATTCTGACTGCAGATATTTTTAATTATGTCAAGAAATCTAACCTCACTGATGGAGATAAGACAAGAGTGCTGGCCATTGTAAAATTGTATAAACATAATCTACTACTTTTAATTATTTAAGTATCTTGCATTATAGAATTATTAGTAATTCAATAATGATAAAAGTACACAAAAAGACAACCGTAATTGATATGGCGTCTGGCCCTTTATTTCCACCAAACATTCCTTGCACCACTGGGAATATTTAACAAAAAATAAAACTTCTGCAGAAACGCATTTCCTCGCATCAACATATACGTAGTGTCGTAGATAGGCTACAGGGGGAGACATATGAAGTATGTAATTAATGTTAAAAAATGGTTTATGTGAACACACTTCATTTATGGCAAGGAAATCAGATTAATCCATTTAATACTGCTTGGAAAATATTTTTAGCTTTATTCTTTGTCAAAACAAATCATTGTAGAATTTAGCTTTGCATTTTTTGTTTCGTTCAAAATTATACACGACAATATTATGACCAAAAGAGTAGGTTGTGCATGAAAAGCTAACACCTAACTTCCTCCCCTAGTATGCACCTTTAATACCAATTTTGACTTTGGTGTTCTCAAATGGTTTCAAATCCAAATTCTTTGATTTGAAACCAGCGATTTAGTTCTATTCTGATGATTTAGTGAATCCAAATGCTTTGATTTTGGAAGGTGAGTGGGACGTATAGAAGATGATGTAGATGGAATCCGAAAATTTTCCAAGACACGCGGTGACAGCTGTTTTAAATTAAGAAAAAACTATATTTCCAAATATACATTCTTCTATAAATATTACATTCTTCTTGTAATATTGGCCACTATTCCTGTGTTGGTAGCGTCAGTTGAAAGGATATTTTTGACTCTAAAGAGCATCAAAACATACTTATGAAATAGTACTGGCCAAGAGAGTCTAAATAAATGGATTTGCTTTGATGTCAACACACAGGGAAATCCGGGTATCTGATGAAGAAGCACTAATGCATTTGCAAAAAAAAAAACTAGCGTCTAGAATTGTAATATGCATTGTTTTTCTATTTAACCTTTAATAAATAATCAACCATTAATTAAATGTTAATGGCGAAGGATGACAACGCTGCTTGACGTCATTTAAAATAATAAAACAATATACGTTTGGGATACAGTTAAGATATTTATTTTGAGCTTGAAACGTTTTTCGAAGAAGTTTGCTGAAGAAGTCAGAAATTGTCTGTCGAAAAATATTTCAAGCTAAAATAAACAACTTAACTGTGCCAATCATGTATTACTTTATTATGTTGAACATTAATTGGATATTTAAAAAAAAGTCGTTTCATTGTTATGTTCAAATCAATCAACTTCTTTGATTATAATGCTCCTGTGCAAACGTTATGGCTTTTTACCATTTTAAAATTATACAAATAAACCAAATAATTAGCATAATTTATAATATTTAATTGACAATAATTTAATATTTACTAATTGTATAATTATTATTTAGTGGGAAATATTTAGTGCTTTAATCTCTCCAATAAATTCGCATGTGCCCCCCACCCCCGAAACCGAATCCTGTCTACGCCAGTGACCCAGAATGTTCAAGACTTCTTCTCAGAACAGGAGATACCGCTTCTTTCTTAGTCTGCCTGTTCACGAGACACGTTATCGATTCAACATGTGTGGACTATGGCCGCTTCTCGACTGAGCCAGCACTATCCTTCATCAGTCACTAACAATGAACTGTGAACTCGAATCCAAGAAAATTGGCAGGCAATACCCCAAAAACACGCCCAAACTCTATTTAGTTCAATGCCCAAATGTTTAGAGTCTCTTATTACTGTTAGGGGAGACTTAACTAAATACTGTTTTTTTGCCCTGACTATGACTGTAGTTGTCTGTAAAATCAATCATATTTTTGCAACACTCTTTTTCATATATGGTATAAATTTCATTCCGATCTGATCATCATTTCCTGATTTTGCAATTTTCATATATATATATGGCCTGCAAAAGGGTTGCTGGTATCTAACTGGAAGGAGACCCACACGCTGAACGTATGTGACGATGTGTGGAACCGGCCAGGCCAGTAACCTAGTGTCCTACCCCGCCTTCAAGTGGTGCAGGCTGAGCTTTCTATTTATGTGGCAAATTAATATTTGCTGCACGGATGGAAAGGCGGAAGGGGAGGGCTAATTCACCAACCCGTCTAGCCAGCGTGGTGAAATTATGGCTAATTCCTCCATTACGTTTACGCACGAAATATTGGGAAGAAACACATCATTGCATTAAAAGGAGAGGATGGCACCGGAACAAGAAATAGGGAAAAAGTACTTACAGGAGTAGAAGAATTCTACAGAAAACTATATGAAGGAAACAGTGGATTAAACGAAGACTCTGAGATAGTCGAAGGAACAGCTCCTAAAATCTTAAAAGAAGAAGTTTCATTTGCAATAAAAAGTATGAAGAAAGGAAGAGCCCCTGGTGATGATGGTATTACATTAGATATCCTAAAAGAAGCTGGAGAATATGTAGAAGACATACTTGCAAAATTCTTTACCAAATGTCTTAACAGCGGTAACATACCAAACCAATGGGATTCTGCAACAGTAATTCTTTTGCATAAAAAAGGTGATAAAGAGGATTTGAAAAATTACCGACCAATTAGCTTGTTACCTGCTATTTATAAAATCTTCACAAAAGAGGCCCTGCGGTGGCTCAGTGTGGTAACGCGTTCGTCTTGTGAGCTGTTAATCCGGGTTCGACTCCCAGCAGTGCAAAGAACGCTTACTTAGAGATCTCATAATGATTGCACGCCACTGTAGTCCAGGGTTTGGTTCCCTAGGCCTTAAAAGGTTCGGATTCCTCGGAAAACTGTAGGTTCCGGCGCAGCATGACCATTTTGGCCTTTGAATCGTAAAACCACATGCAAATAATTCGCAAAGGTGTTAATATATAGCCTGCAGAAAAAATTAGATGCAGCTCAACCAAGAGAACAAGCTGGATTTCGAAGTGGATTCAGTACAGTGGACCATATTCAAGTATTAAGAGAATTAATTGAAAGAACACATGAATATGAACTTCCATTGTGTGTGGCATTTATTGACTATGAGAAGGCCTTTGACTCTATTAAAACATCAGCAGTCATCAACTCTTTAAGATCAACAGACATTGAGGATGTGTACATTGACATGGTGAAACGTGTGTATAAAAATGCAAGTGCAAAATTTCGGTTACATAAAGATACCAAAACTATCAAAATTGGTAAAGGTGTGAGGCAGGGAGATACCATTTCTCCAAAACTTTTTACTTCAGCTTTACAGATGATTTTTCAGCAGATAAATTGGAATAACAAGGGAATAAAAATAAATGGTGAATATTTAAATCATTTGCGGTTTGCTGATGACATTGTTATTTTTTCAACGAACCCATTAGAACTCCAAGACATGGTACAGGAGCTCTCAACTAGAAGTAAAGAAGTTGGACTCAAGATGAACCTACAAAAAACTAAGATCATGTTCAATAATTTCGTAGAGGAAACAAAAATACAAGTTGACAACATTGAGCTAGAAATTGCTGATTCATATATTTACCTTGGCCAGCTGATTTCAATGGATGGCAACATTATGAAAGAACTCAACAGACGTATTAAACTTGGCTGGAGTGCATTTGGAAGAAACAGTTTTATCCTGAAGGGGAAATTGCCTTTGTGTCTAAAAAGAAAGGTCTTCAACCAGTGTGTATTGCCAGTCCTCTCTTATGGATCAGAGACATGGAGTCTAACAGTTGGAGCAATACGAAAGTTACAGACAACGCAAAGGAGCATGGAGAGGTGCATGCTTGGAATAACTAGGAGAGATCGAAAAAGAAACACTTGGGTGAGAGAGCAAACTAGAGTAGAGGACATCATTGTTAAAGTAAAAGGGCTGAAATGGCGATGGGCTGGGCATATTGCAAGAAGAACTGATCAACGATGGACAACAGAAATTCTGAACTGGATTCCAAGAGACCACCGAAGACCTAGAAAACGTCCTCAAACTAGATGGGTGGATGAAATAAGAAAACAGGTTGGGGTGACGTGGAAGCGAATTGCTCAGGATAGACTTGTGTGGAAAGCATTTGGAGAGACCTTCATCCAGTGTGATAGATAATGGTTGAATATGGTGTATGATGATATATATATATATATACGATATTTTTCAGATTCAATTATTTTAAATAATCGAAGATAGTGTTTGATATTTGTTTTCCTTTTAAATCAGATTTAAATCTAAAACATACTGCAGGAATAAAATTCTGATATTTTAGATATGTAAAAAACGATACTAGAAAATAAAAGATAATTAAACTTTTGACTCAATCTTAAGTGTTACTGGATTTGGAATTCTAAAAAGAATTTTTGAAATATGCTGGTCGGGAAAAGTATCTACTTATTAAAAAATCTGTTGTAAATTTAAAAATAATTTATTCATTTAAACAAATAAAACCCCAACCAATTGAACTCTAAGTACTTTAAATTTAGTTTAAAATAAAACAGTGAAAAATTTCTTCAAACATGCAGCGTTTGTTTCAGGTAATAAATAAAATCCTGATTTATTATTAAATTTAATCGAAATTCTAAATGGTGTGTTCTTTTCAAAATAAATATCAACATCGATAACAAATTGCAGTATATTCTCAAACGACTTAAAAGGATTTAACAAAGAAATTGTTAGAGAAACTTGAAAGCCCGAGCGATAAAAGTAACAAAAAGGAAATTCTTTTCACCATCTAATGAAATGAATTTTTGAAACGTTTGTAATAATTCGATAGTAGCTAGAGTCATTTTGACGCATTGCGGATAATGAATTATAGCATTAAATATTTATAGATAAAGTATAGTCTGTTGGCATGTGTTCATTTCTGTCAAAATTGAACAAATACTTAACATTCTAATATACTGTATATACGTATACATATGTATAGAGAATAATATCGAAGTTTAGCTATTCAAATTAAGCTGGAAAAAGGTACAGTTTCAACTTTTTATCACTTAAAATACATACTTCTAACCATTGATTTATATTATTGCTGTGAATATCGTGATAAATTAATTTAGAAGGAATGGCTTCAAAATTAGATTGCCCCTGGTGCGTCAGAGGGGAAATCGAGTGTTATACGGAAGTACCGCCTCTTTCTCACTACTGATTTGGGACGGACTTGATATGTACGCAAGTGCCACAAAATTTGAAATGTACGCCATCAGTGTCCTGTACGCATGTGCCACCAAACCCTTTCAGCGCACAATGCGGGCTCTTGCATCATCTCTCAATCAAGTGTCCATTCTGAGTGGTTCCAAAGTTTTACGGCCAAATTGCCAGTTCGATGCTTAACGAAATGAAGACGTATCCCACCCCCCATCTTCGTCAATTCCTAGAGAGGAAGGAGTAGGAAAGTAAAGTTCTTACACGCTGAAATCAGTGACGTTTGTTTACGAAAACTGGGCAGACTCCGACAAAAACGCGAAATTGCTTGGAAGGGAAAATGGTTTCTAAACTATTTTTTTATATTCCATAGATGATTCAATGTGGTCATTTGCAATTTTACATTAGTTTTTTAATAAATAATTTATTTTATATATATATACTTTTATTATTTTATTATTTTGTTTTTCTTTACTACACGGGATATCAAAAAATATTACTGAAAATAAAAATTCACTTATATTTCGATATTCTATTTGCGCTGTCTAGGTGTGCAAAACCCCCCCTTTTTTCCGCTTTACGTCTGTAGCGCCGGCCTATTGTTATTGCTCGCACAACGTTCATTTGAAATGTTTCGATGCAGTAAGTGTTACTAAACATTAAAAATGTCATTTGTGTTGCGTGTTGGTCATTTCACAGGTTGCTTTTGCAGTATTGCGCTAAAAAGCATCCCCCCAGCAAATGTTTTTGAAGTAAAATTTTTTTTTTCGCAGATCCCTTTTCTGCATATATTAGATAGTAAATATACAAATTTTGGTGTCAATCCGCTGAACGGTTCAAGATCCAGGATGCTCTAAATAGGCCAAATTTAATTATAACCACCTTGTACTTCAAACCAAACTTATCAACACTTCTAAATCGTAGCCAAATGCGCCAAATACCCGTCATGGATAGCTTGTTTTTCATATGAATTTTTTTTTTTACATTTTGAATTAATCGATGCATGATTTTTTATTTTATCCGTTAAATACAATCATCCTTTATAATCATATAGACTTCGAAAGAGTTTTTGCTTACATATAATGTGATTAAAAAATACCAAACTTTGCAAGACGTGTCTTTTTGGATTTCGAATATTAATAAAAAATTTCGTATGAGAAGCCTAGAGCATAAAAATCACTGGCGTATGCAAGTGAGTGATTGAGGAATTACAATGAAATTATGTATGTTTCACATAGGAGTATATGAATTATAGCTCTGTAACCCCCATTGAGTCCATAACCCCCCCTTATGAACTTTCTGCATACGCCTATGGGAAAAATTATTCTATATTCTTAATAAGGAATTCAAACACTATCAATTCCCATAAGTCTCATATCAAAGTACGTTTATTACTGGAAAGGTTTCCCTTGTGAGTTTATTTCTGAATTAGGATAAAGGCTCATGCAAATAAAAGTAGTGTGCACATACTATAATGCAACATATATCACTAAATAAGATTTATTTTTAAAAACAATATTTCCCTACTTTCGGGATAACGAAAATTACCATTAAGTAGCGCCATTGGAAATTGTGGAGAGGCACTAATCATACAAAGACTTAGCATGTAGTAGATTTTGGCGTTTCGATATGCCTAATTAAGAATAAGTGATGATGGTTTTTGTTCTTTTACAAACAGGCTGCTGCATTTTGTGCGAACTGTTTATCGCCATCGAATTGCTTTAAATTCGTCGGGAAATTTTAGTTAAACTTAATTATCACGTCTTAAATATTTACTGTTAACTAAAAGTAACAAGGATAGCTGAAATTTTTAAAAATCTATATAAAATTTGTATAATAATAAAAATAAAATTCGTATAGGAAGCTTAGGTGAAGCCTTTAGTTTGATGTTGATGTGTTCAAAAACCATCGCTTGTTTGCCAAACCTATGGCCGGTAAAGAAATCCCAAAGGATAAATCGTTGTAAACAGTTAGGCACGCATTGAGTGCTTTTCCACAAGAAAACAATTAGGTCCCAATAGAATTCTGCGAAAGCGGTTTAAAGGGTGAAGGATTTGAAATTCTAAGCCTTTCGTTTCATAAAAATGATGCCCATTTGGCTTGTGGCTTTAGGCTTTTCTTTCCAAACTCGATAGTTGCAAAACTTGAAATGATTTATCTTTATTTATCCGGAAGTAGAAAAAATGCATCCAAAGCCAAGTTTGTGAATTTCTAAAAATCGACTTGTCATTATCAGTTTTCCTTATCTCCCTAAATTCTTTGAGCTTTAGGACAAAAATTTCTATTATTCGAAAGAATAAGAAGGCCAGCTTCAATGAAAATATAAAGGGATTTGATAATCAACTTATTCTTAAGTCAGTTAAAAATTGAATTAAAATTTAAATCTCTCGGAGCCTTAATGCTTAGAAAAGCACAACTGTAAAAATTACTCTATTTGGAATTGATGGCCTTAATTTTCAACTCTTGTTAAAAGGCAACGTAAAATTTTTTTCACATAACCACAGATCATGTGCTCAACTGGAAAGCTAGTTAAAATGTATGCGTATGTGAACACTTCCAAAAATATGTCACACATTATTATATATGGGCACACAGAGCGTCAATCGAAATTTTAATTTAATTTTTCCTTTTATTTTTTAATTTTCTTCCAAATTTCAACACTGGAAGTTGAAGTATGTATTTCTTCAAAACCAATTCTTATCACTAACTAGACATTCAGTCCAAAACGCTAAGCTATATCAAAAACAATGGTCATTCTCACATAATTCCATGCGAATTTTGATTGTAAGGGTATGTTAAAAACCTTATATTATCTTTTTCTTTCAACTTTACTAAAATATGGTGATACATCGTGGTAATTCAACCATGTACGGCGATGTACGCAATATAAAAGTCAGGATAAACAAAGCTAAGATTTTTCTCGCCGTATGTAGCGAAGAAGGTGTGATGAGTATTTCCAAGATTATCGAAGTAATTGTGATAGTGATTTTACGAACTGTGGTTTTGATTTTATTGTTGAGTGTAACTTAGTGTCTCTGTAATATATTGTTGAAATTGTTACACTTAAATAGTCATAATCTTGTAATAATCGGACTAACAGATGTTTGTATCCTTTATAAGCCCTATTCTTTAAATACAAATTAAAAGATACCCGCACTTAATTGTATTAGGAAATTTTCAAGAAATTATCATATTTTCAGTCCATCTTTTGAGTAAGAGATTAATATAGTCCTAACATTTCTTATAGATATAAAGCTATTTACGTAGTGTTCCCTTCTATGACTGCAAGTGTTTTCCTTTACGCCTATAGTTGGTATCAATGACTATATTGGTGTCTAGCAAGTTTTAACTGACAGATAAAAGCGAAGTATTGTCAATCGTTTCTCCTTAGGGACTACTGAAATCACCCCTATTACGTATATAGCCTAGCCTAGATTACCATGTTAAATGGAGCGCCTACGAATAGTTTAGTTTATCCCCAGATGAAGCTGATTAAATGCTGGGTACAGTGGGAAGAAAATTGCGTGATTTGGGGGGGGGGAGGGGCAATGGAGGAATTTTAGGAAATGTTTGAATTTGATCTAGGCAGGCCAAATTAAGTTTTAACAGTCAGCGCAGTAAGGACAATTTATGTCTAATTATGACTAAAGTTCTAGATCGAGAGCTTTAGCGAAATTGTTTGAATGATGGAAAGGGTGGGTATGAGGTTGTTTTGGAAGTGATCTTAAAGGGAAGGTATGAGATTAATTGAAAGAGTTCTGAACGAGGCAAAGGGAGCGAAGCCATCCGGATGAATCAAAAATACAATAATTCCCAACCGGTGCTCCCATATATATTGGGGGTGCATTGAGATGAATAGGATTTGTATAAGAGTAGACATTAGTTTGCTTGGCAATACATGATTTAGGAATATTTACTGTGGTATGTTCGTTTTTGGTAAAAGAAGTGTAATGTAGTAAGTTGAGTTTGGTGGGATAATAAACGATATGGGTGTAGGTGTGTTTGTGTTTAATTGCACGTGGGAAGGCGGAATAGAGATGTGATGGTAAACTCTGTTTAGGTAGTAACTTTGGGTTACTGATTGATGTGATTGAGGAGCCAAGCGGCGAAGAGGTAAGTTAGTTAACGAGGAATGGGTTCTGGTATTTCTGCGTCTGAGTGGGTTTAACCTGGAGAGTCTTCGACGAATTGTGCTGTGTGCTAGTATTGGGGGGGCGGCGTGGTCTGCGAAAATTGGGAGAAAGTATTAGGCAGGGGTAAGAGGAGACTGAGGGGGAAAAGCGGTTTACAAAAGCTTGAAGAAGGCCGAAAAGTCACTTTTGTAAAGTGTTGTGTAAACTATGGGATTTTGTGATTTGTGAGGGATTTGGATGTTGTTAAAATAGTTGTTACATAATTCGTGAATAGTTTGTATGATTGAGGGTATTTTGAGATCCTTGAAAATTTATATTACGAAAACGTATATTACGACCGAGCTAACTTGAGAGTCGAATCCAAACACAGCGAGTCAGAAAGCATAGACCATTGGGGCGTTCATAGCTGCAAATCGACATGATATAAATGCATTTTTCATTTGGCGAGAATTTTTTTGGGGGTTAATGTCATCGCCATTTTTGTCGCTAAAATCGCTATGTCGGGTGTCTCTGGTAGTTTGGCCATATCTCGTAGTATACTAATCACATAATAAAATCTAATTAACTTTGAAATTTTCATAACTAATATTTAATTATCATCTACAAATTCCAAATTTCCTCGCTTATTTAAATATATAAAGAAAACAATCCATTTCGATATGATATAAATTGTATGCGTAGTTCGATAAACAAATGATTTTTTTAAAATGTTGATAACAGGAAGCCAAAATCAAAACAATGGGTTGATGTTTTACTTAGAAAAAAACTTGCTATTTGTTCGTTTAAAATTTCATGACTGCTAAACAATAGAAGCTAATTATGAAATTTTGAAAGAATAAATATACGAAAATTCTATACAAAACATATCTATACCTTACGTATGAAAAACAGTATACATATTTACATGCAATAATATAGTAATGCTATTTAAAAAATAATTTTTTATCGACTACGTTGGTATACAATTCATACATGCATTAAAATGCATAAATCTTGATAAGCATTTATGTGTATAAAGACTGGTTTGGGGAATGCAAATTTTAGGGTTTATAGAAATAGTGAAAGGAAAATAAAACTACTGAAATTTCTTTTTCGTCGAAAGAAGTTTTTTTTTTTCTTCTGCAAGCACTTTTCAAAGATCATGTATTTTCTTCAAAGGTTTAAAGTATAAGTCATGGCATATACCATAACTCAAATATTCTATGAAAAATATCCTAGAGAAAAAGTATGGTATATATTCAAAGGTAGTTATTTTGCAGGAAATTCCTTACAAAATGTCTATTTGCGCATAATATGCACTGAAATGACCATATTAAAAAAATGCAATATTTTTTGGTATCATTTTGAATAAAGACTGGAAAAGTGAGGAACACTACGCAAATATCATTTTGAATAGCGCAGAATTGATATATATGCTCGAGATCCTCAAAGCATGGATTGAAATGTAAATTATGAATATGATGAATATGAAATGAATGTTTATTTCTTATATTCCTTACGTTTTAAACGTATAGTGAATCGGGGGAAGAAAGTTTAACTATTCAACGACATTATATTTAGGCGTTTTCAAATAAAATAATGTGGGTATCGGAAATGAATACTATGAATATTTTTATACTTACTGAAAGATTTTGATATCAAACCTCATTGTTTTATGTTAGTTTTGTAGCACTTTTTCATACTATGGCATTTTGGGCATCTTACCCCGAAGAACTGGGTAAGATGGCAAAGTTGTATTAAGTGTACTTACGTTAAATTAATAGGAATGAAACATCATTTATTGAAAACATAGTAGGAAAAACACAGGGTATCTACTGAAAAGAAAATTAAAAACATTTTTTCAGCGATTATTGATGAATTTGTGAAGTATTTTTCAGATATTAATAGCCATGAATTGCCTTTACCACTGGCTACCGTTACTGTGGATCAGCACATTTAATGCACATATCTGTTTCTGATGTGCATGTTTTGTGAAGCCATTCCTTGCAAATGATACACTCTAATCAAGGTACTTTAGGCCCTTTTCTTTATCGTAATAATGTGTAATTTATGTTGCAAACAACACAGTTATTTTGGCTGTCTTTTCCTTTCTTCTTTCGAATTTGCAAATCACTAACTTTTCCGTTTTGTTTCCTCTTTTCTACTTTCATTTTCACTTTCTCGATGTGTTCATGTTCAGTTAGTAGACTTACTGTCGTCATTCTTTTTTTCTTCTCCTTTGGATGTAAAATAGGAATAGGAAATATGTCCTCAAACGAACACCCTGCTTTCGAAAGAACTTCGCTTTCGGCATTTTCTAATACGTCCTGTGTTATTGTCTGACCCTCTTGATCTTCTGGTGTAGTTGAAGAAAGAGCACAACCTGAAATGCAATATGCTTCCTCGGGTATACTTTCTGGCTCATACGGCCAAATACCACAGGTTTTAAAACTACTAGAAGCTTTATATTGCGTTGCTCCCTTCTGCCATGCCTCTTTTAACAAAGGGCCAAATTGAGCCTTGGATAATTTTCTACCTGGATGTGCTTTCATCAATGTTGTCACAGCGTTGTAAAAAAATGTTTCAAAGATTTAAAAACATATCTGTCAAGAGGTTGTAGATAATGAGTAGAATGAGGAGGTAAACAAAACATGATCACATCATTGTTTGTAGCTATTTCCAGCATGTCTGGATCTTCGTACATGCTTCATGGCAAATTGCAGATATTCTTTGCTCCATTGTACTCTATTTGACGTTCGGACATGTGTACGAGGCATATTTACTTAAAATAATGAAAAATATATATTTTTTTAAATCTGCCATCTCACCCCGAAAAAAAATAGGCATCTTTCCCTAGAGTCGGGGTAAGACGCCATGTTAGTCACGTGACGACGATTGCGAAAACTAAAGCTGTTATATGTCAGTACGTTAACAATAAAACCTCTACTATACAAATAGTATGGAAAAGTACAACTTCACATTATACTTTTTAATCTATAATGACTGAATATATCACATTGAAATAATTTGGGCAGTCCAAATCTTAAACTTATAAATGATTTTTCCTATAAATCCGGACACATAAGATCGCGACCTTCCTTTTACAAATTATTTCACAAGGTGCCTATCGTCTTCAATGGGGAAAAGCCCATGCTGCTATCTGTGACTAAAATTGGAAACTATGAAAAAATAAGCATCTTCCCCCGATGGCCATCTTCCCCCGATTCACTCTATATTTTCTTATTCATTTTCAGTCTTAATGCTTTGTTAATGTTTCTAAACCACAGTTGATACTTTTTTTTTTTAATGGTTTTACGGCTCAAAGACTACAGTGGTCATGCTGCGCCGGGACCTACTGTTTTCCGAGGAATCCGAACCTCTTAAGGCCTAGGGAACCAAACCCCGGACTACAGTGAGCAGTGCGATCTTTATGAGATCTCTGAGTAAGCGTTCTTTTTGCACTGCTGGGAGTCGAACCCGGATTAGCCGCGCAATAGGAGAACGCGTTACCACACTGCGCCACCGCAGGGCCCTAGTTGATACTTGAAAATCTTTGTCAAGACAGGATGTAGTTTATTGCGCTTGTAACTTGAAAACAATTTATAGTTCTGTTGATGTATGATTACAAATTCGGAATTTTACGTTTATTTATTTTTTTGTAATTGTTTAATTATATTTTAAAATATATGTACTCTCTAGTTTTCTATCTCTGAAAATTGACGGAAATCCTTTTATGCTGCAAATAAAAGAATATATGCCACATATCAATAAACCTAATATCTATTCATTATTTCCATCATCTCTTCCAAAGCTTAAACCTAGTCCACTATGGTACATTCATTTAGAACTTGCGGTTCAAAATGGAGTTTTCTTAGATAACAGTTCAAACTTAGCTCTGTGTGTTAAACTTCCTCCCATTATGGACACAAAAATATATGATTCGGCTGTTACTGCTGACATCCATCCGATGTGGCCACGTTTTATCCACATTAATTTTCTTCCTTAATTTCCTTTTAAATTTATTTTTCTATTTCTTTATTTCCGACCATCTTTCCTCAAATTGTTTACCTTTCTCGATTTTTTCTGTTGTCGGACAGAAAAGGGCACCAACTAACAGGTAACACCCATAACCTTACTCATTGAACCGATTTCCACGGTTGTTGTTATGAACGTTTCTCCGAAGATAGCTGAAAACCATCGAAGAATGGTTAAAGTTTAATTAAATTGTTACGCGCATATTGTGTTTAATGGTGTAATATTTATTAGGTATTCTACAATTGTTATAAAGATTTATTTTATAAACTTGCATTTTTGATGATCATTCATTTTTAATGTGCTTCCTTTTGTATACGTATAGTGAGCTATATTCATCTGTATGGGACAAAATGTCCAAATTTTTGCTCCGGACATGCATTACTAGACTACTCTTTTCATGGGCCTTAGGCTGAAAGAGTAAAATAGATCCCTAAAGAAGGTAGCTTCTAACTGATTGCCTTCTGGGTCTAACCGCGGGAGTTATTGCCCAACATTTAGAAAGGATTTTGGCGTTTCTAGTAAAGTTCTAGGCTTTACTAGAAAGGTAAGGTAGAGCTTACGGTAGAGGCATCTAATGTTGCAAATAGTCATCAAGTTAAAAAGAAAGATAGAATAGAAAACTAAGAAGGAATTTAATAATTATACCTATAAACACCCGCAGAATTCTAAAGAGCACGCATTTAACTGTATTATCTGTAGATATATGGATTAAATATAAAAAAAGGGCCTGAAAGCCGAAATCGTAACTTCTATAGAGCAGAGGACTTATATATGATATGACAAATGATTATCCAACTATGGGTATTTAAATAACTGTAGAAAAGTACGAAAGTTTCAGGCCCAAAAATTTAAGATTAAAAAATAAAACTTAAACTTCAATAAAATCAGGTTCTTGCGAAGCGCCAAAATCGAAGGCCCTAGTCTTTTGCCTACGTGGTCTATCGATAAATCCGGTGCTGCATCTATTAAACACCTTGTTCCCATATTTTAGTGTCCTTCCGGTGTTTTTTAGTTAATACATGTTTTGCTATCTTCTTGTAAGGAATTGCAAATGTAGTATTAAAGAAAAAAGGAACCACTGTCACAAGTAAGCTATCGAACTCAGGACTCCATACAGTGTCGAAGGGGCATTTTCTTCGCTGGCCAGCATTAAACTACTTGCTATTGAACAAATTTCTCCTTATTTTAGTTTTCCACAGGTGTTTCTTAATTAATGCATGTTCTGCTTACGCCAAATGATTTCATTTGCTACAGTAAAGTTACTGCTTTTTAAGGGGAAAAAAGATGACAGCCGCAATTCTGGGGTCCAACTTAGCACCCTACGTTTTGTCGAAAGGACACTTTCAAGGTTAAGCTCCCTCGAACTGACAGCCATTAAACGTTCATTTTATGAGCCTCAGGTGTTTTTCAGTCAATATTTATTCTGCTTTATACTTATTCCTACGTGTTTCATGTTTCACGGCAAAATTAATGTTATTGTTGAAAAAAATACGACACTCGAAAGCGCGGTATCGAATCCAGGACGGTATGTTTTGTTGAAGGGCCAGAGTTATGGTTAATTAACACGAAACTACGAGCTACTACAAGTCTTTTTCCCTCGTTGTAGTACTTCTGAAGCGCTTCTCAATGAACACACATTCCTCTTTCTTTATAAGGCAAACGGCTTTGTTTGTCATGGAAAAACTAATGTTTCTAAGGAAAAATAAGGAGAATCAAAACTCAGTAACTAATGTTTTGTCGAAGGGCCACATTCATCGTTAATGACAATCAAACATGGAAGCTATTCGGTGTTAGATTAAGGTTTTTATATGCTCTAGGACAGGGTGGCCCAACATACGGACCGCGGGCCACAATCCTGCCCATCGGCAGTGTCAATCCGTCCCGCCTACAACTGTCTGAAATAAAAAACACATCTAGAATTTCAAAACAAAGATTTTAGATTGTTTTTCAGAAATGAGAAAAAAAACCCGGCCAGGACAGCATAGGCAACTATAATAAATTATTATGGAAATTTTTGGTGTCTTTATTTCTTTCTTTTCTTTTTTTAACTACAAACTTGCTGGCCCGCGCTGATCCGTGAAAAATTTTCAAATTGCCCGAAAGGGTTGGACGATCTTACTTTAGGATGAAAGGATAGAATGGGCCCCTAAAGATGGTTGCCTAGTTATCTGCGGGAATTTCGCCACAAACTTTTAAAAAAAATGCAATTTTAGTGTTTCTAATGAAGTTCCAAGATTCTAGTAGAGCCATCTGATATTGTATACTGCCAGCAACTTAAAAATAAGAGTAGAAAACATAGAAAACTGTTAATTGCTATGGCTACAACCCCCATGGTGTTCCAAAGCGCATGCATGTGATTGCATTATATATAGGCATGACGACTATATAAAAAAGTAGGGGCCCAAGCGCCCGAAATCGTAACCTTTATGGAATAGAGGACTTACATATAGTATGATGAATGATAAGCCTACTATGGAAATAGAGAAAACATAGAATTAGAGTAAAATGAAAATATAGTAATATAGGAAAGCTTCTGACGCAAAATTAACATAACATGACGCTCAAATTTAAATGACACTAAGTTTCTGCGATGCCAAAAAATCGAGGGTTTTAGGCCAGGACTAGTTGGCCTATGCATAAATCGAGCACTACAGTCACGTCCATCATTATAAACAGTAAACTTATTCAACCTATATATTTCAGATTATTAAGGAAGGAAGAAATAATAATATAATATCACATGATTTGGTTGAATTTGTAACATGTTTTTAAAACAAGAAAAATACTACCCAACAAGCACGGGAAATGAGGTTTGAGAACGCGGTAAACACCTTTTCATTAACCATATATTTCATATTCCAGTGCATTACATAGACCAAACATTGATTTTTAATTTATTTGCAAATACAAAAACTGGTTATTTGAAAACGATAAGTTTAAATTCGGTATTAATGCATCATATTGTACAAATGAACAAAATAAAAGCATTTATTTTGCCATTAGAGTACGAGTTTTCATTTCAAGCAATAGGATTTTACTCTCCATTTTTATATGGTTTATACTGGAACTCGCGTTTTAGGCAGAGAGAAAAACATGTCACATGCTCAGGCTGAAGTTGAGCCAGCGATCTATGAGTTACCGTTTTAGTGCTGGGCGACTGATCACAGTCGTACGTTTACGTTGCCAAAAGGGAAAATTCGTTAAAAAAATAAAGGAAAACGTGGGAGGGTTATTCAAGTGCAATTAAGTTTCCGACACTCGATTTTTATTAGGTTCATTTTAGAACCTGATTTTTAGGTAGATAGGAAAAAAATGCCACATACTACTTTTTCTAAAACACTGATTCTAGTATAAGCAATATAAAAATTAACTGTCAAAAACTTAATCGTATTTCAAGAACCCTATCCTTTTAATTCTTCAGGAGTTCCTCCTTTTTTTCAAATAATACTAAATTTGCATAATTTAAGAAAAAGTTCTATAAAATATTCTTGCTTCTAATATTTCACACTCTATATAAATTCCTAGATTCATTTGATAAAAAGGGAGTTCGAGCTAGAAGAAAGAGCGATTATAATTTAGGTTTGCATTTGCGATTTTACAATACAATTCCTACAGCAAAATTCTTGAAAAACGCAATTTTTGCAGAAATATACACCTTCTCTCTCTCTTACCCTCTTCTGCCAATCATAAACTTCTGTAAATGATATCAATCATCCCGGCACATATCGGTTTCTTTTGTGCTCTAGGCATTCTATTCTATTTTAGACGACGAAAATGTATCGCTCCTATCCTTTAAAATCCATTCTTCTTTTATTTATTGTCCTTTAAAAATATTTAGCTTTAGATATGAACAATAATACTTTCATGTTCGATATGAACAATGATTCTTTCATCCATTTTGTTTCTGATTAAAGAATAAGTTAACAAAAAGTAGATGCTAAAAATGCTTTAAAAGAATTCGACCTACAATAGTAATGGAAAATACTATCAAATAAATTTAGTTTCTTAAAGTTTTATGCAATTCATCGAAATTATTTTAGTTTGAATAGGTTTAATTTTTCCAAGTGGTCTTTAATACCTTTTAGTGAATGAAGGACTGTTGTTACTAAAACTAAATGATCTTGAGCTACGTATGTGACGGAAGAAAGAACGATATTTTTTATGCAAAAAATACAAAATGCATCCTCATTCGAATCACATATTCCAATAAATTAGCCATAAAAATATGGGACTTCTGGTTCTCATGTAATTAGCGAAACATGTAAAAACAAGACTTGCCTGTCTAACTAAAAAACGTGAAACTAACTTAGAAAGCGCTAAAAAAAGTAATTAAAAGAAGGGAAGTTCAAGAGTTAGACGGACGTTTTATTGTCAAGGACATTTGTACACGTCTCGGAAAATTAGTTATTAAGAGTTTTCTTTTGAATTATGGAGATGAAAACTTCTGTCCAAATTCCCACGAGTGTTTTACTACAGCCGATTTGTTTCATTCGCCAAGGCACACACCATAAAAACAGTCCACTCAACACTCGATCTAAATTTCTTTGAAGCATTTTTCATCTTATTTAACATTAATATTACAGCCAACTCAAGCACGTGGCCAAATGGGGGTCCAGACCCCCCTTTAGGAAAAAAAATAAAAAAAAAGGGCGTGAGAAATAAAAATGGATGAAGTGAATCCATTTTTGAAAATTTTATTCTCTTTAGCCGCCTTCGGTTTTATTTCAATACCCCCCTCCTTTTTTTGGATATAATTGAAATCGTTAAATCTGTGATTACATCGGAAATTATCGGTAATATGTTTCTTCGTAGTTATTTACATATTTGCTGCCCGAATTATCATCGGGCCCAAATCTGGTCCGGTCGCTATTGAAGCAAACGTTCGCAGACGAGCTCACAAATCAATCACGGTTGCCGAAATAGCAGAGCCTCGGTTGTTACGACGATCGTGGTTGGTCTGTAAGCTCGCTTCAATAGTGACTGGACAAGAACTAGGGCTATTGCCTCATTGTCTCCTACTAAAGAAAACTTGTGGGTGTCGTTATTATGTACTGGGCTTTTTGCAAAAACACATTACCCCACGGTTCCAAAAATGAATCTTGCTTCGATCCACAATTTCAAAATGAAATTATAGGCATTTGTGGACAGCTAATTCAGGAAGAAATAGTTAAAAATGTCAATAATGCAGAGTGTTTCTCTATTATTGGAGAAGAAACTCTTGATGTTTCTGCCCAGGAACAGTTTTCAATATGTATCAGATATATAACGAAAACCATCCTTCACTGAGTGAAGAATTTGTAACCTTTTTTCCATTAACTGATTTATCTGCAGAGAATGTGGCTGGAAAAATTTTGGGTACTTGCAATTGCTTAGGCATTGATCTAGACAAATTCACCGGTCAGGGATAGGATGGAGCTTCTACAAGGAGCGGATGTAAAATTGGTGTTCAAATAAAAATTTAGAATGTTATCCGAAAGCGATACACGTTCACTGCGAAAGTCATAGTCTAAATTTAATTTTCACCGAATTTCTTGATATGTCTTTAATCTCAAACAGCTTTGGAGTTTTAAATGAGGCAATTCAATTATTTAGACACAAGCAGGGAACCTTTTAGAAGAAAATGTTGCTAAGATATTACCAGAATAAAAACAAAATCGAGATTGGTGGTGTTTTGTAAACAAGGTTGGTTAAGTGTCAGGTCCATAAGCGTACGCGGAAAATTCGTAAAGGGCGTTATAGGTTCAATGGGGAGGTTACAGAGCTACAACTCACATTTTCTTATTTTAAATATACAAAATGCCACTGCAATGGGGTTAAAATCCCCATCAACATCCTGCGTACGCCAATGTGTCTCTGTAAATACTTGAGCTTCTTGCTGCAATAGTTCAAAGTTTTCAAGAGCTTGCAGAAAATAACTGGTCATTTTCAAGCACTGTGTCACAACTTCCATTCGCCATGGAGAAAGGAAGCTTTATTGTATCTATGCTTGTTTGTAACTACATTTTTAGCCTCACATTATCACTTTCAGTATACTTCCAAGATCTTTAGCACGAACTAGCTTCTGCGGCAAGTTCAGTGAAGATATTCTGCAAATATTAAAGAATCTTCACACTGGCGATAAAGATAAGAATGAGTTTCATAAGATCTTTCAGAAAGCTGTAGCTGTTGGTAAAACTGTTTCCAAAACTCATATTGATGTCCCGAGACAAACGAAAAAGCAAAACATGACAAGTGCCCACATAAATCTCCCAAGAAGTATTAAAGACGGTCAGTTTTCGTTACCATCTGTCGATGGACTTATTGTGAGTCTTGAACAAAGATTCAATCAAAATAGAGATTTATCTGCCATCGAGATGTTGTTTCCGAAAAACTATACACCGAATAATGTAGAAATAATCAAAAAGACTGAAAGTTTACTGTGAACATAGGATGTCTGAAACAACACCCCAAGCAGGGTGCATCTTGTGGTGAGAAAAATGGAAATCTAATCTACGAAGAAATCTGCCTTACCATCTCGAATTATGCTTATATTAATCAAATCAAACAAAAATCAAACTATATTCAGACGGATTCAAAATTATTTTTTACATAAAGTGATGGTTATTTATAATTAGTCAGCTAGGTTAATCCGTCTTGACAGCAAAGGGTAAAGACTTTAGGGTCTGACAAAGCCCCCGCTGCCCAGGATTGGATATAATAAGCGGAAGTCATAAATACAATATACAAACTAAACATACAATAAATAAACTAAATACAATAAGATAAAAGAGCTAGTTGATTAATAAAGCTATGGAAGGTATAAATAGAGAAAGATGTAGTGATATTATTAGATACTTGGGATAAGAAATTCTATCCAAATTTTCGACATCTACCCTGTGTCTCAGTATTCTTACCAGTCTTTACATGCATACATTGTACAATGTATATATAGTCTTTATATTTATTAACAGTCCTGTCGATGTTAATGAGAATTAATATTACTTGTTATTTGTTATTATTATTAAATCAATATATTACTTATTATTAAATAAAAAAATTTCTATTAATTATTATTGTTAAATCAAGATATTTATTACTTACTATTATTGTTAAATTAAGATATCTCTATTCGTTATTATTATTATTATTATTAAATTATTAAATCAAGATATTACTTATATTTATTAACATAATTTTCCATTAATTCATGCCCATGAAATAGACATTAAAAAGCGATTCAGCCTTAAAGTAGAAAATGAAGAAATGCCACAGTTAAATGAACTTGAAGTGGATTCCTTAATTGAGCTTTCATGCGTTACTGCTCTGAAACGAAAAATTCGGGAACACACATCTACTTAATTAATTTTTGGCTACGTTGCCAAGAAAGCATTTAAGCTTATGTGAGAAAGTACATAGTTTGATTTTTTAATGTTGTTGGTTAAAACTTATAAATGAGAAACTAGTTTCGCTACTTTGGTTTTCTTAAAAATACAAATACCGGCACAGATTGGATGTCGATCTGCATTTGAGGCTCAAACTAATTTCCCTTCCTCCTGATATGTAGTTGTTATGCAATAACAAACATTATCTTTCACATTAGCGTGTGAAAAATTATCTTTCCTCTTTGGCATTCTTCAATTTGTTCATTTTCTTTCATAAGTAAACAAAATCTTAATTTTACTTCGTGATTTGCAACTTTATCGAGTTCAACATGTCCCTGTACTGTTGAATTTAATTACCCTTATTTATTTATTTATTTAATTATTAAAGCTCTGAAATAAAATAAATTTCTGGACATCGTAATGAAAACTAATAAAAATTAAGAACAAAGGAAATATAATACTTTGACTGTTAATTAATGAAAATACTTTTTATCTAGTGCTTTTTTCATGATATCCGCGAAGTACAAAGATTTGAAAATCAAGAGAGTGAAATTTGGGAGGAAGAAAACTGCAACTGTTTCGATTGCATAGAGTGCGGTTCCCAGAAGGCTGGACCACCACAGATGACATTAAAAAGGTCTAATAAATATTGCCAATAAGCCCAAAATTTACATCTTTGGGGCAGCTCATGTTATTCGGAAATGACTTTAATTATCTAAGGCGCTAGAATAGATTTGATAATTAAATAGAAGAAGCTATCCAACACATACTGTGAATTGTGCACCATAACAATATAACAAGAACCTTCTGAAGGTTCTTGTTATATACCGAAGGAGTAGGTGAGCACTGGTACCGCATATGCGTTAATGGCTTGCGTGGTGTTCTTCCCGCTCAGTTTCGTCTTCACAATGCTTCTAAGTCTTTCTTGGAATGCTTGCGTGAGCTGGACTTTGACTTTCTTGTGCTCCTGCTGCCGTTTTTGCATTATCCCTAGGTATTTGTAGGTTTCGCCCTCGTCCAAGGTCTTCAGTAGTCTCCCGTCTTCGAGTTCGATGCCTGGTAAATCTTCTTTGCTATTCTTCTGTATTTTGCACTTATCGAGGCCGAATTCCATTCCTATGTCCTTGGAGAATGTCTCTGTTATACTGATGAGTTGTCGGAGTTGGGTGATTGTTGGCGCGTATAGCTTGATGTCATCTACGTACATGAGGTGGGAGACTTTATGTAGGTTTCTCTTGTCTTTCTTCAGCATGTATCCGTATTTACTTGTGTTCAGCATCCTTGACAAGGGGTTTAACGCCAAGCAGAACCACTGGGGGCTTAGTGCGTCTCCTTGAAAGATTCCGCGGCGGATGGGGATCTCGGCCGTTTCTATTTTACTGTCTGGCGTGTTTAGCTGTAACCGGGTTCTCCATTGTTTCATGCTGCTCTGTAGGAATCGGATGATTGAGGGATGCACTTTGTATATGCTGAGTATTTCAAGGAGCCACGAGTGCGGAACAGAGTCGAAAGCCTTCTTGTAGTCTATGTATGCGGTGTTGAGTTTTCGCTTTTGTTTTCTTGCTTGTTCCAGGATAACTGAGTCGATGGTAAGCTGCTCTTTACATCCCAGAGTCCCTTTCTGGCATCCCTTTTGTTCTTCCGTCATTAAGTTGTTGCTTTCGCTGTGCCGGCTTATTTTTTCAGAGATGCACCCCGTGAGTATCTTGTACAGGGTGTTAAGGCACGTAATGGGTCGGTATTTCGCTGGGTTACTGGTATCCTGGTCCTTCGGTAGGAGGTAAGTTATTCCCTTGCAGAGGAATTCAGGCATTTTGCTGGGGTCTTCAATTATCGCCGTAAGTTCCTTGGCTAATGGGCCATGGGCGCTGGTAAATTTCTTGTACCAGAAGTTGTGTATGCCGTCAATACCGGGTGCTTTCCAGTTGTGCGTACGTTGGATTACCTGCTGGAGTTCCTCTATCGTGATGCCCGTGTACTCCATCTCCTCTATTCCTCTCGTAGCCTCCATTTCTTGCTGAATCCAGGGGGCGCTTTTGTGCTGTACTTCATTGGACCATAGTGTCTTCCAGAAGGTCTCTATTTCTGCTGGCTTTGGGGCTTCGTACTTGTCTTTGTTCGCTGGGGTCTCTCGAAGCTTCCTGTAGAAGGCCTTCTGGTTTATATATATATATATATATATACAGTAGAGTCTCCATATAACGAACTTCCATTTAACAAAGTTTTCTATTTAACGAAATTTTCGGCGGAACCTTGACTTTGAATGGCACTAACATGTAAATTTGTCTCCATATTACGAAAAACAATTTCTACATAACGAAGTTCTTTTTATAAAGAATTTGATTTTTTTAATTTATCTTTTACAATTTTTTAGCGGGTCGTGGTTAGGTAGAATAGATAGTTGGATTTTTTAAGCAAAAGGACGGAGGTGAGGTAGCCTTCTGTATTGTGGACATAGGGTCAGTTGTGATAAATAATTCTATTGTTCTAAACTGGGAACTTTGAATCGGCGGGGATGTATCACTCTGCAGGTGTGGCTAAGCCACGAAATTTGCTTCTCGCACATACGTGTTGCATTGTTGAAGAAAATGTTATAGATGACGTGTTCCGATATTTACAAAAGTGTGAGAATTTCTATGAACGAAATGTTTTTTATAAGAAACCTGTACAAAGCAAAATTAGTGATTATTTCTCTGTTTCAAATATGTTGTATGAGGATCATACAGATGTAAAGTAATCCTCAGTCTTTACTTTTGTTATTAATTTGTACGTACTTGTATACGAAAAATATTTAAATTCGTTGAAAAAGAAGAGTCTACTGAATTTAGTCTTTACTGTCCAAATTTAACCTTTTTCATTTTATCGAAATTAAGTTTCAACATTTATGTTAATTTCTATTTAACGAATTTTCCTTATAACGAAGTTTTTCAGAGGAACGATGGCACTTCGTTAAATAGAGACTCGACTGTATATATATACACACACAAAGCCGGCTATACACATAATTTCATGCATGTTCGATATATATATATACAAAGTACATATATATCTCCGTGTATGTCCGATACCTTTCATTTGTATTGCTTTTTTCTTAAGGCTGAAGCACGCTAGGAATCTGGTATGAGCGTTTTACCGAAAACATTAAATCATTGAAAGAATGTGTACTAAACACATAATAAAAATAGGTGCAACGGGTCAATTTGGTTAACTCGAATTTCGATTGAGCGAAGTTCGGATTATCTGGGTTCAACTGCACTATGTACCGTTTCATTGAGACAGACGTTCAAAATTAAAAGCTTTCGTCGTTTTTGTAGAAACAAAACAGAAGTACGCCTCTTCTAATGTATAAAGAAAATTCAAACTTGTTGGGAAATAGCTACAGCATCTTTTCGCCCTGGGCAATCCTCTATTTTTGCCTAATATACAGGAATGGCCTTAGCATCGCCACAGATTAAACAGATTTTCTGCAATCAAATTTAAGAACTACCATCATAATGATGTTGATTTTTTTTTATATCTAGCAAGAAAAATTGCAGATTGTGAAATCCCATGCGATTTCCATGGAATTCTGATTTGTGTTTGTTTGTTGATAAATCGCCACATACTTTATAATAGGAAAATTTTAAACAGGCAGGTTCTTAGTGCCGAGCCGTAGCCAGGTTGGAGCTATAGAGGCTGAACCCCCCCAGAAAATATAGTCAGCCCCCCTTCCTGGAAAATATTTTTTTCAAAATAAAATATTGTAGAATTTTATTTTAAATTTTTTGTTTTGTACGAAATTGTACATAACAATGGAAATTGTTCTTTGACGTTAAAAATGCATTCGAAATAGTCTTCTACCGTAGATCTTGTGTACATAATGTTTTTTACATACGTTTGAGTGTTCATATACTTTATAATAAGGATATGGGAAATTATAGAGAGGTATACTAAAATTTATTTCTTAATGCAAAATTTACGTTAAGAAATTTATTTAGTATTATTAAATATATTAATAAAATACATCAAAATATTCACGAATTTTAAGCCCCTGTAGCTTTCAGAGACCCACTGTAACAAACGTCTAGTTACGGGCCTGACGTAGAGAGTTCTGAATACACTAAACTAGGGGTGGGGAGCCTTCGGCCTTAAGGCCGCATGTGTCCCTTTGGGCCCATAAGTTCAGCCTTTTGGGTGAATCCAAATTTTGCAAACCAAATCCTTTTATTTTTATTAATATGATTTTGTTCATCTTATTTTTTATTATTTACTTTATTATTATTATCTTAACATATTTAAAATACAAAAGATAAAAGAAGTATCAACGAAATGGCATTAAAGAACGCCACAAATATATGTATGCTTTAACTAAAATATTAACTGCTTTGTAAATAGTCTGATGTCTTTGTATATATCCGATATACATAAAAAATATATATAGATATCTTTTTATATGTCCAATGGCTAAAATTTGTACTAATTTCTCTCTTAAACGTCAAGGACCTTAGAAAGCGAATATGAATAGTTTTATCGAAAATATTGAACGAATATCTACTAAATAACAATAAGTACAGTTGGCCATTTCGGTTAAACGGAGTTCGATTAATCGGGGTTCTGCCATATATCTAATCAGTGGCGCAGAATGGGGGGCCTCAAGCCCCCACTGGGTAGCAAAATACATTGTTCCGTTTAACGCCAAACCACACGATTGGTTAAAAAATACTTGAACACCCCCATAACTTTTGAGTTGCTACGTCCCTGTATCTCAATCAGATTACTTGAATGAGGCCTTCTTTGATTATAACCAACTTAATGCAAGGGTAAAATAAATATATATACCTATAAAAGGAATATATATTTATACTACCTTTTTTTTACGTCACTTTTTTGATCATTTTCGTAAAATTATGAAAATAAAATATATCCTTTATCCAAAGAACAAAATAAATCAATGGAACTTCAGCCATTTCCATAATGGCTTTACGACAGAAACTTTAGCCTCAGAAGACCGTCATTTCAAAAATGGCCTTAAAATGGTGGAAAACCTTTAATTAGTTGATTAAATATACGAAATGTCATATGATGATTGTTAAATACGTTTCTGCTTAACTGACAGATAGAGACAATAATCATGATTAATTTCCCCATGTTCAAAATTAATCATCCTCTTAAAATTAATTATATCCATGTTATGGATGGAAATATGATATTAAACTTGGGAAATTTGATTTAGGATATTCTGGATAAATACGATAATTACATGTAATTTATTCAACATTTTTATTTTTTTATATATTTAAATAAACGTTCATAGTCCATAAGAAGCAATATGTATGCTCTTCATGATGATTTCAAAAGAGAGCTTGAATTTATTAACCTGTGAGAAAAAATCACAAAAAAAATAAATATTTGGATTTTTTAGGGAACTTCACTTGAAATCCGGATTTAATCATTAAATGCTCCATTTCTTCTTCGAAGATTAAAATTTCTTCTCTTCCATAATTTTTTTTTAGTTCTTAATTTCTACGTTTTTCGCAGACTTTAAGGAACTGGCTTTAAAATTCACCCTTGATTAAAATTTCCTCAATACTTACATAAACCTTTACCGAGAACGCTTCTTGCATTACAAAAAATGTAATTCGAAATAAAAACTACGATCATAATAAACGAGTAAAAAATACAATTAGTCATTACGATTGAATGGTTTTTTCTCTCTTAATGATTATACCAAACGAATTCTTCACTAAATCATGAAACTAGATAAATGCGTGTTCAATATTTGTGAGTGGAACTCTGTATATATATATATATATCCAATAAAAAATTCTCCTTATGGCCCCCTCTCAAATACGATCAGATAATATATATATATTGGCAAGAATTGGACAACAGGAACAAGGAGAGACATCGGTTGGTAAATACGGATATGGGGAAAGGAATGAACGTGGCGATCAACTCATCGAATTTGCAGAAGCTGAAAACCTTAGCATCATGAATTCATTTTTTAAGAAGAAACCGCAAAGAAAATGGACATGGAAACACCCAAATGGGGGAACTAGTGAAATTGACTATATCCTGGCAAACAAGAAATCAATTATTGAAGATTGCAGTGTACTGAACAGATTTAATACTGGAAGTGATCATCGAATGGTGAGATGTAAAGTGCACTTAAATACTAAATTAGAACGACAGAAGCTCATTAGGAAACAAGTAAGTAAGAGGGTGGATCTAATGAAACTGAAAGTAAATACCGAGGCATTCAAGTTGGAATTAAAAAATCGCTTTTCTGCACTGGAAGGACTTATTGATGAAAGTGATATCTCAGAAGCAAATGAAAACATTGTTAAGACAATAGTTGAAACTGCTGGGGAAATTGGTGGTGTAACCTGTAAAAAGCACAATAGCAAATTATCTGAGAAGACGAAACAG
>QLNU02015360.1:60703505-60714037 GCA_006491805.2 Dysdera silvatica
TGGAAAACATCACGTTCCGAAGATCCAGGTACTTATAGATTGAACATTACAAACTACGGTACGTCAAGTGCACCATTTTTAGCAATTCGCACGTTGAAGCAGATTGCATTGGCTGAAGCTTTTAACTTTCCCGCTGCAGCAGTAATAAAGTTAAGTGATTTCTACATGGATGATGTCGTTACGGGAACAAACAGCTTAAATGAAACAAAAAAACTTCAAGCAGAGTCGATAAAACGCCTACAAAGCGGAGGAATGCACCTACACAAATGGGTTTCAAATCGCAATGATTTGTTAAATGCCCTTACATCTGAAAAGGAATATTCTTTCAATTCAGAAACGGAAGTCAAGGCATTAGGGATGTTTTGGAAGCCAACAGCGGATCACCTATCTTTCAAAGTGTCTATTACAACCAGGGACCGCTACACAAAAAGAGATATACTGTCCGAAATAGCTAGATTGTCCGATCCTCTCGTTATCATCGGTACTGTTGTCACGAGCTTGTCAGCTAGATTTATACCTTTTCTCTATAATGTTAACTAGTTCTGAGTTTGGCCGGAAAGTATAGTGTTAGACGTCCCACGGTTCTGCTCGCTACCAATGACATAGATATAGCAACGGAATAATGACAGATAAACATTTATTATAGCACAAATATATATATACACATACCCATAATTATTAACACCAGAATACTACTTATTATAGCACAAATATATACACACATACCCATAATCATTAATACCAGAATACTACTTATTGTAGCACAAATATATACACACATACCCATAATCATTAATACCAGAATATTAATTATTATGACACAAATATATACACACATATCCATAATCATTAATACCAGAATACTACTTAATAACTGTACTTAACATGTTGATAATAATAGAACTGTTTGCTTTTAAATATTGCAATACATCACCACATTTGGATACTACGCGAATTATTCGTAATGACCTATTATCTTCTCAAGTTATTAATAATTTACCCACGGTATTATTACTGACCGCGAAGAGGGTTGAGTATATGGAGGACGAATAAGATGATTAAGGTAAGCACGGAGAATTAAGCTAAATCATACCTTGTATTGGGCCTTTCCCTGTGGTCGCCTTTCTTCTATCACTCGCCTGGATATCCCCTTCTTAAACACAATCAAGCTCCACTAGAGTGAATTTAGAACACTACTTCCTTCATTCAATTTCCAAAGCTAACCACACCGTCTAAACTTCCAAACCCGAATGTCCTCAAATTTTTTGTATCTTCTCCCTTTCCTCATATGAATTTCACGAATTTTAAGTAACGCCTCTGATTGACTAAACTAAGTTATTACGTAGACACTAAAAGCCAATCAGTAAAATCGCGGGAAAAAGACTCTTATTTTCTACTACACAGAATTTGACACGCTAACGACGCCAGGGGGGTTCTAAACTTACATATGGGTGACAGGCTGATGCATTTGTGGTAACTGAAAATATCTTTTGCCATATAGCTGTACTCAGCGAAGTTAGAACACAGTAAGTTATAAGATAATCGATCTCCGCAAAAGAGAAGCATTTCCATATTTAATTTGCAATCTTTTACAAAACGATCTAGTGATGACCCATCTGACTTCGTCCGAGGTTGTTATAAAGGATAGGTCATTTAGCCTAAGCTAATGGGTTTGTTTCGATCGAACAGGTGCCCTTCCAACGACTGCCGTATGTATAACTATTATCTGTTAAGATGTCCCCAGGGGCGGACCGTCACACTGTTATCACAAAAGCAAAAATATTTATGCAAGAATTGTGGTGTTTGAAAATAGACTGGAAGGAGCCTTTGCACCACAAGTTTTGCCATGAATGGAAGTTATTTTTATCAGACTTTCATCAGTTGAATCAAGTGATGGTCCCACCGCATGTCCTCGGAGATGACCCAATTCTGCTTGAATTGCATGGATTCTGTGACGCTACAGAAAAGGCCTATGGAGCAAGAGTATACCTTCGTTGCCAAACACCAGATCAATATTTGGAACTCACCTGCTCTGCAGCAAATCCCGGATATCACCTCTTAAGCCAACAACAATTCCTCGTCTAGAGTTGCGTGGAGCCCTCCTTCTTTCCCGTCTTGTGCCGAAAGTGATCTCATCAGTCAAGCTTTCCATTAACCAAATCTATCTCTGGTCGAATTTGACCATAGTGCTATGTTGGATTAATACAGAACCGTTTAAATTGAAAACCTTTGTCAGTAACCGAGTGGGAGAAATTCAAACTCTCATAATAGGATGTCAATGGCTGCACGTCTCTTCAAAAAATAACCCGGCTGACCTCATTTCAAGAGGAATGGCAGCCACGGGCATGCTGGGGAGTGACTTATGGTGGACTGGTCCCCCATTCCTACAACAATTTGTGTATTTACTCCTGAACATCATTATAATTAAGAGAATAATTCTGATGAACTGTATACATCTGAACTAAAGAAACAAGTTGACGTTGCATTCACTCTTACAAATAATTCACTTGTAAATGATATCCTTGCTTTATCAACTAACTATGTAAAAATAATCCATATTTTAAGTTATATTTTTAGGTTCATAGTTAATACAGTAAGACTCCAAAAAACAAACAAACAGGTAAGATACAGTCAAAGGCAATAGATTATGCAGAAAATTGGTTCATGAAAGCTGTACAGGACATGGAGTTTGTAAATGAGGTAAAAGACTTAAAAAAAACAAAATAACCGCCTGTCTCAGGTAATAGTAAGCTAAGATTTCTTAATCCATTTTTAGATGACAAAGGTCTCATTCGAGTTGGTGGGAGATTAGAAAATTCTAATCACCCACTGTAATCTCCCTGCTGTATCATATTCTGGTCACAATTTAACCTCGAATTATTAGATCTTTTCACAAAATAAACTTTCATATCGGGGCTCAATCATTGTTATGTTTTGTACGTCAAAATTTTTGGCCTATTAATGGAAGGGCCCTCTGTAGGAAAAATTTTCATAAATGCATAACTTGTAAGCAAGGCCAGTAATTTCACAACAATTAATAGGAAACTTGCCCCAAAAAGTTTACCTCAAATCTTCAATTTGATCATGTAGGAATTGACTTTTGTGGACCATTTTTGATAAAATACAAAAATAAAAGAGAGGGTGTTGTTCATAAAATATATGTATGTATTTTTTTGTTTTGCTACAAAAGAAATTTGCATTAAGTTAGTCACTGATTTAACATCAGAAGCTTTTTTATCTGCTTTGAAAAGGTTCTTTTCAAAAAAGGTGTGGTAAAAGCACAAAAATCTTTACAGATAATGCTACCAATTGTGTTGGAGCAAAACCCAAGTTGAAAAGATTGCATAATATAGTTCAAATACCTGATGATAAAGTAGCTAATTACCTTTCAAAGGAAAGGATAGAATGGAATTTCATTCCACCCAGGGATCCGGCTCATGGGGGCCTCTGGGAAGCGGGAGTGAAAAGTTTCAAATTTCACCTTAAGAGAATGAATGGTACTTCTGCACTTACTTATGAAGAACTAATGACCATTGTAACTCAAATTGAAGCCATTCTAAATAGTAGACCAATCACTCCCTTAATAAATGAAATAGACGAATTTGATACTCTTACACCTGATCATTCTCTTATAGGGCGACCATCAAATGCAATTTTGAACCTTATTTACTAAATCAAAAAGACAATAGATTAAATGCCTGGCAAAGAACCACAAAGATGGTGTAATTAATATGGCGTAGGTGGCAAACCGATTACCTCAATACATTGCAACAAAGGTCCAAATGGATGTTTGCATAAGATAATGTTTCTATTGGTTCTATTGCCTTAATTAAGGAGGATAATATGCCAATTTGCAAATGGCTTATTGGAAAAATTGTAAACGTGTTTCCTGGAAGAGATAAAAAAATTGAGTTGTTCTTGTAAAAACGCAACATTGTTAATTTAAAAGACCAATTTCAAAAATATGTATTTTACCAGTTGAAGTTTAATGACAATTATTTTATATTGAATATATTGTTGTTGATCAGTACTTAGTTTCCTCCTTAAAGGAGGTAAGTTTGATTATTTGTGTGTAGAAATAATCATAGTGCTTTTTGTAACTACTTTTGTGTCTTGAATAATTTGTAGTTTAGTTATTGATGTTCCTTTTAAGCTATATTATATTTGGTACATTTTTATATGTTTTACAAAACATTGCAAGGTGGGGCGGTATATGTTGGCGACTGTATTACTCTTCTCGCACTCCCTCGTTAATCTAGCACAAGATGACCTAGTTTTACCTTTCTCTATCTCACAGACGACACATGATTACAATACACGTCACCAGGACGATATCAGAATACCGCGGACTCGCACAAACTATAAAACACACAGTGTCTCCGTTACGGGTTCTAAAATCTGGAATTCAATTCCTCAAGAATTTAAATCTCTCTTTTCTCACCCTTAAAGCCAAAATCTTTGATTGGTACTTAAATCAAGTATGCTCTGCCTGCTACTTCTGCCTTCCCACTCTTTCCTTTTAGTTTTCAGTTCTTCCCCCTCCTCTGCTCTCCCTGCTCTTCCTTTTCCATTTTTCTTTTGTCTGCCTTTCCTTATAAATGTCCTTTAAAACTGCACCCGCAACGGTCAACTCAAAATTCATTTACATTTTTCTACTATTTTTGTTTCTCCTACTTCTTTTCTCGGTTCAGGCTACAAGGAAAAACATTCTTACTCTGCAGCCCACAAAGATTCCACCTTTGGACTTCAACCTTCACTTGTAACGTCTTCGAGTCAAGACTCTGCTCATAAACTCTGTAAATGTGATACACCTGCAAATGTAAATCTCTTAATAACAATGCGGATTTGTACGCGCGAATCAATATCTTTGTTGTTTCTTGTTGAATACGAGAAATCCCTTGCTTTTTCTACCGGAAAGAGAGCCCCGTTACTAGCATCGCTACTGCTCTCTTTCCATTTCCCAAGCAAATCGTTTGTATGGTCTCCTGATGTACATAATAATAAGGAATAAAGTATTACTACTATTATGTAGCTTTTAGTAAGTACAGAGTTGTATCCGGTAATTAATGGGAGCAAAAACTCTCACGCTTAGAATAAAATGTTGTTATCTGTTAAATCTGTGTATCTTGAGTTGTATTGACGTTATTTACAAGACTATGGTGTCTTTTGTGGAATAAGTCTATAATGCCTTTTATAATACAAGACTATTGTGTCTTTTATGAAAATTCAAAATCTACAGTCCACTCGTTAATTTAAGGAAAAGTGCCCGTCATTATCACCAGCGAAATAAGAGGATACCCGAAAGGACATACCCATCGCGAAGCCTTACAGCTACAATAAGACTAAACATTATACCTTCGCTTCAATTTTTTAAATATCATTTAAATCAACATTATAAGTACAGTACAATTCCTAATTAACGTACACTTATAGGACAGAAAAATTTGTCTGTAAAACAAGGGTAATATTTTGAAGGAAATTTCTTATAAGAAAACTTTTTTTTAACCGTAAGTGAGGGAGTCCACGAAAAGAGGTTTTGCTATATATATACCATTTACGTAACTGAGTGATGATGTGATAAAGGTTGATATTTGATAATATGAAGAAAGGACGTTCTTCAATCGATAGACGTCAATGAAGGCAGGGAAGACGTTTTGAAGATGGCCAAATCGAAGAAACATATGTTAGCACCGGAAAAAGGTTAAGAAGTTTAAGCAACAGACAAAAAATGATGAAGTTTAAATCCGAGTTTCATATATATTCACTTTGTCACGTGAAGAAGAAATTTTTCACGTGAAGAAGAATATTTCAGAAAAAAAAGTGTAGGAAATACAAATTAAGGGTGGTGGAAAGAATTTCACGAAAAACATAAAGGGGATAAATACTAAAGCCTGGAAAAGTGTAAAAAACCAGAGTGAAAAAAAAATAATGCAATAAAGAAATGTAAGAACGCCTATACTCTGTCTAGTGTCTATAAGCCTATCTATTTATAAAATATATATGATATGAATATATTTATAAAATATTAAAAATCAAAAGAATTAAGAATTTTTTGATTCTAGAAAAAATGTCCAACTGATACCCACTGCTATGGAGAGCACTCGGGAAACATCTAATTGCATTTCCAACCTCGAACCTAGTTAAGCATTGTTTAATTACAGTTACTTAATTGTTCTCCAGGCAAACTAACACCCTTCTGTTGACTGAGATAATGAAATTCTGCATTGGTAAATTGCTATAAAATCAAAAGTTATTGTCGGCAAATAAACAATTTTTCACGTAAGTGTGTTGAATAATCCACTTGTAAATCATTGCTGCTCTCGATTTTATTTCGTTATTTCTGCAATTCACTATTTTAAACAAAATTTTGTTGGAAAAGGCAGGTGTGTTAAAACTAAATTCACAGAGTAAAGAGGTCGTGTTTTGAAAAATTTGAGAATCACTACCCTAAATAACTACATTCTAAATTTACAATTTTATTCCACAGGTTTATACAGTTTCATTTATCATCAGATAAATAATAAATACACAAAAATTGCAATTTAGTTTTGTATTTTGCAATTTGTTTGTTATAAAAAAAAAATAATTTCTCCTCAAATATCCTTACGCTTTCAATATGCAATGTTGGAACTTAAATGAAATATTTACTTCAAAAATAAATATATAGATGCGTTCCATAAAGCTGATATTTCTGTGCTTGACGGTGCCTTAAATCGTTGCTTTCTATCTCTAAAGAATTAGGAAAGAAATTTAAAAAGAATGATTACACCCGTAGAATATATTGAAAAAGTTTCGAAGCTTAATGCATTTTTTTCTAGAAAAGAGAAATGATGAAATTTTTGTGGCTTGCATTTCTGACATAGTTTTGATAAGGAGAGAAACTATCATATTCTGAAGCAAAAAAAAAAAAAGAAGAAGAAAAACAAGTCGAAAATATTTTTTTGAAATCTGAACAACTCGCGCTAGAACATTAGTTTTTGAAATTGGCATATCTTGAGAGAGACTTCGTTTTTTGATTTGAAATCGAACGATAAAGATTTAGTACACTCACGGACAATGAAAGTTTCGCACCAAGAAGTAAACATTCTACAACTACGAAATTATGCAAATAGCTAGAGGGCAAGTTGGTATGCAAATGATCGTAGTTTGGTGTAATTATACATGATTGTACACCCGGAAGTGTCGCTGAAAGCATGAGCCAGTGGCCTTACAAACCGGTGGCATCATAATATTCCGCCCATGATTAAAGTTACTCCGGGATGAACGTAATGACGTTACGCGTAACTCCCGCGGTAACTTTTCTTGTGCATTCGTAAATCATCGTAAACGATTTGATCAGGGTAGACTATCTGTTACGCTTATATAACACGCATATCTGCCTGTTTTTATATTTTAACCTTGTGACTTAGGATTTTAAAATTATTTTCCTGTCGTATAGACCACTTGATATTCTATAATATGGCGTACAAGTGTTGCGTAAGCGTAACAGATGGTCTACTCTGCCCGAATTATTTACGACGATTTACGAATATACGAGAAAATTACGATTTTTTGAAATTCGCATAGAAGCGGTTTTCATTTTCAGATTTTCCATACTTAAAGGAATTGGGTAGATCTTCAACTCAACAGCAGTTATCTTCCTTGATTAATCACTATACTTAATATTTGAAAAATAAATAAATGTATACAACAATTGTATAAGTTAAGAAAGTATAGTATTATGTATATAGTATTAGTATAGTATTATGTATATAGTATTAGTATAGTATAGGTACATTGTATTTTTGTAAGTCTTTAAGAAATTGCATCATTTTCGAAAATTCTGATGATGTACCACGATTACGGTAATTCATGGTTCTTGGTGGCTTATTATCCGTTTGGTTATCTTAGGTATTCTATTAATATTTAATGACTATTAAAAATCGGATTAACTTTGGTGTCCCTCTTTTAGGTGTCATTATTTTTGGTTCAGATCAAGAAGTTGCAGGTGTTATGCGAGCAGTACGACGTAATAATGCCACGGGAACATTTTCCTGGATTGGAAGTGACGGATGGAGTGCGCGATCTCTCGTTTTTGATGGAAATGAAGCTCAAGTTGAAGGCACCCTTTCTGTACAACCAAAAGCACATCCTGTACCTGGATTTGATGAGTATTTTCTCAATCTTACTGTTCAAAACAATGAGAGAAATCCCTGGTTTACGGAGTTCTGGGAACACTATTTTAATTGCAAATGGCTCAACAGTACGGTGACACCGTATAATCAGAGGACTAATTTATGTACTGGAAATGAAGTAATGTCACATGAAAATGGATACGAAGCAGAACGTCAGCTTCAGTTTGTAAGCGATGCTGTACTTACATTTGCTTATGCCATTAAAAATCTACATAAAGACATTTGTGGTGAACCAGGATTGTGCCCAAAAATGAAACCCATAGATGGTCTGACTCTACTGGGTTATTTGAAAAACGTATCCTTCAAAGGTAGGTGCTTTTCTTTGTATTCATCATTTTTTTTTCAATTGCTAGCACTGAAAAACTTGTCTGCTGCTCATTATCGGCTGTATATATACACCGATTCATTACACTTGAGTATCCTATTCACTATTCTGCTAACCCTGGATTCCCGGATAGTATATCTTAACCCTTAGAAGCCTTATTTTCAAAATTAAATTTAAAAATGTATTTATTGCAGTAGCCAGATAAAGGGAAAAATAATAAAAAAATCACAATACATATTTTATATATTTATTTCGAAAAAAAAGCAGGTATCAATTTTGATACTTTAGGCATTAAGTCCATAAATATGTCGCACTAACTGTTTAAAAGTCCGGTAACAAATTTAAAACTTCGGACATTTAAGGGTTAATGTATTTACTAACATTATACAATTTCTTGTTTTATATGTATACACATGTCTTGAAAAATTCGAAAAACAATAAGCTTTTCTACATAGTTTTGACGACGATTAGTTACGCTAAGTGTTGTTGTGAACTAGCAAATAAAATAACATCATGATTTTGAAAAACTGTGCATGGCGAAAATTACTGTACGTAGACCTCCTTGAATGCGTTTATCATATTTGAACAATTTTTACTGTCTTACATTTGTACAGGGCCCGACTTAGAAATTCTGGGGCCCAAGGCAGACACACATGAAGGGGCCCCAACCCCTCCTGTACCCACGACAGATTTCTGATTGCTATGTTTATTATAGGTATGAGCGAATGACTTTTATTTATAAGATAAAGGCAAGTATTAAACAACATTGCCTAGCCAGCTAAGCTTGAGGCAATTCAAAATATTTTGTCCAGGGGCAGACTGACCAACTAGCTGGTGCGCCATCATGGAAGACAGGACTAACGCCTCTGAATGAGGAATGACTTGCATTCTCTGAAAATCCAAGGTATGCCCCCCTTTGAGAATACCCAGCCTGCCCCTGCTTTTGCTCTAGGCTAGCGCCACCTATGACTAAGAAAGGGCGTTGCACAGCCTCGACTGATAAGCTTGTTACGTCATTAATAAATTGACCAAAATAAATTTCGTCATTTCCGTGATTCGTGCATTTTTTATGAATATCTTGGACTGAATTTAGAATTTAGGTGGCCCCCCCTCTGAATTGGGGGCCCAGGGCAGCTGCCCCACGTGCCCCTGCATAAATCAGGCACTGCATTTGTACGTCCCTATGCAAGTCTTTCTCAGAAAATAGAGAACGAACAAAAATGAAAAACCAAAACAAAACAACGCTATTTCCATTTCCTTTCACTCCACACTAAAGGCTTGCAAAGACGCAAGTTTAAGAACTTAAAGAAAACTGAAATTCTACATTTAGAGTATTCAAGCTCTACCATACGCGAACCACATAGTATCACCATTACTTTAAAAATTTTAAGATACAAATTTTAAAGCTAAAATGCTGTGAGAAAGTAATAATTTTGTATTTACATACATAATTTTGTATTGATAACAATTTAAGTATAGCCAATTATAATCCAGTTCACGTTTAAAAGCAGTAATAAAACACTTGTACCTGAAAACGCGCGGTTTAATAATCTAACCAGTTAATTCGATAATTTAGTTCGAAAGTAAACATGTATGCGCAAATCTTTCTCTCAGCCAAATTATGTTTTGCTTACGTCTTTTCTAAAGCTTTAAGTTCTGTAACTCCAGCAGAATCTTATCTCCGTCAATACTAGTAATTCATTCCAAAAAGTGAATGTACAAAGTAGTCAGGAGAAATGTTATTGTTCTTTATAACGTATATTTAGCGTCAATATTCCACATTGAAATTAAAATTAATTTTAGATCTAGTAAAATTTAATATCTCACTGAAAGGAGGAGACAGTGAAAGTGCTCTCTAAAATAAATATGTCTGAGAATGAAATATATTAAATAAAAAAAAACAATTTTGGATACATTTTTAGGATTAATTAAATCAAAATACAATTAAAAAATAAATAAATTGTTTAACCAAATGTACTCGTGTCCATAATTAATGTTACACTCAAGTAGTATATATTTGATCATAATTGGAT
>QLNU02015360.1:60714137-60734522 GCA_006491805.2 Dysdera silvatica
GCTGTTTTGGAGTATTGTAAAGGAGCCACAGCTTTGTATTATACGCAGTATGTTTCGGGTCGTTATCTTGCTGAAAGATAAAGTTATTTTGAAGACCCGTTTGAGCAGGACTAGGACCCAAATTTTCCTTCAGAATGTTAATATACATTCTGTGGTCCATGATTCCGTCGATAATGTGCAATTTTCCCACTCCCTCTGCACTCATACAGCCCCAAACTTGCACACCTCCACCTCCGTGTTTGATTGTTGGACACAAGTTCGCCGGTTGAAACTCGGTGTTATTTTTACGCCATACCATTTGCCTGCTAGCTGATCCAAATATATTAAATTTGCTCTCATCCGAGAATGTAACTCTATTCCAAAAGTCAGGACCTTTATCAACATGTTTTTTTGCGAATTGCAAAAGCTTCTTTCTGTTTACCTTTGACACGAAAAACTTTTTACGAGCTACACGTCCATTGTACCCTGCATTTTTGAAAACGCGGCGCACCGTGCTTTCTGACAGTGATACACCTTTATTCAGCAGCTCTTTTCTTATCTTTGGAGCACTTAATTTTGGATTTTTCTTAATTAATCTAACAATTAAACGTTTGTGCTTTTCAGTCAGTTTTTGTGGATTTCCACTTCGCGGCATATTTTGAATCGTATTTCTTTGACAATGACGGTCAATTATGGACTGGACTATAGAACGAGGTCTGCCGACGAGCTATGCAATCTCTCGTAAAGATTTACACTGGTTATGGAGCCTCATTACAAGCTTTCATTCCGCCACACTTGTTTCTTTATTTCTACGACTCATTTTCGCATACTTTCTGCAGAAATGATAGTAAACGGGTTTATTGTTCATTGGCTTTTAAATGAAATCGGTGCATTTCCCGCAGATTGCTTCGGGTGCACAAACAACATTGCAGTTCTATCATTTTAGGACAGACTTTTGCATGTACGAATGCTTTTGACACGTGAACTGTGAATAATTTTGATGCTAATTTATTGTAATTTGCAGTATTATATACATAGTTTTAAGTTTTTTAGTTGAAAATAAATTATATTTTCATGGCAATCATGATGGCGTTTGTCCTGTCTACGTACATCTAATAGTTATTATACAGCAGTTTCTTAAATAGAACACACTGCAGGTGTACGAATACTTATGGCATTCACTGTATGTATAGTTAGAGTAATTAGTAAGTGAAAGTTCTTTTCGCTGTGTTTCACCACTTAATTTCATTGATAATATTTATAACAATGAACTTTTAAATTATTTACCTGAAGTTTGTTTGCCAAACATTTTTTAGTAAACCTATAATTTGCTCTCTTTCAGTCTGACAACTTCCTTCACATTTTCACCCTCCCACTTAAGAGGCGGAATCATATTTACTATAAATTACTTGCATATAATCTCCAAAGAATCATATTTTTCATCAAAATCCACACTTCAGGGGTTGTAACATGTTAATGGAAAATGTGATACGTTAAATTTTATTTTTATTTCTCTCCCTATAATTTTAAGATATATATGTAACACAAAGAAGTTATTTTGAAATTTCCTTTAACTACGAACTTTTTCCCTGATTACAAAAATATCGGGGGGCATAAAAACACAGCTAAATAAATAGTTTCATACTAGTACTCACAAACTAGCAAATTTTTCTGATAAAAAAGTTTTTGTAAATTAAATTTATATTTAAATTCCCTGATTAATTTCAACTCTTTGACAAATACCCTAATAATTCCGGGAATACCAAATTCCCTGATTTGTCCAATTTGGTATACACCCCGATGCAACAATTACTTGTTTATGGAAAATTTTGCACCAACAAATTGTAACATTCAGTTAGTATATTTCACTTAAACAATCTTAATTCATCAAAAAACTTTTCAATTCTAGTTAATCCGTAAAAACAGAATTCAAAAATTGACAAAAATAATCGCAAATTGTAACTAAAATTCGCACAGACAAATCCTTCTATTTTCAAGTATACCATCCAGACTTCAACAAGAAACCAGCCAGCACGCGGTAAGAATAAAATCTTCCAGCGTTGTACTGAGTAGGGCTGATAATTAACATTTATTCAAACAGAATAATACGGAAATTCTTTCATAAGAGCATAGACGTTATTGAGAAAATTTTAAATTTAACGAAAACTATAGATCATATAATTCTCCTATTATCAATAAGCAGCAGGACATAAATATCCCTGTCTATCTCGAGAGGTACGAAATGGTGAATTTCTATTGAAAATCCAAATAAGAAAAAGTTAGGAAGTAGTAATTGCCAAGTAAATCACGATGGCCCAGTGAGCAAACTACTAACTTTGAAAAAAATGTGGCTTAACGAACAGGTTAAAAAACATTTATTTTCTTGCAAAGTCAACATACATGAGTTAATAAGTTTCGAGAAACAATACAACTAAAAGAAAACGAATAATCAGTCGTAGGTAGCAAACTGAAAACGCACTTTACTTTCTAGAAAAGAAGGCACTATGAAATATGTAATTGTTTTAGATTGCAGACACTAATTTTACAAAGTGTCATCTTTAGGCTCTATACACATTAATTCTTACACACACAAAAATAAAACTAAGCATAAAAAGCTAATGATTTACAAAAACGTAATTATTGATGAAAACTAGTAACCGATAAAACAAACAAGTCGCATAAAGTAAACAAAGGATCAGCTTAAACGAATTAAAAAATGTATGTTCTTGTGTGTTTATATTTTACTTTATCTCACTTATAGTTTTGTTATTTCTTCGTTTCTCTTTGAACGGGGAGTTACGTACACCAATGGAGGAGTCGTCATTATTTTCCTAAAATATTCGGCGTGTTTTAGATTTCCTCGCCCCGTGGGTTGGGGATTATATATTTCACTCCCCGTACTCTCCTTCTTGTCGAAAAATGTGACTAAAAGAGGATGGAGTAACCACGGCGATAATTATGCATGTAGAAGTGGCTCTCCTCATCACAATGCCGAATACATTTAAAGTCTCTAGGCCGAAAGGATATATATCCTTTTATATATATATATATATATATATATATATATCATCATCATCATATTCAACCATTATCTATCCACTGCTGGATGAAGGTCTCTCCAAATGCTTTCCACACAAGTCTATCCTGGGCCATTCGTTTCCACGTCACCCCAACCTGTTTTCTTATTTCATCCACCCATCTAGTTTGAGGACGTTTTCTAGGTCTTCGGTGGTCTCTTGGAATCCAGTTCAGAATTTCTGTTGTCCATCGTTGATCAGTTCTTCTTGCAATATGCCCAGCCCATCGCCATTTTATACTTTTTATTGCAAATGAAACTTCTTCTTTTAAGATTTTAGGAGCTGTTCCTTCGACTATTTCAATGTCTTCGTTTAATCCACTGTTACTTTCGTATAGATTTTTGTAGAATTCTTCAACTCTTCTAAGTATTTCTTCCCTATTTCTTGTTACGGTGCCATCCTCTCCTTTTAATGCAATGATGTGTTTCTTCCCAACAGATAAACTTCCTTTAACAACCCTAAGGCTCTTGTTATTTTCAATGGCCTTCCTTACTAACTCACAGTTGAATTTTCTTATGTCTTCTTTCATGCTTTTGCGCAGAGTTTTACAAAGTTCTATGTACTCAATCCTGGAACTGGTATTTCGATTGTCCACCTTCATATCTCTTCGCCTTTTCATGAGCTGTTTCGTCTTCTCAGATAATTTGCTATTGTGCTTTTTACAGGTTACACCACCAATTTCCCCAGCAGTTTCAACTATTGTCTTAACAATGTTTTCATTTGCTTCTGAGATGTCAACTTCTTCAATAAGTCCTTCCAGTGCAGAAAAGCGATTTTTTAATTCCAACTTGAATGCCTCGGTATTTTCTTTTAATTTCTTTAAATCCACCCTCTTACATACTTGTTTCCTAATGAGCTTCTGCCTTTCTAGTTTAGTATTTAAGTGCATTTTACATCTCACCATTCGATGATCACTTCCAGTATTAAATCTGTTCAGTACGCTGCAATCTTCAATAATTGATTTCTTGTTTGCCAGGATATAGTCAATTTCGCTGGTTCCTCCATTGGGGTGTTTCCATGTCCATTTTCTTTGCGGTTTCTTCTTAAAAAATGAATTCATGATGCTAAGATTTTCAGCTTCTGCAAATTCGATGAGTTGATCGCCACGTTCATTCCTTTCCCCATATCCGTATTTACCAACCGATGTCTCTCCTTGTTCCTGTTGTCCAATTCTTGCATTGAAATCCCCCATGATGAGCTTGATATGTTGTTTCCCTTTGGTGTGTAACTCTTTGATTTCTTCATAAAATTCTTCAACCTCTTCGTCGGTATGGCTTGATGTTGGTGCATATACCTGTACTATTTGAAGTTGGTATCGCTGGGTTAGTTGAACAACGAGCCTCGCTGCTCGATCTGATGTACTTTCAACTTCCAGAAGACAGTCTTTAATTCTTTTGTTGATTAAGAAGCCAACACCACTTGTTCTTCCAGTTTCCGTTCCTCTATAATAAACACATATATATATATATATATATATATATCTCTCAGCCAGGTGGTGGTTTATGCGGTAGTTACCGAACACCCTGTATATAAGATGGCATTTGAGATTTTAGAGATTAAGTATTTTTTAGAAGATACTACAAGAAAGCCAAAAAATATAAGGCATCAGATTTTAAACAGTGAATAATTGAAGAGACAGTAGAATTTTGTATCTTTTATTAAGAAGCTGCTAAAAAGTTTTGGAATAATAAAATGTAAACCGTATTTATTATGTATTTGACTCATTAAGCTATTTTGTATATTTTGTATCTTCCTAGGGCTCAGTGGAGATGAATTCCAATTTTCTAAGAATGGCGATGGCCCATCCCGATACAATATCATACATTTTAAGCAAACGAGTCCAGGAGTCTACAAATGGATACGTGTGGGGGAATATAACGAAGATAAGTTGGAGTTAGACTTATCAGCCATTCAATTTAGAATGGTTGAGCCTGAGACACCACCTTCTGTGTGTAGCCTTCCTTGTGGTAAAGGACAAGCGAAAAAGAGGGTCGAAGGCGAGAAATGTTGTTGGCATTGCTTCAATTGTTCCCGTTATCAGATTTTAAAATCTGAAACCGAGTGTTTCGATTGCCCATCTGGTTCTTTGCCTAACTCTGAACATACAGTATGTGACCCAATACCTGAACTGCACATGAGGCCAGATAGCATTTGGGCAATAGGTGCAATGACATTCTCTACCATTGGCGTAATACTTACAGCCTTCGTTATTATTGTATTCATTAAACATCACGAGACACCAGTTGTTAAAGCTTCCGGACGAGAACTTAGTTTCGTCCTGCTAGGCGGGATAATGATGTGTTATGCCATGACTTATTTATTGGTGCAACGGCCAACAGATTTCGTTTGCGGTGCTCAGAAAACAGGGATTGGTTTATGTTTTGCTATTGTGTATAGTGCAGTACTTACAAAGACCAATCGTATTTCACGAATATTTAGAGCTGGTGCTCGCAGCACAAAAAGACCGAATTTTATCAGTCCGCAATCACAATTGGTGATCTGTGGCTGTTTCGTATTTGTGCAGTTAATTATCACAGCATCTTGGCTGTATTTTACTCCTCCTAAAGCAATTCATTACCACCCAACTCGAGAAGAAAACCACTTGGTGTGCGCTGCTTCTATTAATGCTACATATATGGTGGCGTTTGCCTACCCCATTCTCCTAATTGTTATTTGTACTGTGTATGCTATTTTAACAAGAAAGATTCCTGAAGCTTTCAATGAATCTAAGTTCATAGGATTCACCATGTACACAACTTGTATCATATGGTTGGCCTTCATTCCGCTGTACTTTACAACGGTTACTCATGTAGAAGTTAACGTTACAACTATGTCAGTAACCATCAGCCTTAGTGCTACAGTCACATTGTTTTGTTTATTTACGCCAAAGCTCTATATAATCATCCTCCACCCCGAGAAAAATGTTCGCCAATCCCTGATGAATCAAAACAAATATGCTGGGACCAAAAACCACTTAACAGCATCCTCCATAAAAGTTGAACATACTTCTCATTCTGATGGTAAGCTATGTTTCTAGATGTACGAGGCGCGTTTGTAAAGTAAGTACAGTTTTGAAATATTGCCGATGGAACTTTGCGGTCGCCGTTCTGCTCATGCTCGCAACGTACCTTCATCTGTTGGCTATCAACAAACGCCATTACGAAAGATTTCGCTTGCGTTAATATTTATTCATACGTGTTTAAAATGGCTCAGTCCATTAAAAATGCCGCCGATTGTAAAATAGGTGCTGTCATTCATTTGTTAAATACAAGAGACGTAAAGGCTGCCGAAATTCATCGGCAGATTAGTGAAGTGTATAGGGAAAACGCTATGAGCGATGGAATGGTAAGAAAATGATGTAGAGCATTTAAAGATGACCGTACAAACGTGCACGATGAGGAACGAAGTGGGCGACCGTTAATCATTACTGATGATCTGGTGCAGAAAGTTGATGAAAGAAATTGAGAAGACAGACGCTATACGATTTCATCATTATTTCATGTCTAGCACCTAGTGACTATCATTTGTTCTTGAACTTAAAGAAGCACCTTGCCGGTCAGCGCTACGAGACCAATGTCAAAACGTCAGTACTGGAATGGTTAAAGAATCAGGCGGCAGATTTCTATGAGGATGTAATTCAGAAGGTCATACGATAAGATGAGGGTCTTAATAGAAGTGGAAATTAAGTTGGAAAGTAGATTAAAGTCGAGGCTTTCATCTAAAAGTAAAGTTGTTAAAAAAATCGTCTTTTTTTATTTCAAAACGGTACTTACTTTACAAACCTGCCTATAATATATGACCAGTTTTGCCGCAACCATTACATTTGTTAAGCAGTCAACTATTATTCGATAGACAGAATCCTAACTCACATGTCCTAAAACATCCTAAACTAAGTTAGAAATAATTTCTATGGTCATATTTTGCATACAATTCGATGATGATTTAATTGGAGAGATTAACTTAAGAGATTCTATAGGAAATGAGGTTAAACATGGAAGTTTTAGTTAAAAGTTATATTAGCCGAAAACCGCGTGTTTGTAAAATGCAAATCATGTGACCTATCGTAACTCCTTCATGTATTATAAATATGTAATACGAATAACCAGTTTCTAGGAATTTCAGAAGCGGCTAATCAAAAGTGTATCTATACAGGGTGGTCCTAAACTATATGTCAAAAATGTAAAGGCAGGTAGAGGGGACCTAAATAAGCAGATTTCGTATAGGAATGTGTGTGCGGTAATGACACATTAAAGCGCTAGCTTGTAAAGCAGTATGAATCACAGGAAACTGAAAAGACAAGTAAAGACAAAAGAAAACAAAAATTTATTAATAGTTTACAAGAGGTGCTCGAAAGAGCGGCCACCAACAGCGATACAAGATTCACAGCGACGGCGCATGGATCGGCGTACATTAGAAAAGACGTCAGGCATGTCGATCACATGTCCAGCAGCAACAGACAAGCGGGCAACAAGATCTTCTTCAGATGTGACGGGACTCTCGTACACCAGGCTTTTAATATGACCCCAAAACAAAAAATCCAAGCAGGTTAAATCAGGAGGACGCGGTGGCCAGGGACCTGGACCGCCCCGTCCTATAAAATGCTGGCCGTAGACAGCGTCCAGGTGATTCCTATCCGGGAATCGCTCCCTGTACATCCTTTGAGCAGCTAATCCATTTCCTTGTGCAGCCCCATACATGAAATGCATGTCGGCCAGCTCCGCATTGGTGAAACGATGCATGCTGCTCGAGATCCGTGCGGGAAATGATGAATCCAGCTAGCGAAGCGCTTTTATACGCCGCAGTCATCAGCGCTCTCTACCGGCTCAAGGCGACATTACCACACACACACAATCCTATACGAAATCTGCTTATTTAGGTCCCCTCTACCTGCCTTTACATTTTTGACATATAGTTTAGGACCACCCTGTATATGTACGAGCGTATACATTCTATCTTATATACCAGGAATCTGCTTTAATGTAATAATGATCTAACCATAATTCAGGTAAGATGAAAATCATGTGTTATTCTAGTTTGCTGCTACTTAAAAAATGGCTTTAGACTGCTGTTTTCGATAAAAACTTGCTGACGTTAAAAGATATTTTTGTATATGTTTTTAAACATATTGGAGGTGAGCTATTATTAATATATCTGTATGGACATATTGCTACTACATTATGTTGATAAATTAAAATGTAAATCTATGATAATTGCCTTCGTCATTTGACATAAATATTAATTAGACATAACGCATCATCTGAAGAATGCTGATGCTAACATTTAAATTATAAGTTGAGGGGATTTCATTCAAAAGTATTTGTTGGGCAAAATGGAAATAACTTGTTCCACAGAAATGTGTAGATGTCGAAGATTTTTTGGTTTTACCACAAACTTTAAGAAATTAGATTTCATTTTGAAAATCAGAAAAATAAGTACAATTATGTTTTCTTTGAACTTGGTTTTTCTTTTAAAATTGATTTAATAACAGTTTGCGAAATATCTGTCTCACATAAATCATATTTCAAAGAATTGGAAGCAATTAAATCAAATAGTTTTGAATTACTCGTATTCATATTTCATGAATTTTATTATTGGATATTGATAATCCATGCACTTTATTTACGTTATCAGAGTTCCAGATTTTTAGGCCACATGTGGAAATTTATGCAAATAGAATATTTTTTCAAGTATAAAAAAATATTATAAATTAATTACTCATTTTATTAAAAGATGAAAATTAGCATCCATTTAATATAAAAAGTTTTTATTAACAGTTATTTGATATGCGAACGCAATTATTCTTTTTATTATGGAAATGAGAGTGAGTCTCTCAAATGACGAAATTATAAATTAAAATTTTCTCTCCCAGAATCTCTTATCATTACAGCAGTTTTAGCAAATTTACAGCTTTAAATGTTGAAAAAATTTAAGCTGTTATTATAATTTGAAGCTATTTGCTAATTAAGTATAAAATTATTTTTATATAAAGCTTTATTTTTATTCTAATCTGTTTGAAAAACATATGAAATAATTAACTTTTTTAAATCAAAATGTTAATCCTAAGTTTAATTACTAGCCTACATCAAACTAGCGTCGAATGATTTGCGTTTTGAAGATTATGGTTCAAGTGCGTGCTGGCTAGAAAATAAGAAATTTACAAAAGTCTTCATTTGGATAGAAGGCTTATACTAAGATTCTAATTCTTCTATTTTTTACATGTGTACGAAATATATTTATTTGTTGCATACAAGAGTAATAATAATATAGGCGACTCTGTCAAAACCTTATAAAGTTATATCGATAAAGACTAGACTGATAGTTCATCTCCAATATGGACTTTGCATAATCTTTGGCCTTCGTTTAATTTTTTCATGCAAATTGCATGCTCAACCGATTTCATTGTCCTAAACTTTGAACTCGGTTAAGGTGGAAAAACTCAAGGGCTTTCAAAGTTGTTGACTTTGTGCTTTAAGAATGGCGTCTGCTACTGAAGATATTAAAAAAAAAGCCTCCTCTCGAGGACAACAGAAAATATCCAACTAGTTTTCATTTTTGCAAAAGCCATTTTTGCTTGGTTGTATTATTACACTTGTTTAAGTACAAATGTGCAAACGGGTTTAGATTAACTTCTTCAAGAAATATCAGTTTAAAAATGGATGTTTAAAGCACTTTTAAGAAAGGTGCGCATTAAACAAAAGTTATCTTTGAACGTTCATTTCTGTATATTTCCCGTTATACACCCCGTAAAATAACTTTAAGGCCAATCTAGTATGACGATGTTAATTGTAAAAAGTGGTAGTTACTGTAAGAGTTTCAAGCATAAGGGGATATAATTTGCATAAACGTGTGATGGGCGGAGAATGTGACGTAATGAAGCCGATAGCGGGAATAAAAATAAAGATCCAGCTGTGACCCAGAATTGCGATGTAACAAATTTAAGTCCGATGCGTTACACTTCATTGTACAGTAGTGTGACTAACTATTACAGTCTCTCCTCTTTTTTTGTGATATTGCGATAAATAAATGCTAAATACTCTAATATTTAATATATTGAGATTACGTACTCAAATATTGACTGTACCTAAAAGTGTTCAACTATCTGAATGTCCGAGGAGTCAAATCGATTCCTACTTCAGTTGTGGGCACATTTTACGAATTTTTGTAAGATCTAAGACAGTAATTAATAGTTATTTATCACTGAAAGATAACTATGACCAAAAAAAACCTCATAATTCGCGAGAAAAAACTGTTGTGAGATTAGTGTCTCCTGAAAATTATTCGGCAAACAAAATTCGCACAGAAATGAATCTACTAGTAGCAAAACAATATGCAATGTTTTAAAGAAATGTAAAAACTTGCGGTACTTGAAGGCACAGAAAAAGCCTGCACCAAAGAAAAAATACAAGGTGTAGCGATTGGAGTTCCGAAAGGAAGTCATTACGCTTGATGATACAATGAATTGAGGTAGTTTTTCGGGTGAGAAAAAAGTTTAATCTGCACGGTTTTGATGGAAATGCACACTACTGGCATGATCTGAGGAAGGAAAAATGAATATTCTCAAAAAGGCGATATGCAGGAGGATTAGTGATGGTTTGGGATCTGCTTCGGCTACAACAGTATTGACTTTATTGCAGTTATCCAGAATAGAATAAATGGCTTAAGGTAGCATTTCTCAATCGCCGGGATGCGACCCTATAAGGGGTCCTAGCACCTAGTATACCGGACTGTGAGACATTCTCCTGGAATTTGTCATTTTAATTTTCTAAGCATTTTTCAAGAGTAAATAGTTTATCGTGGAAATATTTTGAGGAGCATAATATTTCTAATAATAAATGATAATAAAACCTCAGACCCAGAATACTTAAATCCATTATCCTGCGAAATTACGGCTGACCAAACAATTTGTTTTTAAATATATAAGTATTCATGAATGATCGAGAATTTTCGGCCAGTGAAATCTTCTTGAGAAAGGGTATACCTCTCATTATGACGGGTCATAAGAAGCATCTGCAAGCCAATTGCAATAACATATGGTACATCCTCTGTTTTTCAGACTAAATTAAATAACATCCTTGCTGCAAATGCTAGCCACCAACCAGCGATGATAGTTTAATGCATGAACTTTAAAAAACGGAACGGTGTTTATGAGTAAATGTGTTGGGACCGGGACCTCATCTTATAAAAAAAATGTTCACCGGACCGCGACCTCACAAAGTTTGAGAAACACTAGCCTAGTGTATGAAGAACTCTTAGAAATTAACCTTTTACCCATTACACAAGAATTTGGAAGAAATAACTAAGTTTATCAGCAACACAGCGCCAGCATTCACACAAATAGTGTTATTAAAACATATGGTGTGCGCAGAATAATATGATTCTTTTTGCATGGCCTGCAAGAAGTCCAGACTTAAGCCCCATAGAGAATATAAACGGTGACTTATGTCGTCGAGTTTCAGCAATTCAAGGAAATTTGTAACATAAAAATAGTTAGAATTTGTTATTATCGACGAGTGGTACAAGACAGATCCTTTGTTTTGTCAGAGACCCATCGACTCGGTGAAGAATTACGTTTTTGGCATTATGAGATGAAATGGCAAATGGACAAAATGTAAAATATTATTTTACTTATTATTCTCTTTAATTTTTCAGCATAAAATGTCCTGCATATAATTAGGCCTTGAAAATTTTCTACAGCGTGTATTTTGGTACAATATACTTTTTGCTATTTTCTACTACAGATGTTACTAAATTACATTTAATTATATATCCTTTGATATTTTTATTTAAATTTCACATATTTGAATACTTTTTAACAACTTATACGCATATATAACACATTTACTACTGTGGCCTTGAAATTATTTTACGGGATGTAGTTAATTTTAAGTCAAATAGTTCGTGCAGAAAAAAAAAGCATTCATTAATAAAATAAAAACAGAAGCGTTGTAAAATCATTAATCGTTAACAGTATGTTTAACGTTTATTTCATTTGAAAACAACAATTTCCACAGAGGAAAATTCATGTAACAAAATATAATTTACAAATTTTGTGCAAACGCATAGGTTTACATTTAAATTGGAAATGTCGAAAGCGTATACTGCAAATGGCCAGAGAGATAAAGATATCACACAGCGAATCACTGTTTGGATGCAAAAGCATGGTTAATGAGGAGGTAGGAAAATTGAGCAAAAGTTTTGTTGAAAATAGATATGCCATATCTACAAAAATTGCTAATATCTAGAACACAGATTACCGAACATCGTTTCACTATACTTTCACTATGCAGCTTTCGTTGAACTTTATGTCTGGTGGAGAGAGCGGCAGACAACCAAGACGAGCTCCTATATCATCAACAAAAAGCCGAAAATGATTTTCGAAGGAACATCAAAACTGGAATGTTGATGACCGCAAAAATTTGATATGATCGGATGAATTCCAGCTTCCTTTTTATCACGTCAGCAGTGGTGTTAGGGGTTTGGTGTAAACAGAATGAGGCACCCCAGTTGTTTGCCGGAGAGAGTGGAAGATGATCGAGGCATTGTAGTGGTTTAGAACAGCGGTTCTTTAATTTTCCTGGACCGTGGACCCCCTTCAGAGATCACTCACCCTCGCAGACCCCCAAGAATTAACTCAAAGTTTAAAGCCCAGAATTTGCATCATACATATTTATTTCTAGTGTTTCATCACTAATTTTCACCATTTAAGGAAGGAATTTTCCCTTCCCTCATAATTTATTCTTAGCATTAAAGAGCAAATGCTCTTTTCTTAATAAGTTTCCGAATTATTTGTGGAACTCTGGAAAAGTCTCGCGGACCCCTGACAGGGTTCTGCGGACCCTCAGGGATCCGCGAACCATTGTTGAAAAACCGCTGGGTTAGAGGATATTATCCTATCATGGATTAATAGCAAAGAACACGTGGATGGCCATCAGAAATTTTCTAGATGTGTAAAATTTGTTGCGGAACAAGTATACCCTAGAATACTATAAGCTATATATATAGGGTGTCCCATAAAGAACGCAGTTTTTGAGTGCATAATAACGTACAAATTTATTAATGAAATTAAATAATTTACATATTATATATTTCTTTTTACACGATGGCGATGTTTTCCGCAGAACGACTAATACGAGGACGCCCCGAGAGTTTAATGTTCACAGCCGAACCGGTTTTCTTAAATTTAGCAATCAGTATCATCACAGTCGACTTATTCGTTGCATTACGTTGACCAAACATTCCAAGAAGTTTGCGAACAGTCTCTGCGCAACATTCACCACATTTGTAATAAGTTTTCACTATGACAACACGCTGTTCCGCCGTGAAGCGCTCCATTCCTACCCGTACAGAAAACAGATGACGATCATGCGCTGTTCGGCGCTCCGTGTCTACTAACCACAAAGACAACAGATGAAAATCGTATAACGTTCAGTGCTGCCAACTTACTAGAACAGAAATGGCAGGCATTTCAAACGTTGCGTTCTTTATAGGACACCCTATACATATAGAGTGTGTTACTCGTTCTATAAAATTTAAGTTAATTTAACTGCATGATCTTTATATTTTCATTTGTATCGATGCAAATGGTTTAAAAGTGTATAGCGCATCAGCGCTCATCTTAATTGGTTTCATATAATCAATTGTATGATAATTTCGAGTACTTTAATTTATCAGTTAATATAATTTTAAGTATGAATGTATACGATATTATTACCCTTCACAGGGATAACACAATTGCCAAATAATGGTCAACACAGAAAAGCCTCCGGGGCGGTGAGTTTTTTGGCGGTGATTTTTGTGAGTTTTTTCGTATTTTTAAATATGAAAGCATAAAACTCAAATCAGCCAACAGCTAAGCTTCTCATGCGCCGTTTATTTGAACAACTTAGAGGGTTTGCGCTTCGAGGTGCAATTAGATTATCAATAATAAATACTAGACTAAGACAAGGATCATTTGTATTTTGATACAATTTTAAAAACAGCTACAAAATGCTCATCTCATAGAATCTGAAAATTAATCTTTTACTTTTACACTTCTCATAGTAATTTTTTTACTTTCATATTTGATGAAGAGTCTACTCGGAGTAACTATTATTTTTTCTGGTTTGGACCAAAAAAAGGCTTAAATATCTCGTTTATTTATTTAAGCAAAAATTCCAATCTCCTATTTTCGTTAGAAATTGCATTAGAACAGCATCCTAAACTAAATAAACTAAAGGTTTTGCTTCAATCACATCACTCATGTTTTTTCAATTGCGAGTAAACGGAGACTGCATGTCTTTTCTTGTGTTTATATTCATTTATAAGATGCACGAATTCTCTTTATAACTGAAAAGGGACGCTCATCTGTAACAGTAGAACTTAGAATCAACATAATAAATTCAAATTTCTAATTTCTTTGAATGTGGCCTGGAATTGATTTTTTTTTTATAAATTTTAATAAATGATTCAATGGTTTCTAGCAAATTCATAAGAAAAAGAGAATATCTCCAGTTCATTTTTAAGCAAATAGTATCAAAAATTTGGCCTCACAATTTTTCAAATTTTCCGAAACACTATTAATTCTACTATATGTTCTTTTATAGAGAGGAGTTAATGTTCTGTCTTTTTCCACAAACTAATCAATTATTGACTTTTTATTTTCAGGATCCACTGCAGAATTTGAAATGAGAGACAAGCATCAATGTGCGGTGCAGTACTTGAATACTAGGAGGGTGAGCTGTGGCACACAGACAACTGGTATTCTTCTAGCCGACGTTGCTATCAGCACAGCAGAAGCATTTGATGCAGCACTGGAACTGAATATGTTCAGCGACACGGAATCTCGTGCCATACTCGGCGAAAACACATTTAATATTTAAACTCCATTAACAAGCAAAAACCTTTATTAGGCATTTATCGAATGAATATGTTGAATCGGTCTGAATATATTTCATGGAACGTTCTTTAAACGAAGTTATCTCAGCTACGTCATTATTCAAAGAGGAAATAAGGGTTGTGTTCTTACTTCAAAAATGAAATAAGGACACCTTTCTAGTCGGGCATCGGTCAAGTTTTTGATTCAGCTCAATTTTGGACACGATGCTCTCGATATTTTTTCTTGGAAAAAGTGGGTCCTATAAGGTCCAATTTACATCGCTCATGATTCGGTTTTATGAATAATCGTCGCTTTATAATCAACTGCCTTAGAACAAAAGAAAATTTCTAATATTTAGATCAGATGTTGAATATAATTTTAGCGATAAAATTTCAGTTTCTGAAGAATATAATTTAGAAGAATTTTATGATTCCAACAAACAGCTTCCAGAAAAAGATTAGATTTCGTCCAATCAATTATTGTCAGAAAATTTGGGTTTAGGTGTGAAAGTATATATAAATTAAAACAACGTTTCATATGCAGTTTAATAATTCAAATTGAGTCGAAAATTACCGCAGTTCCTCGTTACTGAACAAAACATTTTGCTACAAAAACAATATCTTCTAAAAGTAGAAGATGTTTAAAATGAAATATGAGAATTTATTAAATTTTATGAAATTTAAATATATTTCTCGCTATACCAAGAGGACAGTTTCTCCCACTATGTAAATTTTGAAAAATCGTATCGTAAGTTTAATTGTTCAATAAAATGTAACATATCTAGTTGATGTTCTGCTTTTGTCCCTTATTTATTATATTCCCGATCGCACAAATTAAACTAAACAAAACTAAAGTAACATATCGCTGTTTTAAAAGTATTAATGAGAAATACATTCACGAACGCTTTCACGGAGTCTATTATTATACGTTATAGAGCATTGCGTGATATTCCACCGCTTCTGTTTATTAAAAATACTTTAATAAACAAGTGTTTTTAATAAACAGACGTGGTGGAATATCCCGCAAAGCTCTATAATGTATATTAAGGAGAAATATTGATTTAAGGCAGATAATTTATGTAAAATATGTTTGTTGCGAAAACTAATTTAATAACATAATCAGAAACTAGTACACACCATGCTATACAGTTTCTACAATTAAACTACTATGAGTATATATTACAGGTTTTACAACTACCATAAATATATACTATAGTTCCTACCACTAAAAAAACTACATACTATAATTTTTACCACATACTTAAACTATGAGTCATTTTAAAAAATAACATATATATCACAAACTAACAAATACTAATCTAAAAGTAATAGAAATAGTGGATATTTATACTGAAACTTTAAAAACTAATATCCGTTCAAGAAAGAATTTAAATTATTAAAACATACGTGAGACTTCAAAGATAGTAAGGAAGTAGATAAACTATTTCAAAATTAAATTCACATTGAAATTTTAATAACTTTATCTTCACATTTTCAAATAAAATTATTAATAAAAATACAGCAATTCTGCCTTATATTTTCCTTACTTCTCTGGATAAATCTTCAAGGTGTGTCATCAGCTAAAACAGGACAAATCATAAATCACTGAGATCAAAATTCATTGGCAATAAGAATGGAAAAATACTATACTTTAACAAGATACTGAAACACTAATTTATATTATGTGTATATTTGTCAATAAATGCTGAAAATACTATAAGTTGATGTGAATATTTGAAGTAACTAGTAATATACTTGATTATCAACATCATTAACATACTTGAACGAACAAATAAATATAAAAAAAATTGAATTTTTTGAACGTTTTAAAAAATAATTTTATGTCCTTAAAGGAAAATAATATACATATTTTAATACATGTTGAAAACCAATTGTATTCAAACTTTTACTTTTGATTAATTTAAGAGAGCAAATAAATATACACTGCACACAGTCAAATCTTCGGTCCCATGTATGGCGAACTCAGAGCATGTGAAACAGGGATTTATACACCCCCAACGTCCCTCCAGAGTTTTGGATACACCCTCTTAATGAAATCTAAACACCTCCCCTCCCCCGTCTAGTGTGTCTACTAACACATAAACACTTCCACTGTAAAAAAACCTTCTCGCCGAAAATGAGCCGTAAGTTATCCAAAAAACATAGCATTTAACAACTGGGTCGACGAATTACAAAAAAATGAACAATCGGTTCTCATTTTCAAAAATATTAAAAAAAAAACGGTTCATGCTGACCAAGGCCAGCTCACTACTGAATTCATACTAAGGAAGAACATCTCAAAAAAAGGAAAGACTCAAAATGTTTAACGGTTGGAGAAATTGATTTTTATACGAATGGCTCATATTCGAAGGGAAATCGGTGCAATTCATCTTTCGTACAAAGGTGCATGTTCAAATTCAACATAAAATAAAAAGACTATATTTATAAATAATTTACTCTTATTACGATATTTTATTTTTGTTGTATATCATTGTTTAATTGGGTGAACAATGATATACATTGTTTAATTGGGTGAACAGGGCTTGTCAAACATGCGACAATTGGTCAGCTTTTTTCTTGGCCTTCTTTTCAGGCCAGCTATTTTTCAATGCTTAAAAATTTACTATATTTTATATTTGAGTTCCTTATGAATAAGTCAAATGATATTCATTTGCAGAGAAAATTAGAATTAAACAAATGCATAGAAAACTTTAAACGGGATCTGTAATTAAAATTTTATGCGGGTAAGGAAATTGAAAATGTAGATTTTCTTCCAAAATTTGAAAAAAACGCTGTTAATTTTTACTCAAAAATATATTTTAATTCATTATGTATCGGCAAAAAATATTTGGACTTGAATATAAAAAAATAGGAACTATAAACGCTAACTCGTTCTTATCGTACTGGGAAATTTTTTCCACCAAACGATAAACACTACTCTTTATTTTGTTCCGTCCTTATCTTTAAGACATTAACCCTTTAAAGTCCGCTCCTAAATCCCAATACATTTTTGGTTTTACCTTCATTTTCCGTGTTCCTAATTTCCTAATTTTCCTAATTTTTCAACTTCGATAGTTAATCCCAAAAAAAATTTTTTAACGATTATCACAATTTTTCAGCATGTTCCAGAAGTGGAATATTGGCCACTATCGACTGGAAAGTGATCAAAATTTGAGAGCATTTCAAACTTAATTTGCTAAAACAGAACATATAATACAAAGACACACACACACACACACACATATATATATATAAAGGTCATTGGCGCAGGCAGGGGGGTGTTGATGAGGGTTGTAACCCACCATTGCAATGAAATTTTGTATATTTAACATAGGAATATGTGAGTTGTAGATCTGTAAACCCCCATTGAGCCTATAACCCCACTAACGACCTTTCTGTGTAAGCGTATGATAAAGGTCATACATGGAGTGGCGCCCCCTCCAACCCCCACAATTTAAAAAAAAATAATTTTAGCAGTATAGGAGCCAAGTGAAGGTGTTTTACCTCCCTCACTCCTTATTTTATACCTGCTATTTTTAAATCTTCTATGCGAGCCTGATATCATCATCATCATCATCATATTCAACCATTATCTATCCACTGCTGGATGAAGGTCTCTCCAAATGCTTTCCACACAAGTCTATCCTGGGCCATTCGTTTCCACGTCACCCCAACCTGTTTTCTTATTTCATCCACCCATCTAGTTTGAGGACGTTTTCTAGGTCTTCGGTGGTCTCTTGGAATCCAGTTCAGAATTTCTGTTGTCCATCGTTGATCAGTTCTTCTTGCAATATGCCCAGCCCATCGCCATTTCAGCCCTTTTACTTTAACAATGATGTCCTCTACTCTAGTTTGCTCTCTCACCCAAGTGTTTCTTTTTCGATCTCTCCTAGTTATTCCAAGCATGCACCTCTCCATGCTCCTTTGCGTTGTCTGTAACTTTCGTATTGCTCCAACTGTTAGACTCCATGTCTCTGATCCATAAGAGAGGACTGGCAATACACACTGGTTGAAGACCTTTCTTTTTAGACACAAAGGCAATTTCCCCTTCAGGATAAAACTGTTTCTTCCAAATGCACTCCAGCCAAGTTTAATACGTCTGTTGAGTTCTTTCATAATGTTGCCATCCATTGAAATCAGCTGGCCAAGGTAAATATATGAATCAGCAATTTCTAGCTCAATGTTGTCAACTTGTATTTTTGTTTCCTCTACAAAATTATTGAACATGATCTTAGTTTTTTGTAGGTTCATCTTGAGTCCAACTTCTTTACTTCTAGTTGAGAGCTCCTGTACCATGTCTTGGAGTTCTGATGGGTTCGTTGAAAAAATAACAATGTCATCAGCAAACCGCAAATGATTTAAATATTCACCATTTATTTTTATTCCCTTGTTATTCCAATTTATCAGCTGAAAAATCATCTGTAAAGCTGAAGTAAAAAGTTTTGGAGAAATGGTATCTCCCTGCCTCACACCTTTACCAATTTTGATAGTTTTGGTATCTTTATGTAACCGAAATTTTGCACTTGCATTTTTATACACACGTTTCACCATGTCAATGTACACATCCTCAATGTCTGTTGATCTTAAAGAGTTGATGACTGCTGATGTTTTAATAGAGTCAAAGGCCTTCTCATAGTCAATAAATGCAACACACAATGGAAGTTCATATTCATGTGTTCTTTCAATTAATTCTCTTAATACTTGAATATGGTCCACTGTACTGAATCCACTTCGAAATCCAGCTTGTTCTCTTGGTTGAGCTGCATCTAATTTTTTCTGCAGGCGATGTGTTAGCACTTTTGTGAAGATTTTATAAATAGCAGGTAACAAGCTAATTGGTCGGTAATTTTTCAAATCCTCTTTATCACCTTTTTTATGCAAAAGAATTACTGTTGCAGAATCCCATTGGTTTGGTATGTTACCGCTGTTAAGACATTTGGTAAAGAATTTTGCAAGTATGTCTTCTACATATTCTCCAGCTTCTTTTAGGATATCTAATGTAATACCATCATCGCCAGGGGCTCTTCCTTTCTTCATACTTTTTATTGCAAATGAAACTTCTTCTTTTAAGATTTTAGGAGCTGTTCCTTCGACTATCTCAGAGTCTTCGTTTAATCCACTGTTACTTTCATATAGTTTTTTGTAGAATTCTTCAACTCTTCTAAGTATTTCTTCCCTATTTCTTGTTACGGTGCCATCCTCTCCTTTTAATGCAATGATGTGTTTCTTCCCAATAGACAAACTCCCTTTAACAACCCTAAGGCTCTTGTTATTTTCAATGGCCTTCCTTACTAACTCACAATTGAATTTTCTTATGTCTTCTTTCATGCTTTTGCGCAGAGTTTTACAAAGTTCTATGTACTCAATCCTGGAACTGGTATTTTGATTGTCCACCTTCATATCTCTTCGCCTTTTCATGAGCTGTTTCGTCTTCTCAGATAATTTGCTATTGTGCTTTTTACAGGTTACACCACCA
>QLNU02015360.1:60754878-60767958 GCA_006491805.2 Dysdera silvatica
ATTTTGCCCCTCCTTCTACGCATGTGCATGGACTTGGTAAACGCAAGCACATCGACACTTAGGTACTAGTAATGCCGAAACACGCTATAAATTAGCTAAATCTACTATCTACTAGCATCCAGCCCGTAGATAACTATATTTCCTTAAATAGGCCACGGCTACCATAATTCACAGTCCATAAATACCTCCATCCATTTTCTTTTCTCTAAAACAGTATACTTTACTCCTCTAAAATACCTTTTCTAAAATACCTCTTTTAAAATACCTTCTCTACAATACCTCCTCTAAAATACCTCTTTTAAAATGCCTTCTCTAAAATTCCTCCCTTAAAATACCTCCTCTAAAATGCCTCCTCTAAAAAACCTCCTCTAAAATACCGCTTCTAAAATACCTCCTCTACGCTATTTTCTCTTCTCGTCACATGTTACCTTTCTAGCCAAAACTACCATTGGATGGAAACACTGATAGGAATATTTTCATAGTCCACGCATATGCCCAGAAGGAAATACGTACTTAAAAATTTTTAGAAATTTGTTTATGAAATCTGGCTTACTGCCCCTAAGATGGAGATCTTTGGGGATGTCATAGCTCCAAGTTCGATCATATGCCTTTTCTATATCGAAGAATATAAATACAAGGTGTTTGCTTTTAATAAAGGGTTCTCTTATAGAGGTTTCTAAGTTTAAATGGTTATCTGTTGTTGATCTCATTCGATGGAAACCACTCTGGCATCTTGGTAAATGCTTTCTATTTTCTAGATAATATATCAACCTATTGAAGACCATTTTTTCTAATAGTTTGCAAAAGCAACTAAAGGCAATAGGTTGGTAATTTGAAGGATTCGTTGGATTTTTGCCTGGTTTTGGAAAACATATAATAATTGCTTTACTACATGCCTTTGGGAAAAACCCTAGTTAGCCTTTTCAATTATCCATCTTGGGTTCCGTTATGGTGTACAGTAACCCTGCCCAGTATATTTCAGAACAATGGGGAAATGATTGCTACCAAGCGAATCTTGTTTGGCTTCCCATGTCCATACCGGGAAAAGAGATGGTGAATAAATTGAAAGGTCTATTGCTGAGAAACTTTGGTTTTCAGAGTGTATGTGCGTGGGTGTTCCGGTACTCATTATTGTAAGTGATTGGATGTAAATAAAGGCTTCTATTGCACGCTCTCTTTGATTGGTGTTCTTGCAGCCCCATAAAATGCTGTAAGAGTTAAAATCCCCAAGAAAAAGGAATGGAGTTAGTAGCTTATTAAGCAAATCAGAGAGGGATTTCAAATCGATGTTTTGATTTAGGGGAAGATATAAAGAACATATTGGGATTTCGGTTGCTATTGAGAGGCGAATGGCTATTGCTTATAGTGGTGTATTGAGGTTAATACTTGTGAAAATAAATTGGTTATTGACAATAACCGCAACGCCTCCACAAGCTCTATTATTGTCTACATTGTCTTTTCGAGTAGCAGTGTAATTTCGTATAGAAGCCGTATTGTTATTTTTAAGCAGAGTCTCCTGCATTGCAAGGCAGGCAGGTTGATAGGTGTTAATAAGGTGTTTAATATCTTCGATGTTGCATCGGAAACCACGATAATTCCATTGTATACTAGAGCGCAGAACCATTATGGATAGCTGGTGGTTTACCTATCCCCAGTTTTACTTCCCGAATCAGCTTGTTTGCTGATCGGTGAGAAAATGTTTTTTATAGAAATGAATGGTATCATTTCATCCTCCATTTCTGAAGGGAATTTTCACCAGCATCTAAAGAGGTGTCTTCCCAATCGTTTATATATTTTTTTAATTCTTTTAGGGTCGGATTTAAGAATATCCTCCCTTCGAAGTTGCATTTTTTGTTATATTTTTCCTTAATTTGACCCCCTTTCTTTGTGAGGGTGTTAGCTTTCATTTGCTTGATTTTTATTTTATCTTCCATGTTAGTTTGTCGTTTTGAATCTAGTTTTGTTGTTTATGTTTGAGCATCTGTTGTTTTGTTTAAGATAGGTTGGGTGACTGCTAAAGCATGTGATTTGTTTTGAATTGTTTGGTTTAACTGGAATTGCCTTCTGGCTTCAGGATATTAAATATTGTTAGTGACTTTTATGGCTGTTATTTTTTTCTCTTCCTGCCATTTTGGGTAGGATCGTGAATATTCCGGATGATCCCCCTCACAGTTGATACAGCTCAAGTTGTTCTCTTCACATGCATTATCGTCGTGATCAGCTATGCCACATTTGGAGCAGGTAGCCTTGACATGGTAACAACTTTGGAATGGCCGTATCGCTGTCATTGGAAGCATCTGGTAGGGTTTGGTATGTAGGGTCGGATTTTGCATATTATGTGGCCTGCTTTGATGGAGGTTGGTAATTTAGGTTTATTAAAAGTTAGGATAATATGTTTTGTTCTAATGCTGTTGCCGTCTCTGCGTATGGGTATTCGTTTAGCTGCGGTAACTCCTTGGTCGGAAAGCTCTGTGACTATTTCTTCTTCACCTAAGTCAATTAAATCTATTTCTGAAATTATACCCCAAGAGCTATTTAAAATATTATGTGGTCAGATTTTATCATCCATGTCAACAATTGTTTGGCAGTTGAGAAAGGAAGGAGATTGCTGTTGGCTATTGGTTTTGTTAGCAGGTCACCCGATCTTAGTTTTTTTATGTTATTTACTTAATTATATTCCTTTGATGGCTCTTTCTACTACAAATGGTGAGAGTTTTTGAAGTTGGGATTTTCGAATGATATTGTTATAAATGTCGATAAGACTTTAATATGGCTATTTTTTTTTATCGCTTTCCGTCCTTGTTTTCTTGTTCATCGGTCCGTCATTCGTCTTTTTTTATGTTTTAAAGAAATCATGCGTTATTTAATTTTCTGGAGGACTATAAATGGTCACCACCTGCTTTATTTCCATCGCAGACCGAAAGGCTAGTTACAATGGGGTTTCTTCTGTATACCTTGATGTGATCGTTCGCGGCACTATAATACCAGTGCCATTCAGCCCGTGGCACGATTTCACTTTGGCTTGCGTTGTAGGCGTTTAGGACCCAGAGATATTGATCTGTAGCAAACAACAGTATCTCTGTGGGTGGCCCTCTTATCACGAGCAGAAACCTACATCGAGGGGTCATAATTTTATTTAATAGTTGTATAGAGTAATTGTATATAATAATTGTATAAAATAATTTTATATAATAGTTATATAAAATAATTGTATAAATAATGTATATAATAATTGTATAAAACAATTGTATTAATAATTGTAATAATTTTATATAATAATTATATAAAATAATTATATAAAACAATTATATAAATATTGTATAAAACAATTGTATATAATATTTGTATAAAATAACTATATAATAATTTTATAAAATAATTTTATATAATTGCGCATAAAATAATTGTATAAAATAATTGTCTATAATAAGTCAAGTGCAAAGACATGGACGGTATAGTGAAGTAGAATCATTGATTTCTGTGTGGACCAACGTTTTTATAAAGCGGCCAAACTGATATCCTTTCTTCCCAGCACTTGATAAATTGTTGAGCGATGACAGTGTAAAGGCTGAAAATTAGGAGCAATCGTATGGACGTTTTATATTCTTCCACTTCACATTTTCGCTTTAAACTGAAATATTTATTTGTGATTTCAAGCAGTAAAAAAAAGATAAAATTGCAGTGGATTAAAGTCGAAACAAATACAGTCTCTCTTCGATTTAACGATTTTCACGGGACTTGTGGAAATAATCGTAAATCGAGGAATTCGTTAAATTGGAGAACACATTTACCAGGACCAATGGCGCACCCAGGGGGCAGGGAGGGGCGATGGATCCCGGGCTCTTCCTTGGGTTGAAAATTTACATGTAAAATACGTTAAAAGTAACAACTATTACATTAAAAAATAACGATATTTTTTACATTTTGGGCACTCTCCAGAGCAAAAATCCTGGGTGTGCTATTGATCGGAACTGAAATAAGAAATTATCGAAAAGGAAGATCATAAAAATACTGACCAGCATTCTGAGGAGTACGTGTTAGTTTTAAGACGTTATAAGACACAAGTACGTACTTAATTACTACTTTAATAAGAAATCTTTGATTTGACGTTTGTTTTGATTTTTCTTGGGAGTTGGCATTTAACATTGCCTTTTCGATTTTTTCAAATGCATCGAAAAGATCATTGTTGACGTCAAAACGCAGTAAATACTTCTTTACACACTATGAACAACTACGGAAGGACTTCTCTTATTTTATCAACATATTTCGTATGTATCATAAAGTACATATCTGTATGCAGGGCCGTGCTTACGGTGGGGCGAAAAATATTTTAGCGGCCCTCAAAAATGTTTTAACATGACAAAAACTATAAAAAGACTGACCAGGGATTAGTACTATAAAATAAAGTTTTCACTGGTACAAAGACGTAAGTAAAGATAAAAAAAAGGTAATGAAGTTAAACTAAAAATAGGGTATGACAATTGATCAATTAAAATACGAATTATTATAATTTATTGTTATAATTATAACGAATTAATAAAAAGCTAACGCAACGGATATAGCCACTTTTATTTTACTATTACAACTTACAAAGCAATTTTTCTAGCCTTTTGCCCAACAAAATTATCTATTAAATGTGAAAAGTCTAAAGAAGATAAGACATTTTCTTCATTTGAAATAAGAACTAAAGCTTTCAGATGGGAGTCAGTCATAGTAGACTTTGAGTACGTTTTGATACGTTTCCATTTGGAGAATGAACGATCTGCTGGAGCAAAAGTAATAGTGATCGTCAGCAAAATTCTGAGGGCGATTGCAAATTTGGTAAAGCATCCTGGAAATAGTTTCCAAATAAGTAGCCTACCTAAGAATGATCATTGGTGAAGAAGCTGGTGTTTTCGAAAACAATCAAATAAGAACTTTCATCTCTGTGTACTAGCCTAATCCATTCAAATTGCCTAAAGAAATGGCCAGTTTCTTACGGTAGTTCAATGATTCACAGGCCTCCCATCTTTTTAACACCGCAATATTAAAAAGAAATCCAAACGTCATGCTAATGTTTTGACATGCTAGATTTATTTTGATCCCCACTTAGAAGCTTCATGAGCATTATGAGAAATATGACATCACACGCAAATGGTAAGTTAATTAAATATTTTGCCGAAAGTATATAAGTGCAGCTGAGAACTGATTTCTTGGTATTTGCATTACACGTTTTTATACACGTGGATGTTCAGCTCGCCTCCCCCAAGCACAGACCTGTGTGTATGTGTTAATTAAAATATTAACTGCTTCTTTCGGAAATAATGTAGCACGGGTTTCTTTGCATCTTTTCTTAAATCGAAATAAATAAATCGAAACTGAAATATAATAAGTTTCCTTCGATTTGCCTAGGTATTTTGAACGAAATATTCGTATATTTGTTTAAACTGGAACGTTATTTTATAGCGTAAAGGCAGTAAATTTTCATTACATTTACTCTAGAAATTGCGCTGGGAATTTTCTAACCTTTCAGACGTTTGCTTACAAATTTAATTAATTTTTTCAATTAGTATTTTATAAATTATTTTGGATCGTCTCGTATTTTTACACGCGAAGTGTGGTTATATTTTTTTATGTTTAGTCATTATAATTAAGATAGAGATTATTGCATTATATAGATCAAATTAGTTCATATTTAATTAACAATTTACTACCTTTTTTTGCGCTTTTCTCGTCTTTCAATTTTTCTGCTTTTTGTTTTATAGAATTTTCTCGTTACAAATATCATAGATAATGAAAATATTGGATAAGAAGATTGGTAAGTTCTATATTTTGTGTGAGAGATGTGGTATGCGAATTGGAAGGAAGAAATAATGATTTTGAGGAAAAAAGGTGGGGAAACCATGTGTAAAAATGGCGCAAAATTTTTCATATAAGTTTGACAAACTAGAAAACAACTTCAAAGGAAAGAAGATAGTTTCCGAGCACTAAGAAGACAATTGAAAAAGAGGATTTGAGACTTTTGTGAAAGATTCGTAAAAAGTGATTCAAAAATTGGCCAAAGAGTAACAAAAAAAATCTGAAATCATTCTACTCAAGTCATATTTGATGCCTATGAACTAACGAAATATGTAACTAACAAGGGGAGTACCAAAGATATGACAAATTTTTCCTTCCAAACCTGATGGTTAGTACAATAAAAATATTTGAAATTTTATGGCATGGGTATCTAAGAGAAGAAATGCGAGCATTGGGCCGGAAATACCATGTTGGCCAAAATTAAACGTAATTAATTACAGATATGTTTAATCAATTTTAATTTTAAAAAATACGCAAAATGGCTTTATTTAGCTATATAAAACAATAACCATCATGCAACGTGAAAGCCAGACCTAAAGATGTCGAGCCCTTGTAGATCAGACTATACAGGGTGATTCAAAATGTATGTCACGGCGGTTTTCTTTTCAACTGTCAGTCGTAGAAGTATACTTCCTAGTAGAGAAATACTTTTCGACATCTACTTAGTCAAATAAAAAAATAATGTCCGTAAGTAATATATTTGAGCAGATATTAAACTTTAAAACCTGGCTTTTTTTTGGAAAAAAAACTCTTTTAGAGATACATTATCTGTTTCTAGAAATAAGTAACCTTTTTTTTTTAGATAATTATTACTATTTTGATGTACAATAACTCCGCGAAGGGGACCTGACCTTTAAGGGTTCTGCAAATTTTTTATCAGTAGAATCCGAAGGTTAGTACAAGAAAAATATCTGCAATTTTATGGCATTGTTAGTCAAATAAAAAAAATGCTTTTAACGTAATTGAAATATTTGCGGAGTTATTGTACTTTAAAATAGTAATACTATTCTCAAAAAAAAAAGGGTTACTTATTTCTAAAAAAAGGATTATTTAACGCTAAAGGAGAGTTTTTTCGCCAAAGAAGAGTCAGGTTTTAAGGTTTAATAACTCCTCAAATATTTTACTTACGGGCATGTTTTTTTTTATTTGACTAACTAGATATTGAAAAGTATTTAAGTATTTCTCTAATTGAAAGTATGCTTCCATGACCAACGGTTGAAAAGATAACCGCCGTAATAACCGCCTTAACTGTATATAAACTGTATATAAAATTTTGAGTCACCCTGTATAGCCTGACCTGCAAGGGCTAGATACCTTTAGGCCTGGATTTCATGTTGCATGATGGTTACGGTTTTACATAGCTAAATAAAGTCATTTTGCGTATTTTTTAAAATTAAAATTGATTAAAAATCTAACTATAATTAATTACGTTTAATTTTGGCCAACACGGCATTTTCGGCCAATGCGCTCATTTCCTATCTTAGAAGTCCATGCCATCAAATTTCAAATATTTTTATTGTACTAAGCATCAGGTTTGGAAGGAAAAAATTTCGTCATATCTTTGGTACTCCCTTTGTAAGGTTCAACATATATACAGGGTGAGTTCAATCCACCGCACTCACGAAACATTTTTGAAATAGCCATCTGTTCACTGATTGGACTAGTTTCACCAATAGGCGCTAACGAGTAACTACTGGGTTGTTTATTTTTCCGAGATAACCTTTTCATTGGTTCTATACTATCAGAAAAAGGGTAAGCCCAATTTGGCGACTTTGCATGCTGTCTTCACCGTGTTACGAACAACGAAAGTAAAATTTACAATATTCTTACGCTCGGTGATAAACAGTTTGTTAGAATTGGCGGCCTAACGCTATTTCTTAAATCTCTTATTTTTTATTTTTTTGTGGGTAGAGGGTAGTCAAGCTATGCTCCAATCAGAGACTTTTGTAAAATTATTACAAAGTTGTAAATCAAGTTCGTGAGCACTTTTTGTACAACCTATCAGTAGTAATATTTTTATCTTTTTGTGTTTAAAAACTGCTCGGTTTTGGGGGAGAGAGGAATGGCTTCAGCTAATGTCCGGCCCTGAACATTTGGTAGTTGTAATATAAAAACTGTTTGCAATAGCACCCGGGGTGGGGGGGAGGGGTTGATGGGGTCGTAACCCCACTGACCTTTTGTTTTCCTGTATACAATTAAATTTTGATTGTCGAAACTCTCCCCACCTCTTAGTACACCCATAACCCCTTATAAAATGTTTGCGTACGTTACTGAAACATTGTATTTTCTTTCACTTTATCCAATAGATACACTGAACATAAGACACGTTACGAGTTCCACTGGCACAAAGTCAAGATTCCTCTTTTTCTCGTACAAAAATACGTAGCCTATTAACTACGTGTGGTGGGGGCCTGGACTTCACCCTATGTTGCCCCCTCCTATACTTCGGTCTTTATAAGAAGGCTAAATTTGAATATAATATTCAATTTTTGTTGCTTTTCTCAAGTTATTACAGGATTTGGAAAGATGGGGGGAAGCGTGTAGGTACCGGCCCCCCTTGGAGAGATAGAGAGGATTGCCTCATTGGAGGAATTTTTAGGAGATTGGCTCGTATTTACATTACAGACTGAGAAAATCAGGAAAACTCACAAGTAACCCCTCCCCCACTTCCTCGGAGCTCACATGCCGAATCTAACGAATTTAATTGAGCTTAATGTAGACACATTAAAATCCTTAATGTATGAAAATTAGCAGCTATATTCCCATGGAAATCGATAAATTAAGTGTTAAAAGTTAAAATAGAGCCAATTGAAACCTTTTTGGCAACACGCGGCGGGATAACAAGCTGGTCGAAAAATGTGAAAAAGCGAACGCGGGATGTATTCTAAAAGTTTAGAATACGCTCAGTAATACAGAGCTAGCGTTAACTTTTTAAATTTAAACGTATTAGATTTTGAAGTAGCTGTAAAGTTATTTTTTTCTCTATTCGTTAAATTGAAGTTCTATATTCTTTTTATTTTATTTCTGAAAGTCATAGCAGAAAACAAATTACTTTAATTTTTATAATCACATTGCAAGTTGCAATTCAATTCGTGCATAAGAGAAGCATTCATTTTATTTCGAATTCCGCACGTGAATGTTTTCGTGAAATAATGTCAGCCAAACTAGTTTTTTTTTTTTTGAAAATTGCATTTAAGAGTTTGGCGAGCTTTCTTGGCGAATGCTATAGATTACAATTCACTTCTACCCAATTTATTATATGCGTAATCAGTTTCTAGCAAAAATATGAAATCATTCCGTTCAGTCTATTCTGTGTTGAATAGTCATAAAACCAATAATTAAACTTATTTTCTTGGAACGAAATACTGCCGTAATAAATCTTATACTAATTTGGCTTAACATGTCGAATGTCTCGTCAAATGGGCGTGAAATCTTGAAAAGAAGGTTGGCCTCCACTAACCCATGATTGGCTGAATCAGCAAATATAGTCCGCTCGAAAAAAAAAATATATATATATAATTCCATTTTTCCACCCAACAGTGATTTGCAAATAGGCTTATGATAACATAAGGATTTTAACAATGTATTGGAGGTGCGGTGGAATAAACTCACTGTACATAATCTAACATATAATTCTTACTATATATTACATTCGACCAAGAAAGTAGGATTGAGAGAGTTTGAAATTTATACTGTTCATTTCGATATTTGCCTTCCTTAGTACTTTTACAACGACTGACTTGTTTTTCGTGTACTATATTTTCAATATAGCGACGCAAGAAAGAATATGCTGGACGTACATCCGAAATGATTTTACCACTTTGTTTCAAAGTGGAAGAGAGATATATATTCAAAAGCAAAGACGAATAATAAATTATTCAATTACTCTCTTACGTTGCAAGAACAAAGTTTCTACTAAGTAGTTCTCTCATGAAATAATGATTTTAATTAGTATCTGTAAATCAATAATTCGTCTTTATATATTTGAGCAAATAACGTCCACGATGTGGAAATCATATTTCTGGAACAAGAGGGCAGCGGTTTTCCAACTACTTTGTTGTCTGAAAGATAAAAGTAAAAAGTTAAATAAATAAAGTCTGGCAGCACTTCCTGCAAATTATTGCCAATAATTGGTACATAATTTGACTTCATAAAAGCTTTGCGAAAGATATTTAGAATTTCAAACTTGCTTCACAAAAATTTCCACAAAATTAAATTGAGTCCTATTTTAAATAAAAGCAATTACAAGAATGCAATTAGCTTACATATAACATAATTGGCAAAATGCATGTGATATATACTGCGTGCAACGGAAAGTCCGTATTAACCAAAAATATCTTTTGAACAAAGTTTCATATAGCTATAAAAATTAAATAAGGTATAGTAGAGTGGCTATACGCACACATATGTATATTATCCTCATTCTAAGAAAAATAGCAAACTGACTCACTCAGTCCAGCAGCCGAATCCTTCGTCTTCCTTCGAGCGCCGGAAACGACTACGTTGCTGGTAGGACGTCGGGTACGACGGCTTTCGGTGACTGAACAGCATGGAAATCTTGAAATCGTTTTTGCAGGCCAACTCTTCCTCTTTCTCTCTGAGCTAGGGTTTTGAAAACAATAACTCGGGCGTCGGCAGCTTCATGGCTCTCTTTGGGGCTCAAGCCGACCACCTTGATCTTACTCGACTTTACGGCTCAGGGCTCAAGACGACCACCTTGAATCATTGCAGCCAACTGCTCAGGCTCCGGACTGGTGCTTCTTCTCTATCGGAACTTGGCCTCCGTTATAACTGTCGTTCGTTCCTTCCAGCTCGAACTCTACGTACTACGGCCACCTCTACTACGGGCGCTACTTGCCTCTCTCACTATCCACACGAAGTTTCAAACTCCACCAGTCACTCTCAGCCGCACTAACGGCCACCACCACCACTGTGCCCTAGCCTTCCTTCTCCAACCTCACACTTCGGCGTTCCAAATCTCTCTCCCCTCTTTTTCTCTTTTTTCAAAATCTTCCCAGCCTTCTTTTTAATCTTACGTAACGTTTATATTCCACCTCTCAATCAATTTCCAAAACCAACACTCTACCGACCTTACCTTTCCAACCAATGCCATACAACGCCCACAAACTTTGATTTGTCTTTTGAAGGCGTTTGATTGCAAATTAACTATGATAGACTTTTATATAAATTACAATTGGCAGGTATATGCGGAAAGCAAAATCTTCTTTTCAGAAATTACCATTTTGGAAGATCTCAATATGTGCAAATAAACGAAAATCAATCTATCGCCAGATCACCTCTATGTGGGGTTCCTCAGGGGTCGACATTGGGACCTTTGCTTTTTATTTTTTATATTAATGATCTTTTTTTTCTGCCAACTCGATCTAGAGTTCTATGCTTTGCCGACGACACAAGCATCTTTTATAGGGAAAGGAATCTTGATGTGCTGTTTTCACTTGTAAATAATGATATTGATATATATATAAAATACTTTAGAGATAATTATCTCTCACTTAATACAAAAAAAACCAAATGTATTCTGTTTTCAAATAAACATAACAAAAGCAACTACTTATGTAATACCATAAAAATAGATAACGATATAGTTCCGTTATCGCAGGAGACGAAATTCCTTGGAGTTACTATTCAAGCCAATTTAAAATGGGATACACACATTAACCTATTGTGCTTAAAAATTGGTAGATTTTTGGGAATATTGCGCAACATTAGTATTTATATACCTATAAAATTTTTGATCAATCTATATTATTCTTTTATTTTTTCTCATCTTTTTTATTGTTTATCGGTCTGGGGATACACTTCACAGGCTAACCAAAGTAGAATTTAGTCATTACAAAATAAATTCTTCAATATTATTAACCATAAATTACCACAACCAATGTCGATCCGTGAGGTTCCGCAAAGATTCAATTTATTAACTTTTAATCAACTTTTAAATTATAAAATTTTGTTATTAATGTTTAAAAAAATTAAAAATACTAGTCTATCTATTCCAATTGATTTACAGCAACCTACACATAACTATCCAACAACAAGTAGACGTAACTACAGACCTCAATTTTCTCGTCTGGAGCTGGGTTGCCACAGAGTGGGTTCTTCAGGTCCTAAATTGTGGAATCAGCTGCCTTCTAATATAAAAGAGATAAATTCCTATTCTAAGTTTAAGTCTTTAATCCGGATCCTCCTTACTAATTCTATTTAATCAATCGCATACTTAATTTAATTTTCGCTGATGTTTGCGCAGTGATATCCCATGGGGCTGCTTTGGCTATCTGGTATCTCCTGGGTGGTGCAGGCTTTGTCAGACTACGTCTTTACCTGCGCTACCCAGGCAGACATGGACAAAATTTTATTTCATAATATATAAATTAATGTATTTATATTTTTCTAATTAATTTTGATGTATTTATATTTTTGTAATTAATCTTATGCATCTATATTTTCGTATGATGTTAATGTAGATATGTCTTTGTTCTTATAATTAACTCAAACTAACATTGATTTGTAATCCCAATGTATATTTTTGTTGTTGTTCATGTTGCTGCCTAAATAAAGTTGCTTAAAAACGGGCTTATGCTTAAAACTTATTACACCAAGATTACGGTCTTGTTTGAGGATTTTGGGTATGAAGATTGGCAATGTCCATGCTTAAGGTTGTTAAGCATGATTAAAGCTCCAACCCCATGTTTAAGCTGTTTTGACTGATTTGGTTTCAAGCTTGGGAAAAGTGGGCCTTATGGCTGAAATGCTAATAACGCTCTGGCACGTAGTGTGGGGTGATGTCACAGTAGTCGGTCCCGCTCTAGCGCGGGAAAACAAGGCCCCAATGTTTATTACCCGTTCAATCGGCATTATGTTTTGGGTATATTTGTTGGTATTGGTGGGGAGTGAAGATTAGAATGTAGTTGTAAATATTTGTTGTTTCAGATTTATTGCTTTATTACTTATTGTAAAAATAATCTTGTGACGTAAATTGTACAAACGAGAGTTCTGCAGGGATTTCACGTCAAAAGAAAAGAAAAGTGTAAAGTAATAACGGACGAGTACTTGATTGATTTTAATTTTGTAATAAATTCATTTGTAATATATATAATACCTTTCGCCGGTAGAAGGCCTGAGTTGCCGGGCACAAGATTTTACTCTCCCGAACTTAACGTTAACTTACCATGGGCGTACTGTCTTCATCATTTTATTTTCTATTAAAGTCGATTTTATCCACCT
>QLNU02015360.1:60777808-60789690 GCA_006491805.2 Dysdera silvatica
CCTGGATTATAGAAGATCGTGGGATCGTGCCCCACCAGACGCAAAAAACATTTCTTTTCTTTACGAACGTTTCACCATCTAACCACGCCATAACATCTACTTTACTATTACTACTCCTAAAAGCGGTGGTAACAGTTATTTCTAAATATGTTCATGTTGAAATTAATAAAAGTGATCCAAAAGTGGAGCCTTATTATAATGTGAAGCTTGACTAATATTTTATGACATTCATATATAAGCTCAAACTAGAGTTTTCTTTATAAAAATGAAAAGAAACACCATCCTGGCCCGGAATCGAATCGGGGACCGTCCGTATGGACCGGAATGCCTTCACCAATTCGGTCACCAAGACGCAGGAACGATTTTTTTTGTATTTAATGTTTGTAAAATATTATTACACTTTTCAGGGTTTATACAATTTTCAACTGGTCAACACATGAAGACACCGCTGTATGTTTTTTTGTAATTTTCCCACATGCATTTTAAAACATGCCCCGGCGGCTTCATGTACTGACCAGTTGACAATTGTGTTAACTCTGAGAAGCATACGGAAAGTGACTCCGGGGCATAACGGCATCTCTTTTGCTTCTTTACAAAAAAAAAAATAAAACACTAGTCCGAGTTTATACGTGGATATCGAATATTATTTGTCATCTCAATTCCTCATGAAAAATTACAAAACAAAACAAAAGTAGAATTGTCCGGTGTCTTCATGTATTAACTTTGAGAAGGGTAATAATATCTTGTGATGTGAAGATTGCATATTTTTAAGCATGATGAACGGATGCAAAACTTATTTCTCAGATATTTCGTCTTTGGGTGACTTTTAGGATGTGCGTTCCCGAGGACTAAGAAAAGAAAGTTCTTGCAAGAATAAATCACCCTTCTGATCCACTCATCGATTACGCCAAATTTGAAATATTTGACGTCGATCACCAGTGATTTACCTTCTAAAGAAAATAAACAATTTTGAGTCCCATTTATCTGATTTAATGTCAAAATCTCAGGTTTTGAAGAACAGTTTTATCTATTGAAATTTCAAGACTGAAATAGGATGTATTATCTCTATAGATAGCAGGTTTCAAACTACTTAGACACGGTACAAAATGAATATTAAAATATAAGTTACGTTAAATATATAAAAAAAGGTTCACAAAATTTATTAAGAGCCTGACGGTTGATTGGCATCTTGTATAGCATTGCATATTTCTTGCGTAATACAGTGAAATAAGTCTATAACGATGCTCTAGCGCGACTGGGAAAAGATATCCTTATGGAAAGTATAGCGTTGTAATCAAGGTTGAACCGCATACACTATAATGAAAGTTGTTTAGTTTGGTGATAACATTATTTTTGGTAATTTCATGTTAAACAAATTATTAGCTGATATTATACGTTTAAAATAGTGATGACTAACAGGAAGTTAAAAATCAAGCTGTTATCATATCATTTCAAGGACAGAAATATGGAACTTTTGAAAGTCATTTCGAGAGGACAGAAACCTATTTTGTTCTCAAGATGGAAGAAGTATTCTCTCTATTCCAAAATTATCTATATTTGTGTATAATTTTTCATAAATGGATTGTAAAGGGCTGTGTTACTTTAAAACTTTTTGAACACGACATGTGTCCAAAGTTTGAAAAGTGCAATATTACCGTTATAGATAGATCTACTCAAAAAACAATTACAGTTATACACGTGATAGATAAATATTAGTTCAATAGGGAATCTAAAAATACAGAGGAAAATATAGTCATAGGCACTACCGTTATAGATAGGTTTCATCGTAAAAAATAAGTATGGAAAGGGAAATATGTACGTTTGTCCTGTTTTCAGATTTTACAATAAGGGGACATTTATTGACTGTTTGCTTTAATGATATAGGATATAAATATACGAGGTACTCCATTTAACTTGACAAACCGAGACATATCTCGAAAACTATGAAACGGATATAAAAAGAGAATAAATAATTTTCCTTCGTCTCGAAGTGGGTTCCCTAATGATGCCGAAATTGACCTTCCCACCCCTCTGTGATTGGGACGAGCCCAATACTAAAATTTTACATGGAAACCCATATTTTTTATTGCAGATTTGGATTCTCCAGGAAAATGTAAATATTTATTTTTTCCTAGGGAATCTAAATGTGCAATGAAAATGAATGGATTCCCATTTAGCATAAGTTTCATTAGAATTATTTTTTTCGATTTCTAACAGATGGTGCCGTAATATCGAAACACAAGATTTTGCAATTGTCTCAAGGAATGCAAATCTGATCCAAAAATAAAAAAAAACTTAATGAATGTTTCCAAGAGACCTATTCAATTCTGCTCAAATTAAGCTCCCCCAAACCCTCCATTGTTTGTGGGGGCAAGTTTTAAATTTCACACAGAAAACGCGTAATTTTTGTCCAATGATTTACATTCGGTTACTTGAATGCTGTGGAATAAGGTGTTCTTCATGATCTGTTCTTAACTGAAAAATTATAAGTCATTTGTTTAAATAATTTGCATGAAAGCTATTCAACTGAGAACTTTGTGTGGTAGTAATATTGCTTGTCTTCATAAAATAGCTACGTTAATTGAGGTATTCATAAATATGGATGTATTATTATCTGTAGAATAAAAAGTTGAAATCATTGTTGTATATGGCAAATGCAGAAGGAACATTGACGATGCTGTTAATGTTTTTGTTGAGCTTTTTTCTGACAGTGCATGATCGTGTTTTCTTTTTGTTCAAGTTGTTAAACAATTTCGTATCGAAGGAATTGCACAGCCCAAACAACGGACTCGTAGAGTAACTGTAACTGGAGAGAATAATCAAATTTCAGTGCTAGCCGCGGTAGCTCAAAATCTCCATGTGAGTACACGCGAAATATCTTATCAATCAAGGATTTCTCGCAATAGTGTTTGGAGGATATTAAAACATCATAAATTTCATCCCTATCACGTGTCCATGCATTAGGCCAAGGCAGAGAGCCTTCATCAGGTACTTAATGACGAAGACTTCCGTAATAGAGTAGTGTTTTGTGAATGGACACGTGAACAAATACTCGTAAACCCCGATTTTTTTTAACGAGTCCAATTCTCTGACGAGTCAACTTTCACAAACCACGGTCAGGTCAATCGTCATAATATGCACTATTGGAGTACGAAAAACCCACATTGGCTGCGTGAAGTTGAGCATCAACGTCCTTGTTCGGTTAATATTTGGCGTGGAATTATAGGCGACAAACCGATTGGTTCCTATTTTATCGAAGGTACTTTGAACGGGGCTAAGTGTCAAACTTTTCTGCAAGAGGAACTACTGACGTTACTCGAAGACTTAAGCCTTGCTTTGCGACAGATTATGTGGTTCCAACATGGTGGTTGTCCAGCACATTATGCAGTAGTAGCACAGGAGGAATTAGATCGCATGTACGATGGTCGTTGGATCGGTAGAGGCGGTCTGGTGCATTGGCGTGCCAAATTTCCAGATCTTACATCACCAGATTTCTTTTTGTGGGGTTTTCTCAAACGAACAGTTTATCAAGAAGTGCCAACAACTAGGGGAAAATATGATCGAACAGACTATAATTACTTGCGAAAAAATTGATGTAGACACATTTCTACGTTGTGTTTAATCATTTGAACAATGATTCAACAAATGCATTGAAGTTAGAAGACATAATTTCGAGCATTTAATTGAATATGTAAATGAAACACCGCGATGGTGACGGGCAAGGGGACATGCCATAACCTTGCACTCTGAAGGGAACAGAAAATTGCTACGTCCACATCGTTATTCCCGGGTAGCACTAAAAGTACTTAATTTGTCCACTGAAAAGGGCGGGAGAGGGCAACAACAATTTAGTATATTGAAAAGCTCTTGAAAAATGCTTTCCAAAACTATGTAATATCCTGCGAATTTTACAAGTCTCCTTCAACCCCATACCCAAGGGGGGAGATCAATTTTGGCATCATTAGGTAGCCCCTTTGAGACAAACAAATTTAATTCATACTTTTTTTGATTTGGTGCATAATTTTCGAGATATTTCGGTTTGTTAAGTTAAATGAGACACACGGTATATTCGCCTAATCGCACATTTTATCATATATTAAAGATATTAATTATAATGTAAAAAAATCCCAACTTTTATTGGCATGAGGTAATAGCCATAAATGTCGCTATATCATATATGTATAAAATACGCGATGATAGAAGTTTTTGTAGCTGCCCGAAACCAGATGCGAGGTCATAACCAATGTACTTACGTGCTTAGATGAAAACGAAATAAAGGGAGTGGATGTAATAGTGAGATTAAGGACTATGTGTTTTTTTCCTATTTCTGGCCTCTACGATACGCAGAGGTCATTCTATATTGCAATAAGCTCTTAAACCATAAGATTGCAATAGGGATGTAATCAATCCGGTTATTTTTATATGATAGCCAGATACTTGTAGCAAGTTTTATATCGGAATTTAATGCTTCTACCATAAGGCCTCCGCATATGGTGTTTGGATCCATATCTAGAGGTAGAAAACAGCCATTAAACGTTACACACATTTGCAGAAAACCACTTTAAAATTTTTGAACGTCTTCTACGGAGATTTGAAAAACATGCTGATTTCATAGATTCTCACATATAGTCGTGCTTTATATTTCTCATAAAAACAATTGCACAATTATCCTTGCCCTTTTCACTTTCGCTTTCTTTTTGGTTTTACGGCTCAAAGACTACAGTGGTCATGCTGCGCCGGGACCTACTGTTTTCCGAGGAATCCGAACCTCTTAAGGCCTAGGGAACCAAACCCCGGACTACAGTGAGCAGTGCGATCTTTTATGAGATCTCTGAGTAAGCGTTCTTTGCACTGCTGGGAGTCGAACCCGGATTAGCGGCGCACTAGGAGAACGCGTTACCACACTGCGCCACCGCAGGGCCTTGCCCTTTTCAAATATCCGTGTATACAGGATATATACAATAAACTCACCATCAGTGGGAAATAATAGTTTTGTTTGCGAAAACGGGAAATTTTGTACATAGTGACAAAATTAGGAAATTGACGCCTCTAGGTACTGTATTGTCACTTGTTTTTTCCTTACTTTAAATTAAAAGAACATTTGTAAAAGAAAGCTTTATTCAAATCCACTTTTTACAGGTGAAGGTAATTCATCACATAATTATTCAAACTAATAGTTTAACAAATAATTTTATATATTGATTATTAATTTTTGGCCATCAGAGGTTGCCCCTCAAAATTTTCAGACAATTATTAGGTGTTGGATTATAAAATACACGCAAAGAAAAATTTATTTCTCAGCGCTTGGCGGGGACCAAACTCGCAACCCCTTAATAACAAGTCAATTGCTCTTGCCACTTGAGCTATAGGTAACCTCAAACTCTCCTCTGTAAAGGATTATAAAGCTTCATTATAAATAATTTCGTGATTATTGGGGCCGTGCTTAAACTGCTTTTTAAACCACAGCGAAAACACAGGAAGCCACAGGAGCGTGTTCTTTATAATTTTTCGACATGCATTTTAAAACATGCCCTGATGGCTTCATGTGTTGACCAGTTGGCAGTTGCGTTAACCCTGAGAAGGGTAATAACACCATAAACTTTATATTGGGAGAAAGAAAGCCAGATTCCTGTGCCTTGGTGGCCGAGCAGTTTAAGGCACTCCGGTTCATATGGACGGTCTCTGGTTCGACCCCGAGCCAGGATAGTGCTTCTGTTTCGTCTACCAAAGAAAAAAAAGTTATAGCTTGAGTTAAAAAACGTGGGTGTTGAAAATATTACACATCTCAACTCCCCATGAAAAAAATTACAAACTCATGCCCCAGTGTCTTTGTGTACTGACCATTTAACAATCGTTTCAATCCTGTGAAGGGTAATAATACTGTACGGCGGAAAGGCTCTGCGGGCTTGTTTGGCTGTTATATTAGGCAGTTAAAGACTTCGAATGGCGGCTTGCCAGTATGTCGCCAATGGAAATTATTCGTATAGAAATAATTACTTCTCATCTTATTTAATATATTTATTTAAAGCACTTTGCTTCAATATTAGCGTACTGCTAACTTGATACGAATCTTGGTTACAATGGCAACGTAATAGTGAGAGGAATATTAATTTAGAGGTTGGCCATTTTGACGTCTGGCCTCCCTGAAAGCTCCGACGCTTCTTTACCTTTTTTTCCCGCGAGAACCCTCGTTACGTCACATCCAACGGTTACACACAGATTTGGCGCGAACTGTTGGCCAATTAGAGATTTTCGTGATTAACGTGTATCTTTTTTCCGCGCGCGTGTGTCCTTGACTTAAGGAAGAAGGGCAATCCGTAATGGCGATATTTGAAATGCTAAAAATGGATAGACGCCGACAAATACCTTACGAAATCATATTATCCTTAGGAGAGGTTTGTTGCATATTATAGAATATATGATAATAATTGCTGTTTATCATCTTCAAGTTGTTTGTTCTGTTTAGATAAAACTTGCAATATGAAAACATAAGGATAAACGTAACAACTTTTAGTAACCCCCATATTGACCTATAGTGTAAGTTAATAAATGCATCATTGGTCTATTTTTGATAATTCTAACTGTGGAGTAGAAAATAATAAATAAATTCAGAATAAACTAAGTATCATTTATTACTTCAAATAAATAAACTAACAGATAATTTATTACCAAATAAATAAACTAACGATAATTTATTGGCATTTATAATAAAACTAATAATAATTTATTGCATTTATGATAAAAACTACACGATAATCCATTAAGTTTCTTAAAACTAATGATAATTTAATATATTGGGTCATAAATAAAATGAAAATCTCTATTGCTATTGCTAATAAAACAATACTTATTACATTTCTAATAATCAGATAGCTTATTTATATTTCTAATAATATATATATATATAAACTGACAATTTATTATATTTCTAATATATATATATTTTATAACTGACACCGCCATTTCTAATAAAACTACTGACAATTTATTATATTTCTAATAAAATTAATGACAGAAAAAAATATAACTGTTCATACTATCTATGTGATAATAGGAGAAATAGAGTTTAGCAGTATATTAAAATAATAAAACGGGAGTGAATGCTAATTAAGGGATGGTATCATATTGTACCATTCGCTTTAATAATTGTAAAATTAAATGGGGATATATAATGCTATTAATATGAGAAAACTCTGAAAACAATTTATGTCACTTACAAATATTTTCCTTCAACAAAGAAAAGCAATTCAAAAATACGTGGAATATTACATTAAAATATTGATTGATTAACGGATAAACAAAATAATATGCTTTTTTTTTAATTCTGTGAATGTTTCAATTTAAAAATTTTTATTTATTATTTTGAAAACACTTTTTGGGAAGGTGGCCGCAAGAAATGCCTTTACTTATCAAAGCAGATTACCTAAATGTAATTTTGAAAATACTTCATCTACTTTTCCTCCAGAATTATTAATATCTAACAAAATAGAGCATCCATAGGAGTATTTAGCACGTCTTCACTTTTTGATATTACCGTCGCTCCATACTTTTTCTTTTAAAAAGAGTACTTGGAATTGCACACACCATTAATTACCGCTTTTCACGCATATTTCTCACTCGTAATATGCCATTGAAAATATCAGAAACAGATAAACTTGCCAAAATTTATCATCAGTTAAACATTCTTTTTTCAATCTATCAGAGGAAGTCATATTGATTTCAATTTCACTTTTTATGGCGCAAGGACAATTAAGGCCATGTTGCGCCTGGTCTCACAGATTTAGATCTTAACTTCCTAAGGCGTAGGGAACACAGTGGACTACTACTCGGTAAGCGTTCTACTTGGGCACTGTTAGGATGGGAGTCAAAACCGGGTTTAACTGCATGCTAGGCACAGTTGTTTCCACTGCACCATCGCAGGAGCTTTAAGTTTCATGGCTCATTTATTACGGACACATACAGTTTATTCTGAGAAACTTAGCGAATATTCCATAACTTTTTGATGGACAAGAAAATATTACCAGAAATTTTGAAAATTGTTGAATTATCCCAGCTTCTCTAATACCTATTTATTCTGAATAATATTTCAGCCTTTTATTCCAGATACTTCTATTTAATATACATTCCGCTGTATCGGAAATTTTCTATCAGTTATCTCTAATGTTCTCTTGATGTTTGGTTAAGTATTCTGTTTATTCGTCATGGATTAGTTCTGCTTGCATTGCATTCGATTTAACGTGCCATTTAAGTTTTGTTTTAGCAATGTCCACAAAAATATTGTTTCTCCTTTTACGCAAGTATTTGATCCTTGTTTACTTTGTGCTTGACCTAGCCCACTTTTTTTAGATTGTTAAAATATTTGTATTTTTTAATATTTTATATCACTACACCATGAATTAAATCTGAGTAAGAGTTCAAATTTCTGAATATAGCTCGACAAACATTAAAAACAACTGAAAGAAACGGCACGAAGAATTATAGAAATTCTACTACTATATAGTAAGTTTTATGATAATATTTTATACTCGTGATAACTATGTATTCATTTGAATGGGTCGTTTAAAAATTAAAATATTATTACATTACTTTTCTCATCAAAAATAACAATAATAAAAGACTTACACTACGTACAGAGATATATAAAGAAAGGTGGTCGAAACCTTTCTCTTTAGAAGATAAAGGAATATAATAGTGTACTTCTGCAATTGCCCCTTCGCGTTATATTAGCAGTTACCTATTGGTTTAGCATATGAGAACATTATTAAAGTACAGTAATATCCCGAAGTTACGCGATAGGTGGGCTCCGAAGAAAATCGCGTACGTCGAATTCACGTAAGTCGGGGTACAACTTTGCATATAAATACATATAAATTTTGTTCAATTGGTACCAAGGACTAACAAAAACACTAGTTTAGGAGAAAAATACGTACAGGATTTCAGAAATTACAGTTCTTTATAGTACTCGTACGTACATATTAATACAAAAGACATGCATATTAAAAAATTATTAAATGAGTTACGTAAAAAAGTTGTTTTTATGTCGATGGCTTCATAAAATCTAACAAATTCGTCTGACGACACAAAGCTACGTAGAATTTCCTCGTAGCAAGCTAATAATTTTTTTATTCCTTGCTGTGGCGCTATAATGTATTCTTCGTTGGAGTCTATGTTTTCTAACATTTTAAGCCCTTTTCAATTGAGCTGAGACTTTCTGTCAAGCTTGCAAATTTCATGTGCTTTTCGGGTGGAACTGGGTGTGAAGTGTCGAAATCCTCGCGCATCTGCAAGAGATCATTGATTGACAGCTCCTAACTATGTGACTCCAACAGCTCATTGACATCATCACCATTGACTTCCAAATCTAATTGTCTGACAAAAGCAACAACTTCTTTTATCACACCAGCGACAGGATCAGTTTCTGGCGTTCTTTCCGTCTTTTAAGTATTGCTGCTACTTCCCTTTTAGCTCTTTTCAGAAAATCTAGTAGAATTACATCATTAGCGGGCCCTGCGGTGGCGCAGTGTGGTAACGCGTTCTCCTATTGCGCGGCTAATCCGGGTTCGACTCCCAGCAGTGCAAAAAGAACGCTTACTCAGAGATCTCATAAAGATCGCACTGCTCACTGTAGTCCGGGGTTTGGTTCCCTAGGCCTTAAGAGGTTCGGATTCCTCGGAAAACAGTAGGTCCCGGCGCAGCATGACCACTGTAGTCTTTGAGCCGTAAAACCAAAAAACAAACAAACAAACAAGACATCATTACCTGGAGTTTTTCCTTTCTTCATACTTTTCAGTATGTACGCTACTTTTATCAGGATTTTGAGTATCGTTCTTTCAACTGTTTTCATATCATAAATTGAGTTATTGCTCCCTCCATGCAGTTTTATACTGAATTATTCCGCTCTTCCGAATAGTTCTTCCCGATGTCCTGTTAGGATGTTACCATCTTCCTTTAGATCAATGATTTATTTGTCCAGAGAAAATTGAAGTCGACCAAGCAAAGGTATAAGCCAAAAATACGTGATCTCCCCTTTTCTCTTTTCAGTTTATAGATCCGGCAGAAATTTTACGCAAGTGAAACTGAGAAAAAGAAGGGTTTCAAAATCAACAGAGCTGACTTAAATCATCCATATTTCCCAGACGACATTCTCCTTTTATCGTAAAATCCAGAAGGGCAACAAACAACGTATTGAAGAACTATGAAGAAAATGGAAATAAAGCGGCGCAAAACTAAATATGAAGAAAAACAACGTTAAAATAGACTTGTTCAAATTTAAAAACCTTAGTTTCGGGGAAAGAAATACGACAAACTGACCAATATGTATACTGTGGTCATAAAATTTCAATGTAAAAGTATGTAATTAAAGAAATTGAATGACAACCCTCTCTGTTTTGGTAGGCCTACCGACTTTAAGTAATTTTTAAAAACGAGTTATAATTTCTCTATTAAGGAAAGCTTTCGATCAATGCATCTGTTCGAACTTGTAGTAGTAAAGCACAGACACACCGATTGTTAAAGGTATCTTGCGGTGGTGTAGGGAAATAGGAAGTGCCGGATGCTTGGTACTTATTATTGCTTTGATGTTTTATAGAAGTATAGTGACTTGACAATTACTAAAGCGCTTAAAGAAAATTAGTCTGTACTCTTATACAAAGAACTTCACTGGAATTATTTTGTTATGGGATTATAAAACATTTCAATATATTATTGTATTTCGAAATTTAATAAATAGAACTGTGATACTAGTAAATATGACAGTTTAAGAGAGTAATTATGGAAAACGTAGTGATAAAATTATTCAGGTTTCAACGTTCCATGAAGTATATAAAGTGAAAGTCACTACAGTACTACTCAATGAGATTGAAAGAACTTTAGTCGTATCAGAGAACAAATTAAAATTAATGACATCATTAAGGAAGTAAAAATCTTCAAGTAGAAATGGGTATAGATAGAATGGAATACGTAGATCAACTAGCTGAAAACCTAAAAGAAGGTGGACCAAACGAATCCTGGAATAGATTCCACTTCAAGTCATACTTCTAGAGAAAAGACTAGTGTGAGATAGACTAAAGAATTTATAAAGTATGCTCAACAAAATGTTTAACGAAACGGCAGCTTAGTTGGGAACATTGTAAGAAGTTCTATATTCTAGAAGCTAGATGGAACTCAGAAATGTCTTTTTAGCGTGATTAAGCTCTCAGTCTCACAGAATGGTGTGTACAAGAATAATTTGTAATAAGTGAAATTGAGGTATTGTTGACCCTGTCCCTGTTCGTTGTCTAGATTTACTTCTTTTTGGACATTTTTTGAGTAAACTGGAGCAATGGCTAACACTTTTAAAAAGATATTGATATTTACGGGGACTCATATCTGAAAAATGGACATTCTAATATTCTGACCAATTTTTTTGAAAATTGCACACAATATTAAGAGCTAAGGAGTTTTTTTTAAGAAGTTTTAGCCTTTATCACTCAATAAATTTTTAGTATATGTTGTTTACTTCATTTTTAAGTGCCATATTTAAAATATTCCACGTGGTGTATTTCTTAATTAAAAAGTTTGATATTTTTTCTAAAAATCATTTAAACCATGCTTATAAAGTTACTGAAAAATTATACTTTGCTTTCAATAGTGTTTGTTTAAAAAAATTAAAAGCATACCTACTCTTAATAAATTAGCGTTTTTGCTCATTCGCTTGTAGTTAACTCTTCCAAAACACTAATTCCCCATTTTACATGTTTTTTACACCATTTTAAACGAAACCTTTTTTTTGCATAACTGTTAAATAAGGTTTTATTTATGCGTTATAGGGGGGAAGCTCTTTTGAATTCAGTTGGTTTCTCCTTGCGCAGTCACTTACTTTTATGCCGTATCTAGATCGTTCG
>QLNU02015360.1:60789790-60806857 GCA_006491805.2 Dysdera silvatica
TTTAAATCTGTCGAGAGCTCTTTCTCGAAAGACATTTTTTACAATGCATGAACAGACGTCGAAACCGGTGTGAAATTTAATACTTGCTTTACCTATTCTCTTACATCTTCTGCGTGCGCGCATAGCTCTAAATTTGCATAAATCTCAAATTTACGCACTTGAACCTCTGTGATCGTACAACTTTTTCCAACTTACTCTGAGAACGGATACTTTTTTCCAGCAAACTTTATTGCTGTTTTCCTTTTTGGCATTGTATTATTTTCACAAAAAGGTTAATTTATCATCTATAATATTCAGCTATCATGAAACATTTTGATAATATATAAAAATATTACATTCATAATAAAAATTACATTCAATATACATACATATTATTACATTCATATTAAATTCAATATAAAAATATTACATTTGATTATTCACGCACAAGAATTTCTATTACATTCCAAGGGTTTAATTCAGTGATCGGATACTTTTTGCCTGGAGTTGTACGCTAAAACTACGTTTCCCTACCTTTTTTGTCCTACTGAGCCACTGGCTCTTTATCATTTTTATATATTCTTGAGGTAGGACCTATATGTGCGTTAGTAATAAACAGCAGATACAGGACAAAAGAAATTTTATTTTAATCACATTTTCAGCACTTATAATTGCAAATCAAATAATAAGAAAATTAAATCACCTTTCAGATAGCAATAAAATCCTGTTTTATGAAAGCACTATTCCTTGTACAACAATCTACGGATATGCCACATGTATCATCAACTAAAAAACTGAAATTTAAAATAATTTAATATACATTTGAATTTTTGATTCAATCACAATTTTAAATTACGAAGAACATAAAATACTTATTAAGAGAAATTTGTGTCTTTGTGTCCAGTGCAGATTTCTATTAAATATGCAATCCTCTATGTCTGGACAACATTTACAAAATATTAAAAGAATTTGTCGAAGAATGACAATATATTTTAAAGTCACTCGAAAAGAAATTTCCTACTCCATAGAATGAAAATCGACTAGGAAGCGTCAAGGAACGACGTATAAACAAAGCTAAGAATTAAATCGCCTCGTGTACAAGAAATATTTTAGCATTAAAATATGTAGCAATAAATCTAAGCTAAACGACATATACAGCTGAAACTCGTTAATGTGATGACTTACGGGGGCAAAAAATTTGTCCATGCTAAAATTAGTTCATACTATCCGCAAAAGATTCCGATTGTATTACAAAATTATACAATTTGACGGGAAATCAGGAAAGGCTTCCTGAAAGTGGTTCACGTTAAACGTATTCATATTAAAGAGGTTGATAGTATAAAGGTAAAAGACATACAAATGGTTCTTCACTGTATAAGAATAAGCCTGTGTTGTTCAAACAAATATTTTTGAAAACGTTTTCTGAAATCAGCCAATTGTTGCAACTTAATTTGGAAAAACGAACTATGGAGTAAATATGGATAAAAGAATAATATTATAATTTAGTTAAAGATATACGTCGAATCTATTCTCTATAGACTGATTTCATATTTACATTAAACTAGAAATTATATAAATAATACTAAATAACTGGAAAGAAATTAAAATTAATAATTATGCTACTGAAATTTCTAATAGCCATCGTTAATTTTACAAGAATGCAGTGGCAGACTTAAGTAATTGCCGCTCCTAGACCCAGGCTGTGTTGCCAACCCTTTTTTTTATTACAACGAAAGAAAAGACCTACTGTTGAAAGAAAAATCATGTCTATCATAGATCTGTGAACGCACTTTTCCACATAAATATTCGAATTAATAATTTTATATAATAGTCGATACTTTTTGGACTTTTAGCTGCCACCTCTTAAGCTTTGGAGATAGAATTGTTTGGTACGTCACATAAAGAGAGTTTAAAAGTTCACATGGTGTGAAATTTTACGTTACTTTATTTACGAACAATCTCTGTCAACACGACATTAGATTTATACTTATCCTGTCTGTATCGCATATTTGTACTACAGAATACCTCTTTCGATATTGTCGAGTGTAAAAATTTTTATTCCGCAACAAGTGTCACCTAAATTCACGTGTCCTATGTGCCAGCTCGGAAACACAGAGTAACGGTCTGTCTCGCAGTTTTGATTTTGAAATTTGCGCCATTATTATAACAAACTATCAATTACATTATTCTATAACTTATTCAAACATTCTATTAAATATTACATTATAAAAACTAATAAAAAATGTTAGTTTTACAGGTTTTTCGGTTGGATACAGCAGTGTGCCCATATACAGACATATGATAAATATTTTTCCTATAATTTTATTAAATTATACATGACAAATGCTTTTCAGTTCGCTCAGAATACAACAAATTTCAAGTGGCATAGATTTTAAAATACGGACCCAATAATTCATGCATTTTATGGTAACATAAACAAATATATTTTTAAAATTACAGAATAGGCTTGGGATATGATTTATTTTTGTCTGCAGATTTTATTCTCCATATAGCAAATGTGCACACAATTTTGATAACGAAATAAAATTGGTATTTTACAGTTTTTAAACGAAATAGAATAGAAATAATTTTATTCAACCGATATACAGTGGTTGTTGATACATCTGTTACGATATCATGTAGACTGTAAAATTTGTTTAAATTGGGAGAAAAAAATTAATTAAAATTAAGAGAACAACAAACACAAAGAATAGATATTTTGTGGAAATAAATTCAAGTTTGATGACTTTTTTGATGTCACATATGCAAACGTACAATTTTCGTTTATTTTAGTTTGAGAGTAACAGACGAAATAACTCCATTGGGTGATGGTTAGAAAATTACCATTTCCACATTTATTTGTTAAAACCGCAGGATTTTATTAAAATAACTCACTCGTGAAGGCGTAAATATTGAAACATTTCGGATAGCGACAAAAATAAAAATCTGTTTGTTCACTCTCTTATCAAATTAAAATGAAAGGAGCTAATTTTTCCCACATACACTCTTTTGCAAAGAAAAAAAAAGCAACCCTAAAAATAATAGGATTACCTTGAAATTTCGCATGCAAATTCCTTTAGATCAAGTAAATAATTAAATTTTCAAAGCCAATGAGTGTTAACTTCGATCATAGCGCGCATTTCTACTGCGCAACGAGCATCGTATAAAAGAGGTAAAAATTGCGAACGGTTTATTTTTTTTCGTTGTCGGCGTTGCAGTTCCCTGGAGACGGAACCAGTAATGCCGTTACGACGTTGTCGAAAGCGTTATAGGTAATTGTACGACATAGAACGTGGTCGCATAGTCGGGATGCTTGAAGCTGGCTGGTCCTACTGAGCAATAGGCTGCCACCTGCACCGTACGGACACTGCTGTTCAAGGGTGTTGGCAGCAATGGTTTCTGCGAGGAACTCATCGGCAGAATGGTGGCTCCGGAAGGTCAAGGTGCACGAATACGAGGTTGTTTTCCATTGCGCCTATAAAAACAAAAAATAAACTAATTTTATTACGCTTTTCTAATCTGATATCAGCTGTTAATAGAGTTTAATACTATTTTTAACTTGGTAATATTTATGAATAGAACACTATTTTACTTATTGTGCAATAGAATCTTAGTTTGTAGAGCTTGGGCATGTAAAGATTTAAACTGATATGCAATATTTCAATCTATATTATTTGATGCGGGTTATGTATCGTTTCTATTTAGAACTTAAGGTAGACGTAAATTGATGAAGCACGATGATGAAAAGATAAATATGATGAGAGAAATTAAATCTAAGAGACCCATCTAAGAAAGAAGCACCGCTTGTTTATTAAAAAGAGTAACTAATTGAACAAAAAATTATTTTATTTCTATCGAATTCCATTTATTTAAATCTACTATCTATCATATCCATCAACCAAACTCAAGCACTTACCAAATCAGGTCCCTAATTTTTAGGTCGTAGAAATTAATCACTAAATCTTATTCCATGCATTTTTTGGCGATTATTTATGACAACATGTTTTTATAGCCCATCCTGACAATTTCATGAAACAACGTTTTCGGAATGTGAAGACATTGCATTGATATGTGAAGAACTGTAAACGCTCATCGAAATCGATTATTGAAAAGGTTGAACCATTCACGGTCAATTGCTAATCACTTTCGTGATAATTCTGCTAATTTTGGGAAATGCAAAATTTCCTAATTTATAATAAATAATAAATATATCTATAGATCAAAGAGCTCCATAAGTCGCAAAATATGGGTACAAGAATGAGTTTTCTTTTAGATTATTTTTATTAACAATCATGATTTCCTTTTTGAGTGTTATTCATATTTGGTTTTACAGTCTTAATAAAGTCATAAAAATATATTTTAGTAGTCACTATAAATCAAACGTTATCATTATCCAAGGCATTGAAAATCATAGTCCTCTTCTAGGGTTGTTACAATTGGGACATGCTTCATTCCACTGAATCAGAAGGCTCAAATAACACGAACACAAAATTAAATGCCTTGCCGTAAATTATCAATTCAATTGCAATTTTATAATATAACTAAGTAAATTATAATTCAGTTTCTAATTTTCTCATATCTGAAATTCACACAGTATAACTCGGCTATTATACTATCTAAAATTGAAATAGACAGAAGTGGCTCATACCTACATATAAATATAGAAGCAAAAATCACAAAAAGTTTTTTGGTACAATTAATTTATAAAACGTTATAATAATTTAAAAACAACGTTGTTAATAACTATTTCGATAACGCAACGGCTATCCTCGTCAAACCATGGCGCTTCTCTTTATGTCCGTGATATTGGTCGGTGTCGCCATTACGTTAGTTAAATCTTGATTAGGTGGAGGAGTTTAGTATAATAGTGGTATCATCTCTAGCCTTGACACACAAAAGGTTTTCCAAGTGGGTGAGATTAAGTTACTAAGGAGTTAGTCATTAACTGTAATGTTGATCTTTGACAGGATATGAAAATACCTCAGAAAATTGAGATCAAGTATTGAGTTGGCTTTCTTAATAATATGTAAATAAAACTTTGAGGCATTTCACATTCTATCAAACATCAACGTTTCAGTTAATGATCAACTCCTTAGTAACTCTATCTCATCCACTTGGAAAAACCTTTTGTGTCTCACGGCTGAAGAAGTCTCCACAAATACGCTTTACTCCTCCGCCCAATCAAGTTTCCAACCGACGTGATGGCAACACCGACCAACAGCACGGACATAAACAGAAGCCGCCATACTCAAACGAGGATAGATGTTGCGCTATCGAAATAGCTATTAGCAACGTTGTTTTTGGTTATTATACAGTTTTATAAATTAACTAAACCAATAAAATTTATGGGAGTGTTGCTTTTATTGATTAGTGCAGTGTGTCGCTATTAAGCCGACATGTAAACATGTTTGAGAATTTGCGCAAAAGAATGTCAAAGTTTGCTATTATAATAATTAAAATATGATAACAATCTAGCAGAAGTGAAACTACCTAAAGGCTGAAATGTGACGATTTGTTTAAGTTTGAATTTCCTTTCCCCGAACATATCATAAAAATTAAAAATAGTCTTCAGTTTTGATAAACCAATATTCTTACGTGTTGACTGTTGATGCAAAGTCAGTTCGTCACTAAGAGTAACGTCGGAATCAACAAAATATTGGGCATCATCTACGAGGGTCGTTTGAAAAGTTCTCAACCTAAAAAAAAAAAAAATAAATAAAAGCCCACAAGATTTTTGATATTTTTTTTATTTCCAGCGTAGTCACCCTGCAGTTTAGTATATTTAGAACAACGACTTTCCAACTTTTTAATACCGTCCGTAAAATGCAGGTTTTCCAACTCCGCTAAATAAGCGGTTGTCTCATCCAGGATCTCATCATTTGAAGTGAATTTTCATCAAGAGAGCCATTTCTTCAGGTTTGGGAAGAAGAATTAATCGCTCGGAGCCAAATCCGGTGAATACGGCTCATGTGGAAGCACTTCGAAGTGTAGGTTATGGAGTTTTGCAGAACAACACGCGACGTGCGTGCAGGGGCATCATCCTGGTGAAAGTGCACTTTCTTTTTGGCCAGATGTGGACATTTATTCTGAATATCACCCTTCAGTTGGTCCAGTAGTGAAGTGTAATATTATTCTGTGGTGGTACTTCCTTTTTCCATGTAGTCTATGAGTACCAAATCATGAGAATCCTAGAAGATCGTAGCCATGACTTTTCCTCCACATGGGACCGTTTCGCACTTTCACCCGCTCCCATCCACTGTATGGACAGCTACTTCGTCTCTGACGTCGAATGGTGAATCCATGTTTTGTCTTCAGTTATAAAACGTCGAAGAAATTCGATGGAAGTGCGATTGAATAAGTCGAAATGCCCTTGAGAAGTGTTCATGCGAATTAGTTTTGCATCGACTGCTAACAAACGCGGCACCCATCGAACGAAAAGCTTTTTCATACTCAAAACATCGTCTGAAATGAAGTATACGCATTCTATTGAGGGGGTTTGCAATGTCAGCGAGCTCACGTACATTCAGTCGGCGATCACTTAATACGACATTATGGATTGTAAGATATTATTACCCTTCACAGGGATAACACAATTGCCAAATAATGGTCAACACAGAAAAGCCTCCGGGGCGAGATTTTTGTGAGTTTTTCGTGGGGGAATTTATTATACAATAATTTTTGCCACCCACGTATAGATTATAGCTCAAACTAGAGCTTTATTCGTTTTGGAGAAAAAGAGACGCTTTCCCCATCCTGGATTCGAACCAGGGTCCCTCCGTTTAGCCCGGAGTGTCTTAGACCGCTAGATGAATGAAGACAGGAAACAACGCTCTCTTTCTCCGTATATAAGGATGTATGATATTATTACCTTTTGCAGGGCTGGTTCGAACCATTCGAACACTCCGGGCTAAACGGAGGGACCCTGGTTCGAATCCAGGACGGGTAAAGCGTCTCTTTTTCTGATGAAAATTCCATAATTTACAAATTTTCAAACAGCTGTAAAAAATTCCGTTTTTTGAATATCTAAAGAACGTATATTTTTTAGGCATCAACAGAACTTTCTGTCGTGTCCAGTCACTGCCCTGAGTCTGACCTTCATGCGGAGCGGTTCCCTTATACCACACAATACTGAGAACTAAAGAGTACTATAACCATGAAAGTACTAATGAGTATTATAACAATGAACGTGCTAATAAGTACTATGACATTGAGTATTAACGCATACTACACTGTTGAGTATTAATCACTTCGCATATATATGTATTTCCTGTTACAGAAAACTGCGTCCGGATTTATATATACGTATTACATCCCTCAAATAACTGCATAATTGCATTTTCCTCTTATTTAGCATATTAAGAGTTACTTCGAATTATTTTCAATATCTGTATTCTTTTATAGTTATTTTATATGACTTTTTAAAGCAAATTTAAAAATTTAACACACGGCAAAGGATTTCAAGACTATTTAGCGAACTTTATACTATGAAAAACGTAGACTTACCTTTAAGCTTCCAAAAATTTGTTCTCTTATAAAGCTATGCTTTTTATAACTTTTGGTTCCCGTTTTCGACGTGATTTATGGGACGTTCATCATTATATTTTTGGTTGTTTTCGTTGAAACAGGGAACGAGGTGAACTTACGCTTTTGATATAATAAATGTATTATTATAAACCACAAATAATATTCGTTGTCACTTCGAAATACATATCTTTACTTATAAACATATAGTTATATTTAAAATTTAATTATAAGAGTTTAATCCTTCTTAGTAACTACCTAAAAATAAGGAAAATTGCTCTTTTATAATGTATACAGTATTTTGATAAAGAAACTGAAAGACCCAATAGCTAAAATAGAATATATTAGAAAGGGAAAGAAATATCAGTGTATCAAAAATATGAATATAGTGGAAAATTAATTTTATATATACGTGTATGTAAATATGTATTTACGGCATCTTAAATAAAATTTAGAAATTATCTGTGTTATAATTAAAATTATCGAAACCAAAATATATCCTTTTTGATTAAATTTGGCTATCTATCATTAAAACATATTTTGCTACTACAGATTATAAAGCTTTCAAATAAAAAATGATATTATGCAACTTGAAAATAATGCTTTGCAACTCCAATTTGTAAAATACGTTTTGAAATTGCATGATAAAAGCGATATCTTTTGGAACTAAATACACAAATATCCCTTCATTAAAGATATAGGTTTGAGTTATATTTAATATCTGATATTTTTGTAATTAAAAATTTTCCGATATGTTCTGTATATTTTCCGTAATATCGTCATTGCGTTTGCCGTTTTACTCTTAAAGCAGTCTCCAACCACTTCAATCTACATCTAGGGATTCAAAATGATATTTCTACAAACTTAGACATTAATTTGGATTACGCTACGATTAAGCGAAATCGAAACATATTCCAATATTTAAGACAATTTATGTTTACGTAGCAAGATATTTCATTTCTGCATTATGGCAACTTTACGGGTAACCGATTCAAATCCTTCTAGTTTATCTTCATTGGCATCTTACTTCTTGGGAGGATTTCGGTGTATGGCCGGTCGATAAAACTTCGTTGCGACAATATTTTTTCCCCGTTACCCTATCTCCGAATTGGAAAACTTCGGAAAAAGAAGAAAACAGCGATGATATTATTTCTTTGGATAAAATCTAAGCTCTGCATCTATCGTATTTGTTTCGTTTTTAGATCAGTTTATACCATAGTTTTTTGGTTTTATTAACTTTATTAAGAGAAGCCAAGAATTCTTTTATTCTGTATGACAATAAGAAAACTCATTTTTGTAAAGTTTACTCAAAGAAAACTTTCTAAAGTCTTTGGTTTTATTTCTGCAGAAACTCAAAACTCAGATTTTAAGATCAAGAATTGATTTAGATAAGAAGGATCTCAAATATTACGACTTAGACGCTTTAAGCACAAATTTTGGGAACAATCGATTGTGATCACATACAAATTTATAGTCTGCGAACTTCTTCGGATGTGCTAGTTTAGCAATAGGGACCTAAATTATGTATTAAGTTTGCATCAAAATTTAGATTTAGAATTTATATATTTCTTAGTTTTTCAAAGTCGTTAATAAATCGATTTTGTTTGTAAGCATTTTATGGAGAACTAGGAGCATTAAAGTTTTAAAATAATTGATATTTATTTATCATATTAAAAATAGTTTACACCGTTAGAAGTATTTTTAACCGCAATTGAGCTAAATTCATCTATAATTAAGCCCACACTGATGACAAGGAAAAAAATTGTCACACATAATTTTAAGTATTAAACCGGGAAAAAAACACGTTTTTAGTGCAGATGATGACCTTCAATAGTTAAAAATAACTAAAAACTTGATGTATTTCGAGCCTGGTAACGTGTTGACCTTCTTTAGGAAAAATACACTATGCACAAACAATATTACGATTAATAAATTTGACACCCTCGTTTAAGCTCATACTAGAGCTTTCTTGGTTTAGGAAAAAAAGAGTCATCGTCATGGAGTCGAACTTGGATCCCTCCGTTGAGCCCCGAGTGCCTTAACCGCAAAACCAACGGGAAGAGGAATAACGCTCTCCTTCTCTGTATATAAGGTTGTAAGATATTATTACCCATCTCAGGACTAACAATTGCCAAATAATGGTCAACACACAAAGCCATCGGTGCCATCGGTTCGATTTTTTTTGAGATTTTCGTTTGGGATTTTCATTACGATTACTAAATTTGACATCCGCATTTTTACATCCTTATATACGAAGAAAGAGAGCGTTGTTCCTGTCCTCGTTGGTCTAGCGGTCAAGGCACTCCGAGCTCAAGGCAGGGACTTTAGCTCGACTCTAGGATGGGGGCGATGTCTCTTTTTCTTCTAAACCAAAAAAAGCTCTAGTATGAGCTTAAACGTGGGTATCAAATTTATTAATCGTAATAAGAATCTCCCACGAAAAACTAACAAAAAATTCGCCCGGTGGCTTTGTGTGTTGACCATTATTTGGCAATTGTGTTATCCCTGAGAAGGGTAATAATATCTTACAACAAACGATGTGTTGCCGTTCTTCAGAAGTGTTGTTTCCAGGTGAAATTGTCTGATATCGATGGTAAACCATGAGCGTTGGTATCGGGTGTAGTTTTTGGCATCAAAATGACCCATGCTTGGCTAAATTACAGTATGGATTTCTGATCATTGACAATAATTAGCGAATTAAGTTTTATGTGGCAGGCTTCTTAGAAAATCCAGTTCAATATTAGATCTGCGCTGACAGAATATGGTTGGTGCACGGAAATTAAAACTGTGGCTATTTTCTCAACAATGGAGGAATATGAAAGATTTTCTAAATTCAGCATTTTTTTATATAATTTTAATTTTCTCTTGACCTGTGCTTTAAGGCTTGTTTAGTCGGACCATTATACGAGCGATGGCATTCGCAAATAATTTGATAAATCCGCAGCATTGAGTAAGTGGGAGAAAGTCCTTAAACTTTGAAGTGGGAATTTTAGTGCAAAGGGTAGAATGTGACAAAGAGAAAGTGAAGTAAATTTGAATGGCCCGGAACACAAAGTGTACACTTCGAGACAAAAGTTTAGTAATTTTTGAAAAAACAAACTGAGTGATTAAAAAAAATTTGACATTTAAATAAGTATACATTGTACAAAAGGAATATTTTTTTTATTAATTTTCAATGTTTTATCTATATAATTTTTTTTATTGTTTCAAAAATACATGAAATTTTAATGCAAATAAAAAAAGGAAATGTACACTCTACTCGAGACAAAAATATGGAAATTTTCTTGCTAGTACTTAGTCTAATCACCTTTGGCTGTGATAACTGTTTGGATTCTACGAAGGAGGCACTCAACTAACTGTTTGCAATCATCACCTGTGATTGCACACCAAACATCATGAATTATTTTCTCTAAATCATCCATTGCAGCTGATTTCACTTTAGCTATTGGCCTTTTCATTTTTTAAAAATGTTTTCAATTGAATTAAGCTCAGGACTATTGCCTGACTAGTTGTGAACAGTGATTGTTCCTGAAACCATACCATAATATTCATGGCTGTATAACATGGTGCTCCATCCTCATGGTAAGTGCACTTGCCATGTGGAAAATAATAATTTGCACTTGGAATGAGGTTATCTGCCAAAATTTCGACATGATAGGGAATGTTTACATTCCTATTAATGAAGCAAAGACTTCCAATATCATAATCACACATGAAACCATACACCATCACACTTGGAGGAAATTTGACCTGACTTGAAATCCAGGATGAATTGAATTTCTCTTCCTGGCAACGCACTACTTTTTGTTTACCATCGTTAAACAGACGAAATCTGCTTCCATCGCTGAAAATAAACTTCTTCCAATCTTCTGTGTTCCAGGTTTCATGCTCTTTATTAGCAATTAGTTATTTTCAGCAACAAAAGCAGATTTTTTCTGTTTAATGATGACAGACAAAAAAAGTAGTGCGTTACAAGGAAGATAAATTCCATTCATTGTGTGTTTCAAGTTAGGTCAAATTTCCTCCAAGTGTGACGGTATATGGTCCCATGTGTGCTTATGATGTTGGAAGTCTTTGTTTCATAAATAGGAATGTAAACGGTCCCTATTATGTCGAAATTTTGACAGATCCCCTCATTCCAAGTGCAAATTTCTGGGCATCACGAACCTACTATGGGACACTCTCATAGACTCTATTTGTAATACAGTTAGTAGAAACATTGGTATACTACGCAATATAACATTTTTTATACCGTTAAATGTATTAATCCTTTTATATTACTCAATTATCTATTCTAACCTTTATTATTGTCGTTCTATCTTGGGATTTACGGCTAGATCTTGTCGTGTAGAACTAAATCCCTACAAAATCGATTCTTTGACTTAAACTAAAACTATCTACTGACATCACTAATTCTCAGATCTATAGTTAATATGGCATTTTGCCAATTACTGAACTACTTAACTACAAACTTTCCCTTATAATGATCCAACATAGATACTATAAAATTCCTAGCTCATATCCGATTATTCCTCAACGGCCCCTGCACCATTATCCAAATTCCTCGCACCCCAACTCTAGATCTAATTCTTCAAGGATCAACATTGGATGTCGTAGACTGAATTGTGCATGCCTTAAAATATGAAATTCTCGAACTTCTGAAATCCAATCTTTACATTCATATCCATTGTTTAAAAAAAAAAGTACATAATCATTTTCTCAGCAATTTCACTGCCACTTAGCACTTTTATTTATTTATTTATTTTATTTTTCTCTCAATTTAAATTCCATTTTCCCTTCATGACATCAATTGCCTTTCCATGTGACGATTATGATGACGATGTGTTCTGGGCAGCTCGAGCTTGTCAAATTTCCATCTTTACACAGTGCTGCCCAGGCAGACCTCAATTTCCATAACTATGTATTTGCACATATTAAAAAAGGGGAAAAAGAAATCATAATTTTGTTAAATATCATAATAGGGTGATTACCAATATAAATTAATATAACTTAATAATATTCCGTTCACTTTCACATTATCTTGTATGTTATTCTTTTTTGTATCCTGTCTATATACACACACTGTTTCTCTTATTGTTTGATTTATGTAGATTACATCAAAATATTTTATACCTTATGTGGTTTGCCTGAAATAAAGTTACAAAACCACATACACAAATTATTATTTTCCACATGGAAAGTACGCTTACCAACAGGATGGAGCACATTGCCATACTGCCAAGAATACTACGGTATGGTTGCAGGAACAAGATATCACTGTTCTCAAGTGGCCGAACAATAGTCCTGACCTTAATCCAATTGAAAACATTTGGGAAAAAATAAAAACGGCTATTGCTAAAGTGAAATCAGCTGCAATGGAGGATTTAAAGAAAACAATTCATGATGTTTGGTGTGCAATCACAGGTGATGATTGCAAACAGTTAGTTGAGTCCATGCTTCGTAGAATCCCAACAGTTATCACAGCCAAAGGTGATTAGACTAAGTACTAGTAAGAAAATTTCCATATTTTTGTCTCGAGTAGAGTGTACATTTCCTTTTTTTATTTGCATTAAAATTTCATGTATTTTTGAAACAATAAAAAAATTATATAGATAAAACATTGAAAATTAATAAAAAAAATATTCCTTTTGTACAATGTATACTTATTTAAATGTCAAATTTTTTTTAATCACTCAGTTTGTTTTTTCAAAAATTACTAAACTTTTGTCTCGAAGTGTACACTTTGTGTTCCGGGCCATTCAAATTTGTTTCATTTTCTCTTTGTCACATTCTACCCTTTGCACTAAAATTCCCACTTCAAAGTTTAAGGACTTTCTCCCACTTACTCAATGCTGCGGATTTATCAAATTATTTGCGAATGCCATCGCTCGTATAATGGTCCGACTAAACAAGCCTTAAAGCACAGGTCAAGAGAAATGATGTTTGGTGTGCAATCACAGGTAATTATTATCAGAAGTTAGTTGAGTCTATACCTCGTAGAATCCAAGCAGTTATTACAGGTGATTGGACCAAGTACTAGCAAGAAAATTTCCATATTTTTGTCTTGATATTTAGAATTTCCATATTTTTGTCTCGAGTAGTGTGTACATTTCCTTTTTTATTAGCATTAAAATTTCATGCATTTTTGAAACTACAGAAAGGTTATGTAGCCAAAACATTGCAAATTAATGAAAAATATTTTTTGTGCATTGTATGATTGTTCAAATATTTTTTTTTTTGATAACTCAGTCTGTTTTTTCAAAAATAGCTAACCTTTGTCACGAAGTGTATAATACCGTCATCTTTTGGTTGGCAGGATAAAAAAATTTTATGTAGGGGAAGAGACACAAAAAGGTTTTCGAAAAAATATATATTTGCGAATATACCAGTACTCAGTGCTTTTGGCTTTTCAAGTGATGTCTCTCCAAATCTCATTTTTCTCAACCCGAAATAGTTGAACTCTTCTCTTTATCCGCTTCTTGCTATACACACATAAATTTCATCTTTGGAAGCGTTAATTATCTGCAGACGGAAGGATTAGCCATGGACAACCCTCCATCTCCTTCCCTTGGAATTGGTACATGCACTATTTCAGACTACAACTTTTTGGAAAAATCGACTTCAAACTTTGGGCGCGGTACGTCGGCGATGATTTCTTTGGATTCGATGAATTCTTTGGGACGGACCACCTGAAAATATTTGTTATATATTGCGTATTGGTTGAAGCAATTGATCCCCATATCGAAATCTATATTGAAATTAATAACTCCCTCCCACTCTTTCAAAGACGTCTTTATTTTGAAGGATTTCAATCAATTTAATACTACAGTTTTTGGAAACCTTTTCCTGTGTCTCTTCCCCCACACATTAAATTTTACCATCTTGCCAATCAAAAGGTGGCTGATTTTACACCTTTGCTTTCCGGTCAATTTTAAATTTATTCAATTGCCTCAGTCCTTTTTATAGAATTTACCGTTTTGAAATCTATCGCGGAAAATAGGGGTTACAACCACAATATTATTATTCGCGCTTTGCAAAGTTCAACAAAACTCACTCTTTTACAACCTTTTCTAAACATTTCACTGTCCATATTTCTGGTACAATTATCTTACCCTTTTATCTGAAGCTTATCTTCACTCTGGCCAAAATTTTGCCGCATTGAAATTGTCGGTTCATTTTCACCTCTGCAATAATATTTCCACTTTAAAATTCAAACGCTTGGGAATTTACAAAATTTTTTTGCGAATGCCATCGCTCCCACATTGGCCAGAACAAACTAGCCTTAAAACACAGTTTGTTTGTTTGCATTTATTTACATCTGCATTTATATTTTATTTCACTGAAATTGTATTACACTGCAAAAGAAAACAATATTTCAGAAATAAAAAGAAATAAATGCAGATAAGTAAAACATCTGAAAAAGACCACGAAGGTCTTACGAGTTATATGAACACAAATTTAACAAATCACAAAAAAAAATACACAACAAACAATTAAATCATCTAGGGAGAGCATACCTATATTCATTACACAAGTCCCCGAAATTAAACTATTATATCCGAGATTAATAAATCGATGAGCGCACGTTTAAAAATACGAAAAGAAACTTCAGACACCAAATCTTCGGGCAGAGAGTTCCAGATTCTAGGACCAATATTATTAAAATTAGACAAACCTAGGTTGGTTCTAAATCGTGGAACAACAAATCTTCTAGTAGTTCTGAGATAATATGGTGCATAATTTGTGCTCAAATGAACAACATCCGCTGAGTAACCATGTCTAATTCTTCTAAACATCATTATGCCAATACAGTAAGAGTGTAATTTATCAACTGGAATAATGCCGTTTCTGAACATCCATGAACGGCCATCCATACCATTAAACGATTGAGAGGAAAAGAGCCTAAAAAAACCTAATTTGTAGTCTAAACAATCTAGAAGGATTATACTGAGTAGAGTTTACACATATTAAAAAACAAAATCTAAAAATCGATTCAATAAATGCAGGATAAACCAGTGAAATAAAATTTAGGTTATTAAACATAAATCTAAATTTATAAAATATCCCAATATTTCTAGCGATTCTGGAACAGACAGAATCAAACTGATAATTCCAGCGAAGACCATGAAATGAGAAAAAAATTACCCCCAAAAATTTTACTTTATGCACAATTTCCACAACATCCCTGCCAATATAAATCGGACAAGTCGGAAGAAAGAGTTTCGTACTTCGAGAGAAAACAATTACAGATGATTTCGAAGTATTTATTTTCAATTTATTTGCCAAAAACCAACTGTAAATCTGAAGTAAAACATCATTAGCTCTTTGAATTAACAAACAAACAAGCAATCAATTTTTATTTGTCACAATGTTTGTAGAAACTATCCATTTCACTTAGAAAATACATATATAAACAATAACACACACACTGCAATTCAATAAACCACAAATAACCACAATCCATCGTGACGAGTCACCAGTAAAAATCATACGATTTAACAGGCTGAGGACCCTAACAATTTAATGGCGCAAAATCACCTCTTAGCAAATAATCTAATATTTTTTTTTCTAAATAGATTAATATTATTTATGTCGTTAAGAGTGTTTGGTATTTCATTCCAATTCCTTATGCCCGAATATTCAATTACCTTTTTATAAAATTCCGTTCTGATTTTTGGTAGTCTACATTGAGCTCTACTTCTAGAAACTCGATTGTTTTCATAATATATTAATTCAATTTTCTCTATATATTTATTTCCTTTTATTCTTTTGAACATTATTTTTAGTATACTATAATCATATATCTTATCTATTAGTCGAATACCATATTTGCTAAACAATATAATTTGATTTAAACTTTTAGTTTTTTCAATTATTTTTATAAATTTAATCTGTAGCGATTTAATTAGTCTGGTATTTTTCTTATTTAGATTTTCCCAAATGCTCTTTCAATAGGTCAAGTGGCTGTATATAAATGGATAATATAAACCCAGTAATATATATCCGGGAACTGTTCGTGACACTTTTCTCAAAATCCCTATTCCCAAACTCACCTCCTTTTCTACTCTTTCTGTCTGCCTATTCCAATTCAAGTCCTTTGCCAATACCACCCCCAAAAAATCAATTTCCTTAATAATTTCAATTTCTTTCTCATTTAAATAAATTTTTCTGAATCTTCTATTCCATAAATTTTCTTATTTTTTGTACTAAAAATTAATATTTTTGTTTTAGATTCATTTATTTTCATTTTATTTATTTTAAACCAAAGTTCAAATTTTTTAATTACTTCATGACCAGTTCTAGTTAACTCATATTTGTCTTTACCCTGAATAAACACACTTGTATCATCTGCATATAATGTTAAATAGCCATTGTTAGATATTTGCGCTATATCATTTATATACAATAAAAACAGGAGGGGACCAAGAATGAACCCCTGGGGAACAACATATTTATTTTTAAGTGAAACATATATTATATAATTAATATGTACTATTTGCTGCCTTTCTTGAAGATAGGCATTTAGAATATTGTTAATTTTTCCTCTCATACCATAATGTGATAATT
>QLNU02015360.1:60815689-60838354 GCA_006491805.2 Dysdera silvatica
TAATTTTAGCGATTTATTACCTCGAGATTCTATCGTTTAAGAGACACTGCATTATTAAAATTTATAACTTATATGTTAATCGTTTAATTATTGAATAATCTAATGCAATGGAAGTTTGTATTGCATGTGAGTTTAAAGATACTTATTACGATTTGGAAAAAATATCGCAAATACTTTATATATCTCAAAGATAAGAAAGCAGACATATTGTTATATTTGTTGTACAAAGTTTTTGAAAAAATTTGCAGCTAATGTAACTTCATCATACCAGGGAGATGGTTAGAGTTTCTCCTTTCAATTAAATAGCGCTACATAAATTGAGAATATCGAAAAGGCCGAGAAATTGATGCTTAATGATACCGGTGACATATACTTCGTTAATTTCGATGTTGTGTTAAAGGCTTAACTGCTTCTTCTGAGCGAATGAGTATTGGAACATCAATTTCGTGAATTTTACTTTTTACAGGAATTATACTTGTTGGGTTTAATTATAATTTAGGTTCAAATACGATCCAACAAAGTTAATTTTAATTTTTAAAAATGTTTTTTATAAAAAGCGGGTATAACATCAATTCAATTTTATTCTCTGGGCATCATTCGAGCATAAATATCTTCATGTAAATTAGGTAAATTCATATATAAAGACATGGACGTTGATGATATATGCAATACATGGATACTCCTTATGGAGGCGGTCCACTGGTTGCAAAAATATTATTATTCCAATGTCGAAAAACATAAATTTCTTACTTGAGAGACTCGAAAGTTTTACCATTTCCAAAACTGAAGAAAACTTTTTACAAAAGTATTTGTATTCGAATTTTCCAGACACTGGACAACGTGAACGTACTATGAACTAAGACTGCGTATTTGAAACAAAAGAATAAATTTTCCTTAGAAGGATGGACTTCAGAAAATTTTTTTTAAAGTATATAACTTCCTCCGAAGACATTTATTTGGCAATCAGTAGTAAAATAACATGTTATTTGTTTTAATTTTTTCACAAAGTATTCCCTGTTAGAGTAATATCCCGTTGTCATATAAAATTGTTTACAGAAATGTCATCCATAACATTAGTTTAGCTCAAAACATTATTATACACAAAAAAGCGTGTAATTATAGAAATGTGACATATAAGTGATGCATATTTGTGCTCCTTTTCTTCTAATTTATAATACCAAAAAGTATTCATAATTTTTAGAAGAATATAAAGAATTACAAAAAATATCATAATTACTTGACAAGAAAGAAAAAACACACTTTTCAAAGAGAACTTACCAACATGTGCTGTTTCGAAGTGTAAAAAGGACAGGAGAAAACTGTTTATAATTAGTTTTTAGGTTTCTCATTATTACATAAAAAGGTTAAACACTGGTAAAATAGCAATGAAAAAGATCACTCAAGCTTTCGGACGCATCAGCAGCAGTCCTTCATCAGGAGTAATGACGATGTTATGTTTCTGTCTCTTTTTTATACTTGAAATTTCTGGAAAACCCTTCATCAGAGTAGTCCCGCAGAATGGGAAAACCCAATGAGAACCAATGGGAGGCCTCCAATAGAATCATGGAAGAACCCCAATAGGGACCAATGAGAAACCCACACTGCGGGTTACCTAATTTGGGGATGTCTCATACATTTCAGAGTAAGAGTTGTTTATAAGTTTCTGGAAGTGGTTGTGATGTATTAATGGCTTTCCCGTGTAGTTTGTAAGTTTCCCAAGATTCTAAGAAGAGTCTACTATTCTTGTTTGTGATGTGACGGTGTAGTATTTTTGTTGAGTCCCAGTCGGGTTCGTGTCCGTGTTGTAAAGCGTGTTCTGCCAGACGTGAGGCTATGTCTCCTTTCGCGAGTGCTTGTTTGTGTTCTTTTTTTCTTGTTTTGATCATTCTTTTTGTTTGTCCTATGTAATGTTTGTTGCAGTCTTTGCATGGTATTTGGTATATGGCGCCTGTGAGATCTTCTGGTGGAACTGGGTCTTTAACTTTTGTAAGTTGTTTGCGAAGTGTTGTGACAGGGGAATAGAATGTTTGGATATTTGCCTCTTTAAGGATGCGAGAGATTGTTTCGGAAATGCCGTGAATATATGGAATAGATATGCGGGTGTGAGATGTATTGTTTAAAGATGTACTATTGGGTCTACAGTTTCTGAGAATGAATCGTTTAGGGTATCCATTATTTTTAAGTGCCGTGTGTATGTGTTTTGTTTCTGTGTTTGAAAGTGTTTCATTACTGCAGTGAGAATTCGCTCTAAGACTTAATGTTTTAACAACGGAAGCTTTGTGGCATGTTGGATGATGCGATTTAAAATCGAGATATCTGTCTGTATGTGTGGGTTTACGGTAAACTGAGGTGAAGATTGAGTTATCGTGAGATCTGTGTACAAGAACGTCTAGGAAAGGGAGTTTATTGTTCTGTTCTGTTTCGTATGTGAATTTTATATGTGAGTTTAAGTTATTAAGGTAATGGAAGAAGCTTTGGAGTGTATTAGTTTTAAGTACAACAAACGTGTCGTCGACGTATCTTTTCCAGAATTTAATGTTAAAATTCAGTGAAGATAAAGCAGTTTCCTCAAATGACTCCATAACCAAGTTAGCTACAACACTTGAGACCGGAGATCCCATGGCAGTGCCAAAAACTTGTCTATAGATAGAACCATTTGAGGAGAACACAGCAGAGTCCAGACAAAATTTCAACAATGTGCAGATGTCGTGAGGTGTTAGTGAAGTGCGTTCATGTAGTGTTGTGTCATTTTGGAGGCGTGTAAGTGCGGTGTCGATTGCAAGTGATGTGGGAATGCAAGTGAAGAGAGAAATTACATCGAATGAGACCATGAGGTCGTCGTCGTCAAGTTGTAGGTTATTTAAAGAGGTGCAGAAGGATTGGCTAGTAGAAACAGTGTAGTCGTTATTACCGATTATAGGAGAGAGTAGACGTGCAATATATTTTGATAGGTTATATGTAGGAGAGCTGCAAAAACTAACTATTGGTCTGAGAGGAATATTTTGTTTATGAATTTTAGGTAATCCGTAGAAGGATGGTAAGCGGCCGGAAGTGCATTTTAAAGAGTCGTAGAGATTAAAAAAAAAGAACACAAACAAGCACTCGCGAAAGGAGACATAGCCTCACGTCTGGCAGAACACGCTTTACAACACGGACACGAACCCGACTGGGACTCAACAAAAATACTACACCGTCACATCACAAACAAGAATAGTAGACTCTTCTTAGAATCTTGGGAAACTTACAAACTACACGGGAAAGCCATTAATACATCACAACCACTTCCAGAAACTTATAAACAACTCTTACTCTGAAATGTATGAGACACCTCCAAATTAGGTAGCCCGCAGTATGGGTTTCTCATTGGTCCCTATTGGGGTTCTTCCATGATTCTATTGGAGGCCTCCCATTGGTTCTCATTGGGTTTTTCCATTCTGCGGGACTACTCTGATGAAGGGTTTTCCAGAAATTTCAAGTATAAAAAGAGACAGAAACATAACATCGTCATTACTCCTGATGAAGGACTGCTGCTGATGCGTCCGAAAGCTTGGGTGATCTTTTTCATTGCTATTTTACCAGTGTTTAACCTTTTTATGTAATTTCCTCCCTGGTACCCTGTATTTTATTTCTATTTCTCATTATTGTTAAAAATATTTGCCTCGAAGAGTTTTACCAATTTTAATAAAAAAATGTTGAATTAATTTCATTTTTGCTGAGTAAGGTGGGATTGTCAGCTTTTCTCAAATTGCTTTGCTTTAAAATTTCATAATTAGTCCAAAAGCTTTATCAGCGGCTTGTTGCGAATAGTAAACAAATTTGTGTTTTCAATTTTTTATATCATCGTGAATATTTGTTAATACATGTTTGCAGATGCAAACACATTACAGTTTTCTTATTATATAAATAGCTTTAATTAACTCATCAATACACATTGTCACCTCCAGGTGATACATTTTCAAAAGCCCACTGTAAATTTGATATTATAGACAAGTGCTGACAGAGAACTAATTTTAGAGAAGAACTAATCTGTTTCTTTACAGACTACAACGCCTGGACAAAAGTATTCAATACTTGTATTTTTATTTAATTTTACAAAAGAGGGCCTGTTTTAACCCCGTTTTGATTGGTTATTTGTATTCAAGTAAAATTGCATTTTAAGCGTGGATTAATTAGATACAAATTAAGACAAGTTTCATTTTCAAAAGTTCATTTAATCAAAAGTTGCATCAAAATTCCAGAAGCTGTGCAGGGACAAAAGTATGGAATACATTAAACATTGGGACAAAAGTATGGAATAATGACACTCAGTACTTCGTAGGCCCTCCTTTTGCTTTAATTACGTCCATAATTATCTTTGGTAATGATGAAAGAAGCCTTTTCTCATTCATAGGGATCAATTTCTCTCCAACTTTCTTGAACATCAGCTTTTTATTCATCAGTGATCGTTGGTTTCTTCTTGCTTACGCTTTTTCTTTCAGTGTGAGCCAAATATTTTCTATTGGATTGATGTCAGGACTATTGGTAGGCCAGTTTAAACATGTAATACCCTTTCTGCATAGTGAGCTTTGATGATTTTGGCCCAATGACATGATGCGTTATCATTTTGGTAAGTGTAGTCATCATCACCAAAGTGTTCTTCTGTAGTTTTCGTCACAAAATGGTTCAAAATATCCAAATATGTATATCGGCGTCTACACTTCTTTTTAGGATAGCCATCTTGTCTACACCTTTCGCTGTTATTGAGCCCCAAATTATGATGCATTTTGGAAATTTTGATGATCCTCAAAGACAGTTTTGATGAAATCTTTCATTACTCTGCCCGTAAACGTGTACGAGTGTTAAGATAACTGTGTCCACAGTTATCTCCATACCCGAGACAAATCCTCAACTCATCTGTGAACATGATTCCAATCACTTATGGACCAATTCTTGTTTTTTCGCCCATGTAAGACGAACCCTCTTCTGCTTGTCTGTTATATATATAGTTTTATTTGATATTTATAAAATCTGTAACATTTTTCTTTCAGTCTCCTCCTTGCGGTCCTATCAGAAACACGCGCCCCTTTATTCTTTCAAGCTGAATTAACCTCTCTTGGTGCTAAGCTTTCTAAGCTGAAATAACCCCTCTGTTTTTTGACAATCTTTATCAAATTTCTATCATCTCACTCAATCGTTTTTCTTAGCCGCCCACTTCTAACTTGGTGTTTGATACCCCCAGTCGCTTAAAACTTCGCTACAATCTTAAAAACAGTTCCTTGGGAACAATTAAGGATAGTAATGGCAATTGTTTTTTGCGTTTCTCCCTTATTAAACTTATCAATAATAAGAGCTCTCGTGGCTTGCGTAAATTCTCTCATATGTGTCATTATAGTGGAAGTATTGTGGTGCTGGTGCTGATTTGCATAGCTGTAATTTATGTATCCATAAACACTTCATGATGATGAATGATATCACCACACAATTTGAGGGGTAAAATCGCGATGAAGTTTTTAGTTTCGTAGTTTCCTTCCATTATTCCATACTTTTGACCCAAGGTCAAATGTATTCCATACATTTGTCTCTGCACAGTTTTAGGAATTTGAATGCAACTTTTGATTAAATAAACCTTTTGAAATGAAATTTGTCTTAATTTATGTCTAATTGATCCATGCCTGTAATTCGTTTTGTTTGATTGCAAATAGCCAATCAAAACGGGGTTAAAACAGGCCCTTTTTTATAAAATTAAAAATACAAGTATTCCATACTTTTGTCCAAGGGTTGTAATAGCAGCTGCAATTTTGTTTTACTCCTGGCTGATGTTTAAACTAAAATTAAAGATGGCATACAGTTATAATATTCATTCTACAACTTCTAGTAAGAAATCAACTCACCAGTCCTTCAGAATGTAAGTAAATTTAACAATCTATTACTAAATTATATTTACATAAATAATACTTTATACTAATGTTTTTACTTTTATGATAGTAGTTTTGATTACTGTAATTTTGGCTTTCAAAAATCACGTGTCACCTTCAGGGGACGTTGGGTATTGCACGCACCTCAATAGTAGGTTTATTTCAGTATAATGTTGCTCAGACATTTTTTTATTTCTTAGGTTTCAAGTTCACGAAATTGGGGAGGAATTAATACGATTAGATGAAGAAGATGATTATGAAAAATCGCATGTATTAGAAAATGCTGACTACGTCATTATACCTCTTATAGAAAGCAAAAACACTGATGAGGAAAGCGGCGACGAAGAAGGGCCTGGAAATCTCAACCATCTTCCTCCCCGTATTTTAGTTACTGATGCAGAAATGCATTCTCATTTTTCTAATAGGAATAGTAGAAACCACAGTCTTCTATCGCCGGACTCCATTCCGGTAAGCGAAACTATTACTATTAATTCAAAAGAAAATAACATCTAGTCTGAACCTGCAAATGTGTCCTCAGGCAAACGAAAAATAGGCATTATAAAAGCTCAAAGAAAAAATAAAAAAATAACCAAGAATAATCATCTGGTAAAAAGATGAAAATATCCTCATAAAAAAAGTCTGATGCAAGTGACGTCAATGAAGTACGAATTGAAAGTCATACGTATGCAGATATTATACCTGTTAAATGTTTTGCAATTGTCTATACAATTGAAATATTAAAATTGATTGATAGTTACATGCCAAATTTGTATGGATTGCAAAGGAATCGAAAGACTTAATGTTAACATTAAGTCTTAGAGCAAATTCTCATTGCAGTAATGAAGCACTTTCAAACACAGAAACCACACATATGCACGCGGCACTTAAAAATAATGGTTTCCCTAAACGATTCATTCTCAGAAACTGTAGTCCCAATAGTGCACCTATAAATGATACACTTCACACCTGCATATCCATTCCATACATTCATTTTGCATTTCCGAAACAATCTCTCGCATGCTTAAGGAAGCAAATATCAAAACATTGTATTCTCCTTTCACAATACTTCGCAAACAACTTACAAAAGTTAAAGATCCAGTTCCACCAGAAGATCTCACAAGTGCCATATACCAAATACCATGCAAAGACTGCAAGAGACATGACATAGGACAAACAAAAAGAATGATCAAAACAAGAAGAAAAGAAGACAAACAAGCCCTCCCGAAAGAAGACATAGCCTCACGTCTGGCAGAATACACTTTATAACACCGACACAAACCCGACCGGGACTAAACAAAAATACTACACCGGCACATCACAAACAAAAATAGTAGACTCTTCTTAGAATCTTGGGAAACTTAGAAACTACATGGGAAAGCCATTAATACATCACAACCACTTCCAGAAACTTACAAACAACTCTTACTCTGAAATATATGGGATTTTCCCAACATTAGGTGCCCCGCAGTACAGGTTTCTCATTGGTCTCCATTGGGTTCTTCCATGATTCTATTGGAGGCCTCCCATTGGTTCTCATTGGGTTTTTCCATTCTGCGGGACTACTCTGATGAAGGGTTTTCCAGAAATTTCAAGTATAAAAAAGAGACAGAAACATAACATCGTCATTACTCCTGATGAAGGACTGCTGCTGATGCGTCCGAAAGCTTGAGTGATCTTTTTCATTGCTATTTTACCAGTGTTTAACCTTTTTATGTAATTTCCTCCCTGGTACCCTGTATTTTATTTCTATATATATTTATGTGATAATCAGAATTTGCCTGAAAACGAAAGATATACAAAAGTCAAAGATTATATTCAAATGCTAAATAAAAACATCGTGAACGAATTTAAACCTGTACACTGAAGTTATTTATCCATTGATTAGATCATGATACCGTATTACAGGCGTCATTATCTGAAGCAATATATCCATAGCAAACCAATACGGTTTGGGTATAAATTGTGGTCTTTTGCTACAAGATTAAGTTATTTGGTATGATTTAAACCTCGTGAAGGTTCAAGAAGTGTGCCTCTTCCAATGCAGGATCAATATGGCTTGGGTGGTGATATTGTGTTAGAAACAGAGAGTCGACTGCCAAAGCCTCAGTTTCAGTACAATTTGTACTTTGATAATTTATGTACCTTACTCCCTTCGTTGCAAAAATTATCGGAAAATGGTAGTGGAGGTAAAGGAAAGCTTAGAGTAAGCAGAATTCAAAAGTGTCCTGTAGAAAGCAGTAAAGTGCTAAAGAAAAAGGAAAGAGGGAATTTTTCTTTTCAAGCAAGCGATCCTTTAGCAGTAGTATAGTGGCTGGACAATAATATCGTAACAATTGCGTCTAATGGTCATGGAGTTACTCCGTTAGTGAAATGAGATCGCGTAGGAAAAATAAATAGGATGAGATAAAAAATACAAGTAATTTGCCCTGCGGCTATTAAGAACTATAATTCGTATATGGGAGGAGTTGACAAGTTTGACGAAAACGTTGATGGACTTAGAGCGGCTCTTCGTGGAAAGATATGGCGGTTCCAACTTTTTGCCTTGGTTTAGATCCAGTATGCCAAAATACATGTCACATACAGTAGCGCTCATAAGTATTTTGACAAACAGTTTTTTTTTCAATTATTTATTCCACGTGTTATTCTAATTAAATACAAAAATACCTTAATAGTGAAATAATATATATTTAAAAATGTATAAAAAAGCATTTATTTCAAAGTTTGTAATAATAGAAATTATACTTGATCTTAATCTCTTGGGTCATAAGTATTTTGACAAATGTTATTTTTATAGCTCAGTCTTGTTTTGACTGATAACTTAAAAGCAAAAAACACTTCAGTGTTTAATATTTGGTTGGATAGCCACTGGAATCAATAACAGCCGTGCATCTTTTCGGCGTTGTGCCGATTAAATGTACAATGCGCTCTTGGAGAATATTTCTCCACTCACAGAACAAAGAATCGAAAAAGGTATCCTTATTTGTGTAGTTTTGGCGTCTGACACGTTTGTCTAGTTCTGACCACATGTGCTCGATTGGGTTTAAATCTGGGCTTTGACTATGTCAACCAAACATTTTCAATTCCTTTTGCTTCAAAAAACTTTTGACATGTTGAGATGTGTGTTTTGGGTCATTGTTATGTTGGGAAATCCAACGAGCGTGAATTTTCCTCCAGGTATGGGGTAGCATATGATTTTTAAGTATATCACAATATTTGAAGCGATCCATGTTTCCATTAACACAAACTAGAGGTCACCCAATGGCAGTAAAAACACCCCCATACCATAACGCTTTCTTCCCCATACTTTTTGGTGGGAACTTGGTATTTGACAGCGTTTTTTTTTTGGAAGGCGCCGAACATACTGAATTCCTTCAGATGAGAAAAGATTAAACTTGATTTCATCACTCCAGAGGACAGACGACCAGTTCTTAGTAGTCCAGTTTCGATATTTTTGGGCAAAGCTAAGTCGAGCCTTTCTATTCTTTTTAGATATAAGAGGCTTCTTGCTTGGTCGGCGACCATCTAAATTTACTTCATTTAGACGTCTTTTTATGGTGGAAACGTGCACTTTAATTTTATAATTTTCCTGTAAATCATCTTTTATGTCTACAGCAGTTAGACGGGGATTAGCTACAGATTTTTTTCTGAGCGTTTTATCAGTTCTGCTCGACGTTTTTCGTAGCGGTCCGGACATAGGGTTATTGGACACAGTTCCCCTGTTATTGAAAACTTTATTCCACACACTTACAATTTGTCTGGATAGATAATCGCGAGCTATACTTGCCTGAGAGAAAATTTCTTTTAAAGCTGCAATTACAGCTTTTTAAGTCTTCAGAGTATTCCTTTTCTTTTGGCATGCCTTCACAATCAAAATTGACTAAGAGAAGGCTTTTTGCAAAATATAACACATTATTTAATTAAGTATATCTACGAAAACAAATTACTAATTAGCATGTAAAAACACTTTTGAACACGAATTTTCTTATTTGAACTGAAAGAAAAGGCTTATACAGCGCTAGTTCCTTGTTATTGTAGAATGTGCAACTCTGGAGTGAATCACGATATATCCCAATGCAAGTGAATGCTTTAATATAGATGTCGTTGGTGAACAAAATCTCTTTGTAAAAATACCCATGAGCGCTACTGTATACAAATCGTTTACTCCAAATGATAACATGACCTACTGACATTTCCGGAGAAATATTGTTCAGGTGTACTGTGGATTCTATGGAACCAAACCTAAGCAAGGAACAGCACGAGGTTCTGTTGGAAAAAGAACCCCAGAAGAAAAGTACGGCTCTCCAACGAAGCTAACGAACATCCAAGGGAAAAGTGTTTACAACGGCTCTGTGGTTCTTGCCACGAACATACGCGAATTTTGTGCAAAAAAGTATAAGGTAGGATTTCATATCCATTGCTAGTATGATTTTCATGCAAAAATTTAATTACCACTTAAAAAACACAAATGTATTTTTATAACCATTTCTGTTGCTAATATTCCTTTTTATCAGGCTGTTTCTAACTTCTTGGTTTATATGCAATGCGTCTTACGTCATCTGTAGGTGAAAGGGCTTTTTTCTAAAACTGGTTTAGTTTTTTCCAAAATTGTTAATTAATTATTATAACCGAATAAAATAAAGAACATTTTCAAAAAATAAAAGATATTTTCAAAAAATAAAGGGTATTTTCAAAACATAAAGGGTATTTTCAAAACATAAAGCATATTTTAAAAAAATAAGGGATGTTTTCAAAAAATAAAAATATTTTTCAAAAAATGAAGTTTTTTTTTATCCTAACTTAGGGAAATGTAGGGTTAAGTATCTAGGGATGTCTTACTTTACGCAGTTACTCCGCCTTCCTCAAACGTTTGCAATTATAATTGCTTTCCAGCAAAACCGGACGAATTTATATTTACCAGTAGAATAGGATGAATCTACATTTTATATTGTAATGGAGTGATCTTGTATTTAGGTTTGTGTTTATTGAAAGACTTTATCCTTTTTGAGAAAACAACAGCAATTTTGTAACCGATTAGAGAAAATTAGAAAAAAGAACATTAAAAGCATCAAATAGTGAATATTTCATAGCATTTTTTTAAATTGAATAAAATTTATCTCCTCGTATTTCACATCGTATACCACGAGGTTTACAGAAGTTAAAACACTAACACATATATTGAAAACAAAATTAAATACAATAAAAGAGTAGCTAAAACATATATATATATATATATATAATAAAAGTTAAAACTCCAATTTATATACAAAAGACCGAAATGCAGAACAAGTCTCTTTCGACGTCACTAAATAAAAAAAAACGACGGTGGCCAAGAAATAAACAGTTTCTGTAAGGTGGCCTCTAGGGTGTCTCTGCTACAAGTACTGAGCACAATTTAAAATAATGTGCTCAACATTATCTTCGCCGTCACCACAACTGCAAAATTCACCTAAAGGGAGTTTGAAACGCTTCAAGTAGCTTCCAAAATTTTCATGTTTATTCAAAATTTGAATGAATTTGATGTTTGTTGTGAATTTTTTAACTTCACCCTGTGAAAAATAGTCAGAAAAAAATTTTTGGTCCACTGAGCCTCGGGTGATCGGAGATATTCTGCATTCCAATTAGAGAGAGAGCATTTTTCTCGAAAAAGCCTCTCCAGTGGGAAACAGAGACGCTCAGGTGAAGTTCTATATTTAGATGGGTGGCTAGCTTTGCCAAGGCGTCAGCCCTTTCATTGCCAAAATTTCTGCAATAACCACGGACATGAGCAAAATGGATGTCTGTATCCAAATTTCGCATAGTTTTAAAATTGTTTGTACTTCAACAATAAGATTCTCTACAGTATTAATGTTCTGCGAAAGCTGCAACGAAGAAAGAGAGTCACTTCAAATCAAAAATTAAATTGATCCCAAAACGAAAGTGAACTCATGAATATATTTCACTGAGAGATTTAAGCACAACAACTCAGCCTGAAAAACAGAACAATTATTGCAAATTCGATATTGCTTATATTCTCTTTCTTTTCCATTTTCATACACCACAAAAGCAAGGCCAACTCTGTCATTCACTTTACTTCCATCAGTGAAACAAATTAAATGATAATTCTCGAGAATATCATCAGAAAATAAAAGTTGATATGGGGTTTCTATTTATGGGATGCGGCAGACAGGAAATATGAAGATTACCATTGAGGGAGGAAGGAGGAACTGGAAATAGATTCTCTCATAGCAATATTGCTCAAAATTTCAATGTCGATGGATGAATACAAGAGATAACAAAAATGGCCTCATAGCTAACAGTTCTGTAGCCACGAACAATTCTAAGAAGAAACCTTCTCTGAATTTCTCTAAGGAGCTTATAGTTAATTTTCTTCTCTAAGAAATTCCCCAAAACTCTTGATGCATATGAAATAAAAGGAACAATGATTTGTTTATAAATTAACATAAGAACATCCATTTTGAGTCCATAAGTATTCGTAGAGATTTTATACAAACCGAAAAAATTTTTTCGCATTTATTTGTGAGGTATGAAATGTGATTCTTCCACTGAAATTTGTTATCCAGGGTAACTCCCAAATATTTAATTTGCATAACTTCTTCGATAGGAACATCCCCAAATGATAGACTGATTCTACAATCAGTACTTAATTTTTTATGCATCATCAAAACTTTATTTTTGAATGGATTAAATTCCAGTTTCTAATGTCTTGATCATTGAAAAGTAACATCGAAAATATCTTGAGACAAGGATCAAGCATCAGTAAATTTTTGCTTTGAACAATTAAAAGAAGGTCATCAGCAAAAGCAATACTAGAACAATTCTGGAAAGCAGATAATTTACACAGAAAATCATACATAATGAGATTCCACAGAAAAGGCCCAGAGACGGAAACTTGAGGACATCCCTTTGCCAAACAATAGTCTTTGGTAATATTGCCCAGTGTAAGTTCTGAAGTGCGAGCATGCAAAAAAACTTTTAATTAAATAAAATATGTTTCCAGGCACATTAGCATGTTTTAGCAGCTTAAGAATTCCTGGCAACCAAGCGTTATCGAAAGCTCCTCTTATGCCAAGGAACAACAATATTGTAATGTAATTTTTCCGCTTACCAAGGTAAACCGAATTACATAAATGTAGAAGTGCATCTTCAGTTGACCGCTGTGGTGTAAAACCGTGGTGATCATCACTCAAATAATCTCCATTCCTCAAATGCCAATTTAATCTGTTTATGCAGAGTTTCTCGTTACCTAAACGTGGAAAAAGGCTGGTGCATCTAATATTATCAATACGAACGTGTTTAGTTTGACTGCCTTTAGGTATGAGCACAACCCTAGCCTTCTTCCAGAGTTCCGGAAAAAATCCCTCGTCCAAACATGTATTAAATAAATCACAAAGGAAGGAAGGACACGCATTATGAAAATTTTGAATCATTTCATTTGTTATCCTATCCGGTCCAGGAGCTTTGCCAAGCTTTAACTTTCTTATAACATCATCAATTTCGGCCTTTGGAAAAGAGAAGTCATCATCTACATCGTAAGGAGCAATCATTTCTGACTGAAAAGGTTTATGTAAATCTTCATCATTGAGTACGTTATCAGGAGGAAAATACTTTTTCATAATGGAATCAATAGTATCTTCAAAGGATGAAGTAACCAGACCCGAAATTTCAATTCTTTTACTAAAATTCGTTTTGACACCGAATGTATGAATTTTCCTCCAAACATTTTGCATAGTTATGATCTCGAGAAACTTCCTTCAAGAATTAAGCTTGCTCTCTTTCAGTAAAGACGAATACTTCAGCCTTATTTGGAGATACTTTTCCTTAAAAACCTTCCTGACGGTAGAATTTGTTTGCTCTTTGGTATCTTCTTTGAGCTGCATTTAAATATTTACGTAAACAGGCGATCTCGATTGACCACCAAGGAACACTATGCATTCTAGTTCTCCTCAGTGGGATCGAAATATTTGCAGTAGAGATGATTAATTGGTTTAATTCTAACACAACATTCTCTAACATTTCCGGACAATTACAAACCTTCAAACAATTTAGAATTTCTTCGATTTTATTAACACAGCAGCTCTGAAATCGACGCCAGTTTGCTATTTTAACCAGTTGCTATTTTATAGCATTGTATAACAAAAAAAATAAAATTAGATGCTAATTTAAATAAAATAAAAATAATATCACTGTCAGTATAGAGAAAAAGAATTAACAGAAATGGCCGACCAAGATACGTTGTTCTATATGCGACCGCAAACAGATAAGAAAAATTGCTTACATTAAATGCGAAAGCCGAATTAATTAAATACACGACAACCGTGTTGGAATTATGCGATCTAATTAATATGGTGATCATTATCTGTTCTGGGACAGGTGAAAAAGATAGGAAATAATTAATCAAACTGAATGTGAACGAAAAACGATGAACTTTTACCAAAGGCTTGTTTGCTTTATATAAACCTAATTCTTTGGTGGTAATGTAGCATTTTTTAATTAAAGATTAAATCAATTCCATTCTTATTTCCAACAATTAAATCATGGAAGCATGCAATTAATTATAATTTAATATTTCACTTCAAGCAAACAAATATGTTATAGAAATGCCAAATCTATTTGCTATCTATTACTATCTTTTGGATCCGATAGAGACTAGAGCGTTAAAAGATGGTAGATCGTACAAATGCATTGGAAATACAGGTTGAAGTACATTGGAAATACACGATAAAGCGTATTGAAAATACAGGCTAAAATGTGTTTGAAATATACGTTAAGGTGGGTTGAGAAAATATTTGCGTCATGTGTAAATTTAAATCAGAATTGAAATAAGAATCCTTGCTGGCCTAAAATGGACTCTTTTTAAATTTGATATATCTTTTACAAATATAAAAGCATTTTATCATCTGACAGGAAAACGTATCTGCAGAAGATTAGCTCTCCTGGTTCAGGACAAAATCCATTAATTATTTGTAATACCTGTGCCGTATTCTAAACAGATTGTAAATACGGTAATTATTACCTTAAATCATAGTTCACATTTATCCACACCTATACTTAAATTTTAATCGAACTCTAAAATAAATTGTATGAAGAAAACCTTAGTATTTATATATAGAGTCCACTTTTTATTTCGACATTCAAATGTAAGCAAAATGGCAATATACAAATGCGAGTATATAGTAGTTGTTATAGAATTCAATAGCTTTAATTACGTGTGTGCTGTTATCGTTCGCAGGTTATTGCAGAATAAACCTATTATCATATCAGAGAAAGTAGCTTACCTAATATTATAGCACATATGCTAAAATGTGGAGTTAGAATTACACATCCAAATTTTGGAATATATTGTTCTGCTGTAACGTGCTACGAATGTTGCTAATGTTTCTAATATACGCCAATATTGATAAGGCAGGGAGTACAATCTACGCGGATGCTCAAAAACAAAGATTTAATAATGGGCGAGGGGAGAAGTAATAATGGAGGGAAAACAAAGTATTAATAATAAATGAAAAATAAAGAATTGATGACAAAGAAAAATGTTATTAGTGAGGTTTCTCCATAGAAAATATATTAGGCCAAACAAAAATCTAAGAAAAGTAGAGTTATCCGGAATGTTAACTTATTCGAGATAAGGATACTCCACTGTATTAGTTGGATAAGATTTCTTTTATCTTTAGACATTTCTGTCTCTTAGAAATTGGTATATACAAGCTATCGAAAAATACCCACATACAACAATACTCCATGGAAGATTTTGACAAAACGACGACGTTAATAATTGCGAGGAATTACTGCTTTATGTGCTAATTGCAATTACATTATAGCATATCGTAACAAAACTCGACGTTCCATTTCTTACTAAAACCACTTACAAACCAAAATCTCAAACCTCTTTCCATATATTTATGTTTAGTAGAAATGCAAAACTTCCATTGTGTTTAAAAAGCTTGCCTTCTTTAATCACAACTTACGTTTATTGAGAAAATTTGAATCATAACGTCGCACATGCTACATATTTTACATAATATTAATAGCCAGATGCAACAATTTGCATTTTTTCATTTATTTTTCTGCTGATTACAAATATTGTATATATACTCTAAAAATGCGGTACAATAATACAACATTATAATAATGATTTTATTTTATAATTTACGGATATTAATTTTACACTTTAATTTTTATAAACATTTTATAATTAAATGAGTGTACCGCTATTAAATACAGCACTACACTATCTAACAAGCCCATGGACCCCCTCCGTCCGTCCCCTTACAGTACAACACTCCTTTGCGAAAATATTAATCAAGCAAAACAGACTAAATTACAAATCAGTATTTAATAAGTGTCATAAAATCAAGGATTTTAATTCCTTTTTAAAACTATTATTTTTATTTTTTAATTATTAAGAATTTTGTTCCAATGTTTAGGACCCCCACCCAATGTATTTATATTTTATAGCAAGTAATTGCATTTTGCAGCCTTGGGTGCAAGTATAATTCCAAAACTTGCGTTGTTATTATGCTCCGATCCAACATTACAATATCAGAATATTTATTATTTTTTACTCTTTGACACATAATAAATATTCTATAAATTGTATTGTTTTTGAAAGAGAAAATAATGATTTTTACTATTTGTATTGGATTTTTGCAAAACATGTATAAACCTTTCTTATAAAATCTCACTTTTATTAATATCATATTTTTCTGTTAATCTTCAGATAGTAATAAAATAGATCAAATGAACATTAATTAATGCATTATGCAATCTAATTCTAACCTTTGTTGTTAAATATTCAGATAATGTATTAATAACTCCTATACTTTTACCAATTTTAGTGCAGACATAGCACACCTAATCATTCCATGATAGATCACCTCCAAAAATTTATATCTATTAACCATCTCCACAACGTTGCAATTAAAATTATATTATTATCATTTAATTTTTTTCAAACCATTGGTCAAAAAATTATAGCTTTGCTTCTATTTGAATTTTCTTTCAAAGAGCATTCACAAAAAAACCATTCAAAGTAAATATTCGTTTTATAATTTATCTACAATATGAAATCATCTAAATGATGTCCCAAAGATAGTATTGTAGTATCATCAGTGAATGAATTTTTTATCCCTGTGGTTATTAAAAAAATCATTTATATAAATAAGAAATAAAGGTCCTAAAACGGAACCCTTCTGTACTCCATATTGTAAACTTATCAGATCTGATGACGTTTCGTTAATCTGAACGAACTGTTCTCTCCCCGAGAAGTAACTCCTTATTAGCTTATAAACCTTACTTATGAACACATAATTCCAAAACTTCCCGAGTAAAATTTCACGACTCAAACTATCAAAAGCTTTTAAAATATCACAAAAAACCGCTACTATGTCATTATTTCTATCTAAAATATTATAGATATAATATATAACATGAATTACCACCAATTCAGTGTTTTCATTTTTCCTAAATCCAAAATGTAGTTCATCCAAAATTGAATTTCTCACTATGAATTCGTTAATTCTAGTAAATATTAATTTCTCAAATAACTCAGCAAAAACATTCAAAAGGAATGTTAATCTATAATTCTTTATATCACTTTTTTCATTTTTACCTGATTTATAATCGGTATTACTTTTGCCACTTTCATATCTTCTGGAATTACGTTTTCTGCAATGCATTTATTAAAAACACTTATTTTTCTACTAATGACTGATCGATTTTAGGAAATGTTTTGAAAAAGGTTTTGAAAAACACAATTTTATTGGTACTATTTCGCTCGCGCATTTTAATATTATAGAGGCCATAATCTGTTCATTTTTATTTTTCTATATCGTAATTGTATTTGGCTGCATACACTAGAAGAAGATTTCGAAGAAAAGAAAATCAGCCGAGTGTTCAGCTGCGTTGAGTTAATAGAAAATAGCTTTACCTTGAAGCTGCTTAAAAAATCGTACGTCGCTAGCCTATTCTGCTCGTGAGAAAACTGTTAATAAAATGTAAATGGGGAGAGAAGAATTTACTATGCAAATCCTTAAAACGCCCAGCATTGCAAATATTATCTTCTAAGAGCTGCAAATGCTTTTGAAACTCCCTAAACATATCCATTACATAGAAATTGAAAGCTTCCTTGGTTTCGCATCTTCAGCATTATCATTACAACTTTCTTTATGAGCCCAACACAAATTTGTTTGACTACTGCGAGTTCTTTTCGTATCATAGAGCTTAAAGGATTACGAATATGTTCATCAGGGAGCAATGTTTTCCAACACGTATTCCAGAGTACTGTAATGATCTTACCGCAAGCCTCCATAATGGTATCCACGTCATTATTTAGGTCCAAATTCTTCCAAAATTCGTCCGTACTTACCTTGTAATCTGCTATGGCTGCAAGCAACTTTGCTGCACATCACAAGCAGGGGAGTAGGAATTCAAAAATTATAGGGAAATAAGCCGCTTTAATAAAGATCATGTGATTCCGCGATAAGGAGGACAACGTGCCTTGATATTCAATGGCAGAGACTTATATCTCCTGAGCTACCTTTCCTACGTCACTAGAGGCAAATAGTAAGTTTTAAAAGTTAACATGGGCTTTGATCCATGAATTGAGAAGAGATGTAGATGATAAGAGAGAAAGTGAGCCCCATTTCTCTTTTATCGCCTTTGCATGCTGTATTTGTGCTTTACAGTGTAGGGATAGTTCAGACCATGTTACGTTAGAGCCTAAAGTTTAAGAGATTCTCCAAAATCTAGCTCCCAGGGAATCAAACTCGAATTACAGATTGTTAAAAAAACTGTAGACATGTGGTAATAGCGAGAGTCAATCCAGTATTTCTTGCACTGTACACAAATGCTAGCTCTACGTGACAATACGTCTGTTAAAAAAATGTTTCTTTTATTATTATTCTATATTTTTCATCTGTTAATAATGTGGTAGTTAGAGGTATTTAGTTGGAGAAACTGAATTCAACGAAATGTATGGTAGATGTTACTTAACTTGATACCACACATACTAAGTTGAACGTTTATTTTAAATCAGAAGGTAAATTTAAATTGTTAAAGTTATGTACATATTGTCTTGCAGTATTGCCATGTTGAAAGATTTATATAGGGCTGAGTATGCTCTAGAAGCTTTGTAGTGAATGGCTGACTTACAACGCTTAGTAATTAAGGTGCTAATAACGGGAGAGGGAAAATCACTGGCAGACAGGGCTTATATAAATTAATTCATCTAGTGGCGAAAGCAGCCCCACAATTGGATATTGACTCGCAAGGGTAAACATCATGGGGACACGGTATAAAATCTTAGATCATACAATTCCCTCTAAAATAAATTATAATTCTTTGTTTTTGAGCTTAGAGAATGTACTGAGTAGGAAAAAATATATTTTTCAACTTCTCTCAATTTAATCTGATGACATAGCACTACGCAGAATAAATACAAATGGAAAAACAACGTTTAAAAGCGTAGTAGAAATTTTATTAATCAAATTTCAACGCGTTTCGGACGGACTTTGGCCCTCTCTCGTCAAGAATACAGTTCCGTCTGGTACGAAAATAAACAACAAAGTGTTGCCAATTCGCTGATGGGCTGTGTTGCCGGTTAGATCTCGTTTCTGGTTAAAAAGTTACTATTCAGGTCGACTGTCGCTCCATCTGTCGGTGATGAATTCGACTGTTAAATTTTTATGAATTATATCGGCTACATTGAATGAGGTGGGGTGGTAGGCGATGGCTGTAGCTCTGAAAGTATGTTTCTCCAAGCTTGACTGAAGAAAAGCGTGGACCTTTGATCATTTACAATATCCCCGGAGGGTTTTGTGAATAAAAAAGGCTTCCAAAAAATCCAATTCTACAGAAGACTTGGGTTGATGAATGATGGTGGAGCCATAAAAATTAAATTTATGATTAAATTTAATTTCATGCCGATTCCCAGCAGTGGACTGCAATGGAGGATTTATTGAATTAGGCCGTTTTACGTATCTTTGATGCTTTTTTAAAAGAGCAGAAAATTAAATTTTCATGGCGCCACCATCATTCATCAACCCCAGTCTCCTGCAGAATTGGATTTTTTGGAAGCAATTTTTATTTACACTTACTCCGGGGATATTGTAAATGATCAAAGGTCCATTCCATTCATCAGTCAAGCTTGGAGAAACCTGCTATCAGCGCTTCAACCATCGTCTACCACCCCATATGATCCAATGTAGCCAATATAATTAATAAAAATGTATTAGTCGAATTCATCACCGATAGATGGAGCAGCAGTCGATCTTAATCGCAACTTTTTAACTAGAAATGAGATCTAACCGGCAACACAACCCATCCGTGAATTGGTAACACTTTATTGCTTATTTCCGTACCAGACAGAAGTGTATTCCTGACGAGGGAGGGCCAAAGTCAGTGCGAAACGCGTTGAAATTTGTCGAATAAAATTTCTACTACGCTTTTAAATGTTGTTTTTTTATTTGTATTTTCTCTCAATTTATTTTAAGAAGGCATAATAATCACTCCCGTAGTATATTTTCGTATTATCGATACAAATTGTAGCGACTTCTCTACGCTCAATTGGAAATATAGCTAAGCCACTCAGTCAGAACACAGATTAACAATTAATGGACGCAGACGATCAGACACAACTCACTAAGAGCCTTAGAGATAAATAACAACATTTATTAACGTGATATTATAGGCTACAAGTAGTAAAGACTCTGTTCTTGAGAAATGGTGTATCAAACCAAGTCAAATTGCAAGGAACCAAGCGAACACTGGCTCACCTTCATCGAAATGTGATTGGTGCAGTTGCTAAAACAAGTTAAATACACTTTAACTATTGAATTATTAACTAAATGAACAAGTTAGTACAATGCCTAAATAAGTACAAATCCTCCTAACTTGGGCTTATCTGTCCTTCGGCAGTCCTCGGCTCGGCTGGGACCTCACGCTAAGTTTACGGTCATACACATTCTCGCCACATAGTGTGTAAATTCCAAACTACCGTCTTAGGTTATTAACTACCTGGAGAAACACCACATACTGTAGGTCTCCAAGGATCAACCTACTTTTATAAACAGTGTGACACAATTCAACCTGATTCAATACCAAATAATTCTCGAAACAATTGTAAAAAGTTACTCGATTAGATCATTACAAGCTGTGTTATTGTTGGCCTTTCTGACGAAAATAACCCACGGCTATTGAAACAGATGTAAACGATTTAACTGTATTAAACTGTCATATAATGGTCAACACACAAAGCCACCGGGGCGAGTTTTTGTGAGTTAGATTAGTCAGTTGTATTAAACTGTGTTAATTTGTGGCCTTTTCAATTAAATCGATTAGATTAGTTACGTGTCAGCACAATATCACAGTTTAAAAGCCAGTTAGAATCTTATTACTTTTAGGAGCACCATAAACGAATTCAACAAAATTACAATACCAGAGAAACGTTAATCTCTATAAATAGATAAATACAAACACTATCATTAAAACTAACTAAATACTGTAAAAGTACTTAAAGGTTATTTCTTGAAGCACAGGCCTGGGTTCTTAGCAGGGATGAGTGTCGATCGTCGATGTTTGCTTTCGACGTTCGATGTTTTCACCATTGATTGTGAATGATGTTCTGAGACCATCGATGTTTTTACTGTAATGACCAATTGTTTTTTTAATGCAAAAGATTTATAATTTAGTCTTAGGTTTGGATGTTTTAAATTCCTAGTTTTAATAAAACCATCCAGAATTACAGATTCACGATAGCTTATGTTTAGTCTTGGGCAGAGTGGTTCAATCTGCGGTCCTCGACTGCATTCAAGAAAATTATATTGAAGCCTAAAAAATTTAAGTCTGCTTGTTAACCTATATTTAATTGTTTACATAAATTTTTATAGAATTAATGGTCTCATTTTACATATACTCATTTATTCATGGAAAAAAACATACCAGGAAATCAATAATTATAAAATACAAGTACGATAATTCTGAAATACTTTTTGAGTACAGGTATCAAAAACTACATAGCAGTTAACACGATAGAATATACATCTGTTTGTCATTAAATTTGTTTAACGATTAAATCTTTAATTATTTGATCATATTTATTAATAATAATATTTATTTGATTATAATAATATTTATTTGATTATAATAATATTTATTTGATTATAATAATATTTATTTGATTATAATAATATTTATTTGATTATAATAATATTTATTTGATTAATTATTTGATTACATATTTAATTAAACATAACAATTATATATATTAAATATATTGCGAACACTTTAATTTAAGATATTGAAATTTAATTCAATGTGGGCCCATGCGTTTTGTGTTGAAGTATTTGTGTAGTCTACTTGACATAAAATTTGGGCCACCCTATTCGAAGGTTTAACTGACTACGCTATCGGGAATCGGTAAGCCTATGTATTAAGTACCTTACACATGTAATTAGGTTGGCGACCACTGGTCTTATATGGGTGGGAGTAATTCCTTATCTGGGTTACTAAAAAGACAGAAATGTAGTGCATTAACGTCTTTAGAAAGAAACAATGCTCTGTTGTTTTTCAGGACGGTCTACTAAACTAGTATCGAGTAGTATCTAACTACTTAAAAGTTGTTTAAAAAGTAAAATGTCTTGAATAATATATTGCGACTTTCATCCTATAATGTATTGTTGTAAGAAAGTTCATGGCAGTATAGAGCAGTTCAGAAATGACAGGGAGCATGAATTTGAAGATATTTGGATTTTTGCATCAAAAGGAAAACGCGAAA
>QLNU02015360.1:60838454-60867245 GCA_006491805.2 Dysdera silvatica
AAACTTGATTTTTTTCAACTTCTTTGTAGCCAAAAGTATGGTCAATATGCGAGATGTTTCCCTTTAGAAAACTTAAGGATTTCTATGGCCAGATTTTTGATTATAAATGTTTAAAACATGAAATACAGTATTATGTACTTCTGATGAATTTGCTGCGAAACTAGTTTATGACTTAAAATTTATGAATGAAAATCAACTTCAAGTTACATTTAAGTAAATTTATAAGTTACAAGAACTTGTCATGAAAATTCCAAGCTCTACCACTACAGTCGAACGTTCTTTTTCGGCCCTAAAGAAAATTCATACTTGTTATCGAGGAACACAAACACAAGAAAGGCTATGCGGCTTAAGTTTACTAGCAATTGAAAAGACATTATTGCTGTAACTGAAAGAAAAACTTCTGTTTTATAATGATTTCTAACGCATTTTCTAATTAGAAGAATGGAACTTGTGTATAAATAAACAACCAAACGAGGTAATTCAACCTTTCTTTAATCATCTAATCAAACCAGAAACGCAAATTCTATATGTTTTTAAAATAAACAGCGTACGAGAAACTTAGTCGTTGGTTAATGTGAAATTGTATTGACCATATTTTAAATTATATTAATTGATAAATTAAAGCATTCAATGATATCCTACAATTAATTATATGGAACCAAGTAAGGTGAGCACTGATGTGATGTGCATATTTAAACCTTTCGAACAGTGGCGGTGCTGGACAAAAACATTTGGGGGCACAAATTCCTTCCTATATGCAGTAGAGCCGTTTAAATTTGTTCGTTATAATTCAAAAATAAAATTCGGTTATGTTTTGGGGGCCATAACGCTACCAGGCCCTAGCTTGGCACCGCCAACGATTTAAGACATCGATAACAACGTAAGCAACTGTTTACATTAATGTTAATTTTGTAACATGTGTAGTACACCCAGCCGAAACGGTCACGCGAAGCCACTGACATTTATGTATTATATACAATTTTAAATTCTACAAAATGCAACTTCCTTTTTTTAACATAAATGCAGAAAACATTTGTCGGATAGATGTTTTAAAAATTTATTTTAAGAAAACATTTATATAAAAAAAAAGTTTCACTTCGTGATAGTTCTAAAGTGAAGTTTATTCTGCAGTGTGCTTTGTATTTTTTGGCACATTCTGCTTTGGGGCTTGCAAGTTTCTAATGTTTGTCTTGAACGGTTTTGGAAGATATATCAATTCGAAATAATAACAAGATCGGAAAAGTAAAATCGGAAGAAAATTTGTTTACTCTCTTTCATCTGCCATAGGAACTCATGCAGAAACCTTTAAATACTTGACGTTTTAGGGAGGATCTAAGAAGAAAAGACTAAAATTAAAAACAATTTGCAACCAGAAAAATTGAAAGCTACTTTTTTGCATGATAAAATGAAAATCAATTTTTTGAAACATTTTCGGTATTAGTTTCTCTTAAAAAATGTTGGATGCATTTATAAAACTTTGTGTTATTAAAAAAATACTAGCAAAAAATGAAAGTATATCCTAGCTCTACAAAAGTGATTATAGGATTTCAGGGAAAATGGCTTAATACAGCTTAATACATAAATATATCTTTAACTAATTCTCCAAACTTGCTAAATTGATGCACGTTTAAAAACACTATTTTATAACAAATTATTTGGAAATATTTTTACTTTTGAAAAGTACCAATAATTGCAAAAATAAAATACATATCTGAACTTGTCAGTTCCACGTGAAAAAGCACAATTCAAATGAAATTTTTCCGAAAAAAAAAAAGATATGATGAAAGTACAACATAAAACGCTTTCGTTTAAAATCCGCCTGCAGAGTTACTGATGAATTGTGTTCGAATGGGTAGATTAGGAAAGATTTCACATAACCAAGTCTTAAACTTCCGTTTATTATACGCATAATTATACGCTAGACTAATATCATAATAGTTTGAACTCCATTTTATTTTTTGACTTTTCGCCAACTTTTAAGGTATCTTGCCCCACTGTGCGTCGTAAGAAATGGGCATACAACGGCGAAAAGGGTTAATAAAATGTGTTCTTTGGTTCACAAACATCATTTAGTTCACAAATCCGAATTTAATTTTTGAATTATAACGAACAAATTTAAACGGCTCCACTGCACATAGGAAGGAATTTGTGCCCCCAAATGTTTTTGTCTAGAACCGCCACTGTTTGAAAGGTTTAAATATGCACCTCACACCAGGGTTCATCTTACTTGGTTCTACATAATTAATTGTAGGATACCTGTGAGTTCCTTAATTCTTCAATTAATTAAAGATAAATTAGAATAATTGAATTATTTAAAATTAGTTCCACAAATTTGGATATTAATTTCTTACATTCGCATAATTGTTCATTTGGCATTACATTAGGAAATACACTGTACTTTTCGAAAGCTAAAGTTAAAGTTAACTGTAAAAGACACATTATGTTTTACATTACGTTATCAAGAAATTGCACAGATCGCACAATCGGTTCAGAAGCAACTAAAAACATGAGAAATCACTGACCTGCTTTTATGTAAGAAATTACCACTCTTCCTTTTTTTTCTCGTGAATGCCAAAGTAAAGCCAAAATTCCGCATTCGCGCCAAATGACAAGAATGAACTTCGCCTCATTGAACGTTTCGTAGTATGACTCTCGTGTGTGTAACACAGGAAAGCTACATTTCAGTATTAATTTTAAAAATTCATAAAAATTCAGGAATTCATTTCCGTGCAAAGAATTTTTCGGCTTCCATTAGTACTCGTAAAGACTATTCTGATAAGGGTTCTGATTCAGGATGCGAGAGGCACTTAAAATAGTTTCTTTGTTAAAAGCATTCCAATTTTCCCTTAGCTTGTGATATCTCCAGGCCTTTCGTCAATCTGTATTTGGTTTTTTTTTATTTTACAGGACAAAGTTTCAGAAAATAACAATCGTGGCCTGAGGCATGGGCGCCCATATGAGTACTTTTAGGGGGGGGCTGAGAAATATTATTACCTCCTTCTCAAAGCTGTCGAGAATTTTAGTGAATGTACAAGATACCAAAACGCTACAAAAATAATTGATACTGCTTGACAATTAGTAATGAGCTAAAAAGTACCTTATTTTAAAATGTGACTGTAAAACTTTTGAAAGTAAATGCGTAGCAGGTTCGGGCAAATAAAATTTTTAAACGGCTAGGGATACTCGGGCCTCCTTTGCCATCATACGGGCGCCCATGGCCTGAGAGGAGGCCGGGGGGAAAAGCTAACAATAATGCCAGCTTGACTAGCCCTAGTTACCTTTGAGCAAAATAGCACAATGTAGATTTAGTATTCACAAAGGAGATAAAATCTTTAAATTAGTAAGGCAAAATTGGCACAATAATCACGAAATGATGCATGGGGAATATGTCTATACATATATGAATGTGATAATAATAAATAAGAACGAATCGAGCGAGTATGAGAAATGTTTGGACGTCCATTACAACTATCCACATCGCGCTCTAATTAGCCAAACATTTACTGAATGCTTAGCAGAATCTTCCGTAGACGGCATTTCATTCCAAGCCGAATATCTCAGCACGTATTGCTACTCGACATTGGCTTTTGAATATTCTAGTGTAACATGTAAAGTTTTCTATCCTCAAAACTGGTTAAAACCGTCATTAACAAAGTGTTTGGTCAAAATTGTCAGTTACAAATTCGATGGCTGCTGTATCTGTGCATCCTTATTGCTTATTTGAGGTTTTATTAAGAGCAAATGATAATTTCAGAATGTGTCAAGGTGAAAATGCCCCTTGTGAAATACTCACTACGAAAGCATTGCGGTATCTTGAGTAATTATATTTACTTTTACACTATGACTGCATAGTTTCATGGCAGCTATACCGGTTTAAATATAAGGTGACTCACAATACTCTCCCTGAAAGTAAAAGTTTAAATCTGAAGGACTAGTTGAGTAAATAAGCCCATATTTTGGGGTTAACCATAGTCACTACCGGTAAATTTTTTTTTTTGCCTATAATCACATCATTCCTTTTTTTCCGTTAAAGGAATTCTTCCAATTTCTTTGAATATATACCAAAAGTCACCCCTACGCGGTGTTGCTCTTGTGCAAAGCTATACATACAGGTGAAGGATCATCCCCATATGTTTCTACAACTAAATACAGCTATGCATTCAGGTGAAGTATCACCCCTATAGGTTACTACCCATGTATACATCTATGCATGCACGTGAAGTATCACCCTTATACACGGGTTTCCATAAATTAAGCAACAAATGGAAAAAACGTGATAACTCATAAAATATACAAAAAAATTTGGATGAAATTTGGTGAAAATCTTTATCATACCATATGTAACTAAAAAATGTAAGAACATGTGATACAAAGCATTTACATTTTGTATAAGCTATACAAATAAAAAAAAGTCAGAAATACAGGTGTCACAATGAAATAGTAAAAAGTATCTCAATACAAAATGTGGTTACCTCAAACAGTAATACAGGCCCGACAGCGTTGTTCCATGCTGCTAATGATGTTGTCAATGAATTTCGTGGTTTCAATGCCCATTGTTCGCGCAAAGCAATTCTAAGCTCCTGTAGGGTTCAGGGAGGGGGTGGAGTCCAACAGCACGCCCCACGAGAGCATCTCAAACATGCTCTATGGGAATCAGGTTAGGAGAGCGTGCTAGCCATTGCATTTCGATTATAGTCTCTTCTTCAATTTACAGCTGCACGAGACAAGCTGTGTGAGGGCGGGCATTATCTGCCTGCAGTACAAATGTATCGCCAATAGCAGCCGCATACGGTCGAACAATGGGGTCAAGGATCTCGTTTCTAAACCCCTGAGCATTAAGGTTGCCATGAGACAACACATAGAGGGCAGTACGTCCGCCTAAAGCTACGCCTCCCTATACAGGCAAAGTACCTCCACCATATGTGTCCCTTTCCTGCATAAGAGAGGGCTGATATCGAGTACCAGCCTCTCTCCAGATGAAAACTCGTCGAGAATCACTCTGCAAAGCAAATTTCGACTCATCCGTGAAAAGTATGGACCTCCACTGATTTGGAGTCCAGTTCTCATGCGTACATGCCCAATTCATACCTCCCCCTCCTGTGGCGAGAAGTTAAGAGCATGTATAATACTGGTCGCCTAGCGTACAGTCCTTCTTCATGTAGCCTTCTGCGTACAGTCGAAGCTGATACAGTCCTTCCTGTAGCTGCAGCAAGCCCAGATCTGAGATGAGTCGGAGTAGTAATCCTGTTTCGCCTTGCAGAAAGCCGCAAGTATCGGTCATCTGAGGAGGTCATAACCCTTGGCCTACCTTCGCTGTATCTTCGGGAGGCTGAATTCCTGGTTCGGAACTGTTGCCACACTCTGCTGACCACAGAATTGTCGATGTTCAGCCATCTTGCAACGTCCGTCTACCGTTGGCCAGCTTCAAGTCTGCGTATAGCTGCGTAATGTAATTCCACTGGTAAATGACGTCTCGACGTCATTTTTACAAATTGGCTATCTCGAAATCTTTTCATTCACCATCGCACATTAATTGGCGACTCACTGCAAAACAGCTAGTTTTAAGCTTTTTCGCATTTGCATAAATCGACACCAGCGCCACTCGTTTGCATCCTGTATATCGATGCTACATGCCTTTTCCAGTAACATACGCAAATTCCGTGCATTTTGAACTACATTTGGCCAAATTATCGCCATTTTTTCCATTTGTTGCTTAATTTATGGAAACCAGTGTATGTATCTACCCCTGTATACAGCTATGCATACTGTGCAATGATGAGGAGATGAGCCCTAACGACATTATCAGTCAAAGCAGATCGTTTTTTTCCTACGGTGGAGTTGGTGGGGCTACGCGATGTATAATTAGATTTTTGGCAATTGTTTGCCAAATATTATATCAATGGCAGGTTATGTGCAAACTTTATAAACAAAGGTCCCTGTATTGCTACGCTTAACCCTATTTTAATTAATCAACAGTCCCAAGTTAAACTAGGGGACTAACTAGCGACTAACTTCAGGGGATCAACCCGTCAGCTTTAGAGAGTATAGGGAAATATAGCCCTCTATGTGCTGCCGCTCCGGTATACAGTCATGCATGCAGGAGATTATCGTGTGGGACAACTTTCGTTCTAATTTATAAAAACAGGAATTTTTCGGAAATTGCCCTTAAACGATACTTCCCCTGTATGCATAGCTGTATGCGGGAGCAGCAGCACGTAAGCGGTGATGCATCATCTGTATACGTAGCTATATACAGATACGGTACCGCGTAAGTGCGTCTTTTAGAATGCATATACAAAGAAAGTAGGATAATCCCTTTAACAGAAGTCTAATGAATGACGTGATTATACACAAAAAATCCCGATAGTGACTTTGGTTAACCCACAAAACATGAACTTATTATCTCAATTTCAGATATAAATTTTTACTTTCAGGGAGATTATCGTAAGTCTATCTGTAGCTACCATGGCGTAAATAATAATAAAATCGAAGTTAAACTGAAAATATCTCGGAATGTATTTTGCTATTATTTTTACATCACAACTGGCGTTTTAATTATAGATTCCTGAAGCAGGGATGTAATGACGAAGCCAAAATCTAGAATTAAATAAATACCTATGCGACAAATGTGCAGAATTTGTTTTCGTCGGTCAACAAGTGAATTGACTATAAGTGAAAAGATTGACTTTTGCTCCTGGATCGCTAGTCTGGAGTAAATAGATAAAAAGAGACCAATATTTTAAAGAATGGATGAAAGCTAAAGCATAATCTAATTGCAAGCTAAAAACAACTTAAAATAACAAACGAATAAGCATGCAGAAATATATATTTCTTTCATAAATGAACATTTAAATGAAAATACTCTTTTTATATCCTTTTTCAATTGATATGTGTAGAGAACTGCAGTGGAGAGGTGTCGTCTGTGTGTGTTTTAGACTTAGTACAGGACATGTAACTGTCTTTAACATCGTTACTATAGAATCAACCTGACAGTTTTTCCCGTATGTTCTTTATGTGGATTTGATGAGCTGACATGGAAGCACCATTTTTCGCACTCTAGTTTACAAAACATTTTGAATATTAACTATGTATAAAATTCCGATTGCTATTTTCTTAATATTTCAAATCGTTATTGAGCGCCTGAAAATCAAACGGTCAAACGGCTAGAAGTTGTCACTGGAAAAAGTGTCTTGATCGACAAATATGTTTAACTTAAAAGTCAGTACATTGAAAATGCCCTGCGGTTTTGCAGGGTAACGCGTTCACCTAGGCATGAGGAAGTTCGGATACCTAAAACATATGTACTGTCTTTTCACGGAAAGAAGTTCAATGTCACACTTAGAAATAACGGGAGCTGACGTCACAAACCGGCTAACCGATTACAGCAGAGTAGGACTCCAATCTCAGAACTTGTTTTTGGGGACCGCCTAAAACGAGTGTAGAACTTGGAATCCTACACCGTTGTAAGCTTCTAGCCAGTTTGTAACGTTTCCTCCGGATATTTCTAACTGTACCGTCAGATTTCTTTTTGTGAACTGACAAGAGGTCTGCTGCTCTAGGGTGGCACGAAGTGATAATGCATATATACACGCATATCTATTGGAGTTCGAAGCTAGTGGTTCATGGCATGCTATCGTGCCACGAACCCGGCTTCTAACTCCAATAGTAACAGAGAATACGTGCCGTTTTCGGCTCATCATAAACCGGAGTTTCGTTCCTTTGACAGCAGAGGTTTGGATCTTTCGAAAAGGATAGGTCCCGGCGAAGCACGTCCATTGATGTCTTTGGGCTGTAAAAACACATACAAATAAATGGTTAAGTTAAAAATCTATCCAAATAAAACTCTAAATATAAAAAACTAATCTATTTACAGATTTTAGTGGTCATGACAACAAAGACATTTCTTTCAGCTAAAACTGATCACGAACAAAACTGATAAAACTATGCTAATGTTCAGAAGCACCGAATAAAGAACTCAAACTAATGCTATACATACAATTTAAAAAAATATAATCCTTCATTGGAGCTTTCGAATTTATTCCTGTTTTATTCACTTGTTCCAGCATTTATGATCTAGTCTAACACAGAAGGTGTAACGTCTGAACAGCATTGTCGCTTAACCTAGTTTTAACTAAGTTCATAGAAATCTTTCGAGATATCATTAGAGGGATTTTACGTATAACACAATTCCATTTTCCTCGCATCAAAGTGTTTAACGAAGGCTTGAGAGTTTAGTAAACGGTAATACTGAACATTTAATTGTTTACCGATAATATTAGCTTACGTTTTCAGTTTCACCGAACTCCCAATTATGCATCTTGGCAGTAAATAACCATTGAATTACTGTATTGTGAATAAAATGATCAGCGCGTACCAAGAATTGATTATTCCTAGTAAGATTTCAGCAGGAATCTAATTAATAGGTTCGAATGTGTTGTCTTAAGCAAATAAATTGGTGTAGTATGACTTCAGACAGTAGTAATCTTCCAATTATTAACGATACTAAATAAAAAATTACATAATTATATGTATATATATATATAATATTCTGCTAAGGTTTCATGATTAACCGTTTATTTATATTGGGTATCCAGTTATCTAGTCCTGCAATTTGTTATTTATATGCAGCTCGTTTTTATCATTTTATAAAACACACATTAGTAACAATCGTATATAAATTATATAGTGGCCTTTGTCATCTCAATAACACTGAAAATACAAAGAATGCCACCACAATTATGTTTAAAGACCTCCTTATAATGATACAGGGAATACCATATTTTCAAAATTACGTGAATTACAAAATTAAAAGCACATTCTCAATATAAAGTTATCAGAAAATATACTGTTCAATGTGACAAGCTGTTGAACCGTAAAGAGTAAATATCAGACGGTAATAGTTTAGTGGTTATGATCTCCTTATTTTCTTCCCATGTACTGAAATTGATTAGCTGTAAGCTTGTACAGACATGTTTTTGTGCATAAAATGTAAAGGGAAATATAAGAATTAAACAAAAACAAACAAAAAAAACAAAGAAACAAATTGGCAAAACGTTTGCCAATTGGAATAAGACATGCTAATTGTTAAAAACTTGCTTTTCATAATGATTGATCTGCTCTGAGTCCAGCTGCATCAATGTATTTTACAAAGAATGAACAAATAAGAGTAATTTAAATAAAAAGGAGCCAAATAACATATCATAAAGATATTGTAACATACATTAAAAGCACAATCGCCACAACTATTAAGGCACTAATCCCACTGTGACACCAGACCTTCCATTCCTAGTTCGTAGGAGACCGGTGTTGTTGAGCAGAACTAGTCAGAAACAGTATCCTGTACCTCTTCATTCGAATGAAAGCTATAACCTCACAGGTAGTCCTTAATCTCCATGAAAATGTGAAATTTATAGGGGGAACAAATTCATATACACGGTGTAGGAGTGTTTCCCGCCAAAATTTATAGCCACCTTGACGATTTTCGCAGTGTACGCGTTTTGATGAAAAGGAATGATTGATGCTAGTAAAGATTTGAGTTTAGAAATACCGAGTGTTTTCGAAGGCAAATACATCGACCAACAGTGGGTCCTTTCAGTCGAAAAAGAAGATCAACATGTGTTTCCGCACACTTGTCTGCTTTCATTTTTCAACATTCCTTGATTTGATCAAGACTGTACAGAACATCTTCACAACGGCTTAAACAAAGGCAGATTGCTCCTATCGTTACGTAATCGTCAGTGTATATCCTAACACTACAATGACGTCACCGACGCGTAGGTGACATTAACTGTAGTGTTACATCTTCGAGTGATAGTATCAGATCTTCGACATGAAACGTAGCTACGTTTCGTGTCGAAGATGACGCAAAAAACGCATTTATCAATTTTCTGTGCCCCTTGGTTCATTTTAATTTGGAAAACCTTTATAAAAATACAAAATGAAACATGCAAAAGCAGGGAGAGATAGTAGGATTCTTTTATTATTAATTCTCTGAATGGTTCCTAACAATTAAACTAGTGCAATTCCGATCTGTGGAATTTAGTTAGAGAGCTGAAATACTTTAAGAAAGAAGCGAATGTTTATGAAATAGTATGAATCCCAGCTGTTTGCATATACGAGTATATATAGTGTACGTAATGAAATTAAATCTTCGTATTTAAAATTCTAAATTTACCCTTTGGTGCATATAATTTTTATAATTTTCGCAAGCACGAAGGCGTGGGTTTCGATAGTGTTTACTCTGCATTCAGTTCGTTGTAGGAAGTTCATAGTGGAGGGGAGGGGAGGGAGTTACAGGGCTACAACTCTCTCTCTCTCTCGCTATATATACATGAAGAATCAATAAATTTAGACAGACCATAGCTGGTTTGAATAAGAAAGAAGAATTGGACCTGCAATGTAGAAACATTGATTGGCGTTATGAGCAAATAATCACGGGTTAAACGAAGTTCTAAGGATCCAACATTTCCCGTTCAATACAGACATTATACAGGGAGACCAGTTTGTTTATAACCATCCATGTGTCAGATATTAAAACAAATTTTTTGTTTGAAAGAGAAGAAATAGAAAGAAATAGAAAGTCCTGGATACATCTCACATCAAAGTAACACTGTTGAATAACTTACAAGTAGTAATTCAACAAACTCAGTTCAAGTAATACCACAAATGTAAAAAAAATATAGATGAATTTATTCAGTGTCAGAATTGTTTTTTAAGCATTTTTAGCTAAGTTTTTACAAGCAAATTTTATTAGTAATAAAATAGGAAGTGGTTAATTTACCTTGTAATAGCAGTAATGCAGAAATTAAATTCAAACGCATAACTAAAAAGATAGCACAATATCAGTCAAAAACAGTTTTGAAAGTGTCGCCACATCATATAAACTAAGCAGTACCAGCTATCCAAAATAAATAATGAACAGTTGTTTCTATCTATATTTAAGAACTGCAATTAAATACATCTAATCGCAGTTCTCAAATATAGATGGAAGCACCTGTTCTTATTTCTTTTGGATAACTGGTATTGCTTAGTTTATAAGATGTGGCAATACTTTCAAAATTGCCTTTGACTGATCATGTGCTATCTTTTTAGTTACGAGTTTGAATTTAATTTCTACATTACTGCTATTACAAGGTAATTTAACCACTTCCTATTTTATTATTAATAAAATATGCTTGCAAAAACTCGGCTAAAAATGTTTAAAAAACAATTCTGACACTGAACAAATTCATCCATAGTTTTTTGCATTTGTGGTATTACTTGGCCATACTGAATTTGTTGAATTACTACTTGTAAATGATTATACAGTGTTACGTTGATGTAATATGAAATTAATGACTTTCTATTTCTTTCTATTTTTTGTCTTTTTCAAACAAAAAATGTGTTTTAATCTCTGCCACATGGATGGTTATAAACAAACAGGTCTTCCTGTATAATGTCTGCATTGAATGGGGAATGTTGGATCCTTAAAATATCGTTTAACCCATGATTATTGGCTCATAACGCCAATCAATGTCTACACATTGCAGATCCAATTCTTCTTTCTAATTCAGACCAGCTATGATCTGCCTAAATTTATTGATTCTTCATTTATATATTAAATGGAGTGTTATAAATGCTGTGTTTTATAACAACTCCATTTGCATCATTTAAAATGGGTACATATTGGGCATTGGTTAATGGTATTGAGATGGGATTTAAATACTTGGTACTATAAAAGTACTATTCTTTTATTTATTCTAAATGCATTTGTAAAATATTTTTAAATGATTGCAAACCTCTATCTCTCTCTCTCTCTCTCTCTCTCTATATATATATATATATATATACTCATAATGTGTGTGTAAAATTTCATCGCAGTAGGGGTCATGGCCCCATTACGAAGTCATTGCATCATAAACGAAATAAAACACCACCCTGCTCAGAAACTGACAGAAAAGCTTTTAAGATAAATTTGAAAAATAATACATAATGGAAATTTTAATTTTTTTTTAAAAAGACAGCTCACTGTTTGCTGTTTCTATGAATAATAAATGTTTGTTTGAAGTTGGGTAAAATCTTCATTGCTTGTGGATTTTTGTATAAAAGGGAACATTTTAAGAAAATTTTAATTTACGTACAATGAATATGCACATTTTTAGGAACACTAACCTAATAATATATTGAAACATCTCTAGCTTACAAAATAACCTAAATTATATATGGCATGGAAAAAAATATACATTGCTGTCAGGAGTCGTCATATTCCTTATTAATCCTACATTATTGCGCTTTATTTTACACTATTTTAGCTAGGTTGTGATCGAATTACGTTATCTGCGTGTAGGTAGAAGAATTCTCACATACATCCAGTCGTCCATTCACATGCACACACGTATATTATCCTATGTATACCGTGCTTTATGAAAGGTGTTAAGGTTGTCTAAAGCGAAGGAGCCTATAAATGCAAGTTGGATAAAGGGGAGTTTATGTGGAAAGTTAAAAGTTGTGGTTTTGCTCATAAAAAGAGCGTAGATGTCAATTTCATGCTTTCTAGATCTGATTAGATAGCTCCAATTCGGTAAAGATAAGCATAACTTAACTAGTCTTATTGTTAAGATGAATATTTTGTGCGTTATCTTATGCAGATTGATATGTTTGTTCTTTATATCTATTCGTAAGATTTTCTTAGCGCAATTAGCAAAAGACCATCTACTTTGGAATTTTAACGTTTAAATATTTGTTTTCTCTTCTCGTCTACAATTGTCTACTCAGATATCTGTCTTATTATTTGATAGAAACGTTCACAGTCAACGCAACAATGTCTTGCATTCTCGTGTTGTAAGCACTATCTGAAATGAAGAATGGCTTACATGCAAAAGTATTTAAATAACTTCACGCTGGGCTTTGTCCTTTTCTTTGGGGTTCTGTTTTCATATTGAGGTTTAGGTATTACCTGGTGATATGTATTTGTATGTCTTAAAGCCATAATTTTCATAAATATCATTCAGTATGCATATAATAGAGTTATTAATATTTTTCAAGAAGGAAACATTCTCTCACTGTGCCGCATATTCTGAATATATTACCTTTTTATTTCTCGGGGCACAAAGATATACGAAACATGTCTAATACATATAAATACATTTTTTCTAGTATCCCTCTGATCCAGTGATTATAAACGCTCCTTCGATATAACTGGTCAGGGTGTGGTTCCCAATGAACGGGGTTGCGTGTACTGCCCATTCGCGAGAAGTTGTCGTCCAGGTTCCGTTAACTAAAGAAACAGACGGGTTGTTCCATTGCAGTTTAGGGAAGGGCGTCTTGCCGAAACTGGTTTTTCGCGCGGTCTTTTATGGCGCAAGAACAACGGTCATTCTGCGCCAAGGAAAATGTGGCCGTACAAGTTAAATTTTTAATTAGTGAGAGGTTGACATTTGTTTCCATAGCAAGAAAAATGACCGTTTCCTCAGACCGTAATGTGTATCTGAATGACTAAAATCTGTTCCTAAAAAATATGTTGGTATTTATAACCCGAGCCTATTTTTTCAGTAATTATCTCAGGGGTTTTCAGCAACCATTATGATAAGGTTGAGTGCCAGAAAGCTTCAACGCGTTGCAATATGTAGTAGGTAAAAGAGCATGTTGAAAGTAATCTGTTCTACTTCCAAGCACGCGGAGAGCAGTATTGAGACGGGCGATTAAAATATATATATTAATATATACTTAAATTCTAAAGCATCGCAATTTGATTTATATGTGCCATATATTTTAAATTGAGAAGAGGACACTGTATACTAAATCATTCTGCCTCTGTAGTAAACATTTAATAGACGAATTAATTTATTAAATCTATTTTCGAAACTCGAATAAATTGCTGTTTTAATTTACGGCAAACGGTAATTTTTAAGCCTGCATCAAATATAAACTTGGAAGCAAAATTCATCATTGCCGTAAAATGAGTGTTAGGTTAAGCGTTAAAATAATAAAACATTTTTCATTGACGAAAACATACATAGCTTGACTAACCAATGAAATATGCCTTTTATACAGTTTGCTGCAATTGTATGCAGCAATTTTTTTTAGCAGTAGTACTTTCAATTTATATTTTAGTCGCTAACGTATGAAAAATGCACTCAGCATAGAGACATGTGTATAAAACAAGAGGGAAAAATACATAATAATAATAATAATAATAATAATGACAAATTTCAAAAGTCAAACAAGTTTAATAAAATGGAATGGAATTATATTGCATTTATTCAAGTCTTGTGTTTCGTTCCATCCATTCATAGGCTCACGCAGAAAGTTCATAAGAAGGGGGTTATAGGTTTAAAGCGAGGGTGGTTACAGAGCTACCACTCCATATGTTGATATGTGTACATGAAAAATTTCATCGAAATTGGGGCTTACAGTCCTCATCAACACCTCCCTACGTGTGCCAGTGCATCCATCCGTCATGTGGTATGAAGTGTATATAGTATACGCAAAAACCATGGACTAGGTTTTACCATCAACGTATTTGCATCACACATATATTTTTATATTATTCCTAATGACACATCGAAAATTATAAAAGCTTTTAGATGTTCGCTGCTTCCGTTTGCTTCTATGTAGAATGATTTTTGCATTTTTCGGACAAATATCAACGTTACCTTAAAACGCATAAAAAAATAGTTGTCCGTCGAGATTTCAAAATATATCTTATGCTTTATGAAGTTTAGTTTATTTGGTGGTTGTATGAAATTTAGGTTCAGTGATTCTTGGAAGCAAGCTTGGTTTTTGATATTCTATTTCATGATAACACGTATTTTCGAAAGAAAAGTTGATGGCCGGTCTCCACGAATTGGGCAATTTGCATCAAGCTATATGGTGTTTAGCGTCCTTGCAGACCGTAGTACTTAGAGTTTTCTTTTGAAGGAAAGTTTTGACTGAAGGAAAATATTGAGAATTTTCAGGTGACTTTTTATTCCGGAGTGCTTCTAATAATTTATATTAAGTTCAAATATAGCAGGAAATACAGTGTCTTTTCACAATTATTGGCAGGTAATTCTAAATTCATTTCCATCATCACCATCTGAATACATATAACAAAACGTAAGCGTGAATCTATAACTAATATAAAACGCTTCATCAAAATACGAAAAGGTTATAAAGAAGTCTCTTCATAACTTCCCGTATTATGATTAATGCTGCATCGAATTTATTCCTCAAGTTAATAAGCTCGTTGCTACTCTGAGCAAAGTTTCTGCAACTTTTTAAAAATCATAGTACGAGATAAGAGGGAAAGGAATTGTAAAAAAAGAATAATCGTTCAGATCGTTAGGTCAATATTATTATCGTTAAGCCCATTAATGTGCTTAATACCAGTTTCAAAAAATATTTTTTATTCCATATGTTATTCTGTCATCGTATCAAATTGATATGCAAATTGTTCGTTCTAATTTCCAAGATTATTCTACCATGCACACAAATACGATGTAAACTCGAATAACTTAGTGATCTAAGAAAAGTATTCTATTTCATTTCTCCTTGATTTAGAAAGATTTCCATTTGCTTACATTACTGAACTAAGAAGTCCCGAGAGCTGGAAATCAATTGTAGTTTGCCGTTACTGCAAATTAATTTAACCACAGAATGCAAAGTTAAATTAAAATATGAATACACTAAAACACCAAATAATTAATTAAAATTATCAATTGAACGAACTGTAAAAACTTTTGAAGTCTAGCTACACTTAATCCATTAAAAATACAAGTATGTTTTGCTTTCGTTAATGCATATCATTCAACAACGGTACCCATAAACAGACTCTAGAAAGAGAGTAAAACCTCCCATAGCTACTAAGTAAACATACTTTACATTCAAAAAGTCATCTTTATGCCTTCAATTTACGAGACAATATGCATTTAAATTGATAATTTTTCTGATTAAAAGTAAGTTATTTTCAAATCGACTGCTGCAACAAGCGTTATCGAGGATTTACGTGAATTTCCATTAGATTTATATTTGAATAAAGTAACTTCCAGTTCTTGAGAAATGTGTTTACAGATTTGAATTTAAATAGTGGGTTTCGTAAAGTCCACAGCATTAATTTAAAAGAAATTACATCGAGTGATTAATTGTACTTGGGCGATTAAATGTGTTGTAGGCGCATGTAATATTTATGGAAAAGACGTAAACTCAGAAATGAAATGGCGTATTAATCATATCTTTTCACAAAATATTAAGAACTACATGAAAAAAAATTAAAACACACTTTGAAATTGATATTTTTATATGAAGAAGGGTAAGTGAAAGTTACATAAAATTTATAAACTCATGTTTGTAAAAATTGCAACACCATGAAGGAATCATGTGATTGAGCTGAAACTTTCAGGAAATGCAAATTAGGGTATGCTATTCAAATGATTAGAATTTCAGAGTCATCACGCATGCGTGGGCTGAGCAGCGCCCTCTGAACTGCTGATGGATCCGTATAAATAGAGGGCTGTAGCGGGGCGTGTATGGCTATCTGCTAGTGGTAAACGTTACATGAGACGTCACTATGCCTCTACGACGAAAGAGGGCGACATTTCAGCAAGTTACGGAGTTTGAACGGGGACGAATGATCGGCCTTCGTGAAGGAGGGTTTTCTTATCGTGCAATAGCAGCTCGTATGGGGCGTAACAGCAGCACAGTGATGCGAGTGTGGAAGCAGTGGGTTCAAGAGAACCAGACAACTCGGAAATCCGGGAGTGGACGCCGAAAGGTGACGTCAGCACGGGATGATAGACACCTGGTCCGCATGGCGGTGACGGACCGTTTTGCTTCATCTGGACAGTTGGCAGAACGTTGGTGCACTGCTACAGGTGTATCATTGTGTGCTTCATCAATTCGTCGGCGTCTACTGCACCGTGGACTGCGTGCAAGAGTTCCTTTTTTCTGATGAATCCTGCTTTAATTTGGGGTACAGTGATGGCCGCATCCGTGTTAGACGCTATACCGGTGAACGCCACCTTCCGGAGTGCGTTATCCAACGTCATAGTGGACGAACCCCCAGCGTTATGGTCTGGGGTGCGATTGCGTATCATGGACGATCTCAGCTGCTACGAATTGTGGGTAATCTTAACAGCAACCGGTACATCAATGAAGTTCTGGAGCCCGAAGTTGTTCCCTTCCTTCAAGGCATTCCCGGAGCTGTATTTCAACAGGACAATGCCCGCCCACATATTGCCAGGAATGTTCAAGACTTCTTTTCATCACAACAGATACAGCTTCTTCCTTGGCCTGCCTATTCGCCGGATATGTCGCCGATTGAACATGTGTGGGATTTCGTTGGTCGGCGTCTCGCTCGTGATCCTCGTCCCATAGCTACTACAGATGAACTTTGGGGTCGCATACAAGCAATCTGGAATGCTCTTCCTCAGGCACACATTCAACATCTGTTTGATTCCATGCCACGTCGTATAGCATCACTTATTGCAGCGCGTGGTGGCTTCACCAAATACTGATTTTCGACATGTAATATTGTTTTTTTTGCTTTGTAATTTTAATTGTTTATTTGTATCAACACGGGTCGTTTGTACATTAAATTATATGGTTTTGCAATTTTTGCAAACAGGAGTATAAATAAGACAGGCTAGCTAGTGAATAAGGCATGGTAAAATTTTCAATTCAAAAGAATTCATTTACTCTGCGATACATTCCGAGGTGTGTTTTAACTAGATAATACTTAGTATATCTTGATAGGCATACTATTATGAAATGTTTCCTTACCTTTAAATAGTGTGTTTGACTACCCATAGAGATCATGAGTCGTAGAAATGTCACATAACTTAGAGATTACTTGCAGTTACATTTTTTCAGCCTGTTGAAGAAAAACTTCTATTGTCCTGGTTGTGTTTGATACCATTTATGATGTTTCTTGGTGTCTCAAATATTTTCTATTGGGCTAAGTCTGGGGATCTGAGAGGCTGTGGTAGTATGATAATAATAATATATTTAACGTTATTGTGAGTTAATATGCCCAGAAGCCTTAACGTTATAAGCGTAGCACTATGTACTTACTATGTTTGCAATGTTGAACTGCCTATTAATTTAATCTGACAAGGGAACCACTTTTGTGGAAGCTCGTACTCTGACACAAGACATATCACAAATGATAGTCCCTAAATTTCTTATTAAGAATATGAAATCAGTTTTTTGTGAATAGCATATAAATGTTTTTTATTAATATTCAAATTCCAAAAATCGCACTTTTTAGATGAAGTTTGATATTTTTTATTCGCACTGTATATGAAGATAAGAACTTTTTAATTCAATTCGAATAAAGAGGGTAATTGTATTTAACGGATAAAATTGTAGAAGTGCACGAAAGATCATTCAGAGTGTTTTAAAAAATTATATATAAAACTAAGCTTTTTAATACTAATATTTGGCGCATTTGGCTATGCTTTAGAAGAATTGGCGATATCGGCATGAAGCATTTATTATTCAATTACGCTCATATTGCAACCTTCACCCACAATATTTTTAGGAAATATAATGGCATAATAAAAAGGAAAAAATTCTAAATTTTATGGCCGTAACATCAAAATATTTTACGTAATTTTTTAATAAAGAAAAATGTTTTAATGAAGCTGGCATTTCAAAAATTCTATACGTTTTCTATTCTATACGTATCCTATTTGTTTTAAAAAGTAGACAAGTATTATATCATACTCAACGTCTACTATTTTTTGCAGAGTCGACCTAGCTTTCGTAAAAATTTGACGCGGAAAGTTTGAATGTTGTATATCAATCAACGACATTCAATATGAGAAAATTATAAAAATGTCTCAAAATATCGGATTCCGGAACTATTTTTATAAATTGTGATGATGATACTTTTCATAAAAACGTTCAAAACGTAATTGTTCTTCACAATGGCTGCACTTTAAAAAGGATGTAAATTACATTTATTATCACTTCAAATCGTATCAATTAAGCAAAAAGATAGCTTGTCAATATTTTTGAATTGAATAGATTCACTATAAGTGTGATTACAGTTACACCAAGAATATTGCAACATACGGCAATATTGTTCTGCACTTAATTATTTATAAACCAAAGCATGGAATTTTATAATTTCATTTTGATGTGTTACATCAATTTTGATTTTATTCAGAACAATTTTGTTTGAAATTTTTTTTTGATGAAACATTTATACTTCATGCCGATATCGCCAATTCTTCTAAACCATAGCCAAATGCGCCAAATATTGGTATTAAAAAGCTTAGTTTTTATACAATTTTTTAAAATACTCTGAATGACCTTTCGTGTAATTTTATAATTTTATCCCTTAAATGCAACCACCTTCTTTATTTGAATTGAGTTCAAAAATTATTATCTTCATATACAGTGCGAATAAAAAAATATCAAACTTCACCTAAAAAGTGTGATTTTTGGACTTTAAATATTAATAAAAAGATTTATGTGCTATTCACAAAAAACTGATTTCATATTTTTAATAAGGAACTTGAGGACCAACAGTTTTAATAATTCTTGTCTCAAAGTGCAAGCTTCCACAAAAGTGGTTCCCTTGTGAGTAGAGCTACGTGTAATTATTTTGCGTTATTGTGGGTAGTTTTCCGTATGTAGATAGGCGTTGCTTTGTTGAAGTTACATGTTCTCCACTCCGGCTATGAAGACTCATTGTAACAGGTCTTAAACCAATTTTAGCCTTATAATAAATAACCCATTGGTAAAACCACTTTGCCCTACCTATATAAAGAATAATGGAAGAATGGCCAACAGAAATGCGTTTCGTATTCGTTAAAGCGTATTATCAGTTTATATATATATTTTTTTGGTTTCGTAGTTTTAAATACTGTCAAACCCCGATTATCTGACATAAACAAGGATGACCCGGGATTTCGGAGAATCCCCAAATGCAGTTTTCAGTGTAAAGGTGCAAAGAAATTGCAATATTTATTTGGAAACATATGGTCATTACACCGCAAGTTTTTTCTTGTATGGTGATTCATTAATAATCTCTCCACTGGTACTAAATGCCCTATTTCGTTACGACAGCCAGGGAGTGGTTATTAACTTTTCTAACACTTCATCACCGACTAAAATTTCAAATAGGACAGACGGACGGATTTTCAGGAAAGATGCTTAACAAATGTATGTGTCAGCTATGATATACCAGTTGATGTACAATAGAAACTTACGAGGACAATGCAAATGTGATACGTCTGTCAAAACACCATAATAAAGCCTATTTGATCCAGAAATATTTACTTCCACACTACGATATGACGTGTGGATGCAGTGAATAAAAAGCATAGTCCACGGATTTTTTGAAAATTTTATTTTGATTATATTGTTCAAGAATAATACTTGTATTATTTCCTTTTTTAAGACCGCTGTATACTAGAAAACAAATACTTATGAGTGGTTTTACTGAAAATGTTGAAAAGGTGTCTACTTAAGCAAATTAATAATAATAAAAAATTATGCAGAAAGCAATTTCGGTTAAGCAAAGTTCGGATAATCTGGGTTCTTCAAGTACTCTTTGAAGAATAATTTCACTAGAAGAAATTCAATAGCCTTTTACGGTCAGTGTTGTGATTTTAATGCATGGAGTATTTCAGTAAGTATTAACGGGCTGTATTCTTGCAAATATGAATGCCTAACGAAGTGTAAATAATAAATGGTTCTGCATTTGTCTGCATTCCCAGTCTTGAATTTGACGACTCGGTGGATTCTTTAATATCGGGCCCTTCCCAAGGGTCTGGGATATTAAAGATATTTTTTTAGGATGTAGGCAGTTCTCAGCAAAGCGGCCATTTTGAGAAGGTGCACAACCATTTTGTCAATTCCTTTTATATTAAGATGATTTTCGAGATTTGGGGGGATTGTTCCCAATGCTTCTATTACTATCGTGATGACAATTGCTTTTTTGTTCTATAACCTCTCGACTTCGATTTGTAGTTCTTTGTATTTGGAAATTTTGTGAAATTCTTTCTCTTGAATTCTTGAGTCACCAGGAACAGCCACATCTGCTATCCAAACATGTTTTTTTTCCCACTATTGTTAAATCTGGTGTATTATGTGTAAGGTGTTTGTCAGTTTAAGTACAGAAGTCTCACAGGATCTTGACGCAGTCATTTTCAGTAATCTTCTCAGCTTTGTGTCCTCACCATTTTTTGTTAATTGTAACATTATATCTTTGGCACGGGTGCCAGTGAATCACTGAAGCTACTTTATTGTGCCTTTCCAAATAATCTGTATGCGCAATATTTTTACATCCACAGATCGAGTGATCCACTGTTTCGTCTGCTTCTTTACAAAGACGACATTTGCTATCATGAGATGATTTTCCAATTTTTGTTTTAATTACGTTCGTTCTTAATACCTGTTCCTGTGCATCCATTAACAAACCTTCTGTTTCTTTCTTCAGTGTCCCCTTTTGAAGCCACTGCCAAGTTTGCTCCTCATTGATTTTTGCAATGGATGGTCCTAAAATGGTGTTTGTGGAGGGCTTTATTGTGCCATTGCTGTTTCCCTCTTAAGAAAGTGTCTTTTCTAAATTCTTCCTTGGACTCCTTGGATTTTAAAAATCTCGCTTTGGATAATTCTATCAATATTACTTCCGAACTTTGGTTGCTATGTTCAGCCAGGCCTCATTTTTCTTTCTCTACTGCCTACTTGACTTGTATCAGACCTCAGCCACAGATGTTTCTTGGCAGGTTGAGTCTGTCCACATCACTTCGGGAATGTAGAGCACGATTTATTTTCATAATTTTACGAGTTTTTTGGGTTAAAAGCATCCAGTTCTGATTGTTTCCAGTTAATAATTCCTGCTGTGTATCTGATAACAGGTGTTTTCCAAGCATTAATGGTTTTGATGATGTTACCACCATTAAGTTGGACTTCAAAATTTTTCTAATACGTTTCAGATATTCAGACCTTGTTTTCTCTTTCATTTATAACCGCATAATGTTTTCCGCTTCAAGTACTCCAAGGTTTTTGGAGTACTTGAAGCGGACTTGCCCGCAATTTGAACGTATCATAATTTTTATACATAATTTTTTTTCATAAATATTGCTCAGATGTTGATTTTTTTTAGTTCAGAATATGCAGTTGTGTCCACACAATATTTGTGAAAAATTTTATACTAATTGAACAAGTAGTTCTTTCTTTATGTTGCGCGCAAGTCCCAAAATTTCGTTTTGAGAAAAACACGTTTAAAGTTTAAATTATAGATTTTTTTAATTAAAAATGTTTTCCTTTATTCAAAACACATCAGCAGCAAATGATGTACCTTCCTAGTCTTTAAGTGCCTCGTTATCAGCTTTTACTTGTCTTTCGTTTTGTCCTCCGTGCCTCTAAACTTGACGTAGCACTACGTTTTCCCGTTGTAACCCGATGATAGTCGCCATTTAAAATGCCTCTTTTAACACGACATTTAAGTATCGCGCATCACGTAAAAATTCATATCTTCGTAAAAAGTCGGAATATCTTAACAAGTTTAGTACCAAAATATTAAGAAATATTTATTCTTTCTTAAAAAAAATAACCCCCAAAATCGAATTTTTGAAATTTTAAGGGTCGTGTGGGACCCATTAATTTTTATCTCCTATTTTTAATTTAACTTCATTGTCTTCTCTTTATCTTTACCCACAGCTTTTATACCAGATTGGAGAACTTTATTTTGTAATGCTAAACCCAGATCAATCTTGTTTTGTTGTGTTAAGTCAAAACGTTTTTAAGGGCCGCTAAACTCTGCTTTGCCCAGAGCCGCTAACTCCATAAACACAGCCCTGGCTATTATGTTCGGGGTTGCAGGGTAGTATGTCATGTATCATAAATTATTATTATCATATAACCAGATTTTTAAGCGTGGCCATGGCCATAATTCAGTTCACGTGCATTTGTAAAACATACAAATCCTTTATTAGAGTCACAAATTCTCATTATAGCTGATGATGTGATAATATTAGATGATAAATTATTTGCAAAGAGAAGAATGTTTTTTGGCATCTGGTCGGATTAGAACTCACAGCCTCTTGATAACCAGTCACTTGCTCCTACCCGTTTAGGCCAATGGGTAAGAGCATTTGACTGGTTATTAAGCGGTCTTGGTTCGAGTCCCACTAGGCGCTGAAAAATGCTTCTTTTCTTTGTGAGTAATATATCATCTCATATAAACCCTATTTGAGCCCCATCGAATTCGACAGGCAGAGCGTAACGTATTTGAAATGGAATATGTCATTTTGCAATAGCAATTATTCACATATTTTGAATTTTTATTATTGTAGCACCATGTATGAATTTAAGTAAGCAGTTACTGACATGCCTTGCGGCGGATTCTGGTACCAGCGACCAAAACTTTATTTTCCCAAACCAGGAGCTTTTCTGAAATATGCATTACGAGAATCAGCTCAATACAGCTTAAAGATGACATTTCCTTCTCGCGTAATCCTTTCAATCTCATGATCTGAATCGGATTTGCTATCGGATATACGGAATCAGCTTCCCCTGGTGATTCAGCCTGTAAAATAAACATATTGAGAAAAGATTTGGAGCTATATGGCCAGGATAGATATCGATATATCAGCGAAACCACAAATTGCAGCATAATGGAAAGCGTAAATTTAATCAGGCAATTTTCATTTTCCCGCACGGAGGGTTTCTATACAAGAGACGGAATATTTTTCCTAATTAGATTAGGCACTTTATAAATTGCTTTTAGATATGTATAATATATTTAATCATTAATTAGCACATGATTTTATTTTATGCCGAATGTCATATTCTGCTTCTTCATTCTGTCGTGAATAATTTAATCCTTATATTAAAATTGATTAATCATCGCTGATTAAATTTTTTCATATTTGGGTTTTAAGGCCAATTTTTCTACGAATGCACTCTGAAATCTTAAAGCCATTTAATTATTACCGAATTTTGGAGATTGCTCCATTAAGCAAAATTATGTAGACAATTTTTAATATAATTTTAGTACAAAATCTGCATTATTTTGTTAAGCTAATTCACATGCTTGTTATTAATTTTTACAGTGCAATCTATCTATAAAGATATTCTATTGACAGAAAAAAGATAGCTTTATAAGCAGTTTACTGTTATAGACAATGTTGAACCTGATACATTCTATATCTGTCATGACATGTGGCAAATATCATTATGGGCCATAACTTTGTAGACAAATTTCACTGTATTCAGGTAGTGATTAAACTTTTACTCAGTACTTTAACAGTTACTTTTATTTTCAAACGCTGTTTTCAACATCAAATAGACAAATTTAAACAATGCAATAAAACATGCAGTTAGACTTGGTTATAACGAATATAAAAGGACCGGATGGTTTTTTTTCTTTACAGCCGTTATTCTATGTAACCATTTATCAAAAATCGTACTTCTGTATAACCGTTAACAGCTAATTTTCATAATTTATAAAAAAATCTACTCAATCAACCACTATTATGGCTAAGGCTTTAAAAAGGATTATTATTTAATGAATAAAAGAGTTAATAATTAATTACTGACGATAATTTATGACATATCTACTATAAAAATTATACATGAATATAAATTATATTTTAATTCACATTTATCAACGTATGTAGTTAACAATACATGTCTTTTTAAGAAATTTCAGTTTCATATTTCTAAGGTTATGTTTATTAATGCTTAAAGTATTGGAAACACTGTCGTTTGTATCATTGCTCTAACAAAATCCACTAGTATGTCAACTGCATTTCGAACATCAAAGTAAAAAATTCAGTTTTCAATGTCAGAACAATTTGCACGCGACCTAAATAGACTCATGTTTGTAAAAATTGCAATACCATGAAGCAATCGTGTGATTAAGCTGAAACTTACAGCAAATGCAAATTCGCGTGTGTTATACAAACGATTACAATTTCAGACTCACTACGCATGCACAGGCTGAGTATCGCTTTCTGAACTGTTGTTTTAGCCATATAAACAGAGAGCTATAGCGGAATATTGAAAATAGTCTATCGGTCTCTGCCAGCTTTGAACGTTTAATAGGAAGACACTGTACTCTACGACGACAGAGGATGCCATATGAGCAAGTTATGGAATTTGTACAGGGACAAATGATCGGCCTTCTTGAAGGTTTTCTTTCTTATCGTGCAATAGTAGCTGATATAGTGCGCAATGCAATCGACAGTGATGCGAGTGTAGAAGCAGTGGGCTGAAGAAAACCGGACGAGTCGGAATCCGGCAGTGGACAACGATATGTTACTTCAGCACGGGATGATAGACACCTTATCCACATGATGGTAACGGATCATACAGCTTCGTCTCGATAGTTGGCAGAACGCTGGGACACTGCTAAAGGTGTGTCATTGACTGTTCCAATAATACGTCGGCATTTACTGCATCGTGGATTGCATACAAGAATTCCTTTGTATAGGGTTTCTCTGACACAAAACCATTGACGCCTGAGGCTACAATGGGCTCATCAACATAGACAGTGGTATGCCGATTGGAAACAAGTTATCTTTTCCGATGAATCCCACTTCAACTCGGAGTATAGTAATGGCCATATCCGCGTTAGATGTTACAGCGGTGAACTCCACTTTCAGGAATCATTATACGATTTCATACTGGACGAACGCCAAGCGTGATGGTCTCTTTTGCCATTATATATCATGGAGGATCTCAGCTGCTAAGAATTTTTGGTAATTTTAAGAGCGACCATTGGCGCAGTATAGCCCAGATGCTCTTGCGCCATAAAAAAGCCAAACAATCAATCAATCAATTAAGAGCGACCAGTACATCAGAGAAGACCTGAAGCCCAAAGTCCTACACTTCCTTCTACGTATTCCTGAAGCCGTATTTGAACGGAAAAATGCCGTTGTGCCAACGTGGTTCTAGGAATGTTCAAAACTTCCTTTCAGAATAATAGATACAGCTTCTTCCATGTCTAGCCTCTTCGCTGGATATGCCGCCTACTTAATATGTCTGAGATTTCGACGGTCGGCTTCTCGCTCGCGATACTCATCCCGTAATGGATGCAGTTAAACTTTGGGGTCCAATGAAAGCAATGTGGAAGGCCCTTCCTCAGATAGAAATTCAAAATCTGTTTAATTCGATGCCATGTTGTGTACAAGCATTTTTGTAGCGCCTGGTGGCTTCACCAAATACTGATTATTGACATATAATCTTATTTTTTGCTTTGTAATTTTAATCTTTTATTTGTATGAATACAGCTCGTTTGTACAATAAATTTCATTCAATTCTGGTGATTCCTTTATGGTATTGCAATTTTTACAAATATGAGCATATGTGTACATGAAGTTTGATGTTAAAAGTCATACTTTTAAAGTAAACATAAAACCTAAAATCTTTGCACATAAAAGAAAAACTGAAATTAGAGAGACAAAAATTGGTGCATTATATCCGTTAATTGATTCGTTAGATACGTAAAATGGCTTGTCATATCCGTGAAACAGTCTGTTATATCAGCGATATTCCATACATATTATACATTAAACCATATAAACCGAAATCATTTGTTCGTTATATCTGTGTTCGCTATAACCGAGTTCCACTGTAAACCGATTTACATTACGAAATAACGATAATTTTAACTAATCTTTATTTAATTATTGTGATTATAATCAAACATCAGTTTTATTCTTTAATAAACAATCACCATACATTGTATTATAGAAAGGTATTTTCCTCAACTAATTAAATAAAATCAATGAGCATGATTGAGTATTATCTCGATCAAGGAGTATTTTTTATTGTTTTCCAATGGTATCTATCTCATACAATGATTATATAATTGTATCATATAACCAATTTTCATACAGTAGTATCGTATATACTTCGCCTTTTAACTAGTTCATAAAGTGTGACTATGTTTAAATTTACTATCTGTAGTAAGCAGAGAAAAATCATACATGTCTGCAAGGAACGTTGTTCACAGTGCCGTCCTAATGGGTGAGCCAAAGAGACAGGGCCCTAGGCTCTGAAAAAACAAGGACTCTAAATTGGAAAAGAGTTTGTTTACTATATATATATATATATATTGTTTATCAAAATTGGAAATTTAACAGTTGATGTAAAAAGAGTCCTAGAAAATGATGGAGCCAAGCCTCAGCCCGAATGCATTAGGACGCCATTAATTATATTGAATCCTATGAATAAGTAAATAATTTTCACCTTAATTTATTACGGTCACCAGTGTGCGCCAAGAGCAAAATTAATCTGAATTTTTCCCTTCATAAGTACATGAATTATTTATATAAGGTGAGGTAGAATAGATTGTAAATATTGGTTTTTCTGTTTTGACTGCATTATGGTTTTGATTTGCGTCTCCATGGTCATATCTTATTCAGTGCCATGTTCACTATTTTGAAGGAATTGCTAGAGAAACTGAATGGGGAAAAATCCGCATGTTGTAATCAAGTGAAAAAACCAAAGACAAAAACAATTAATATACACTCTATAACAAAACAAAATCGACTCACCAAGAAGGAATTTTTCGATTGTAATGAAATTTCGTATGCAAAGACATTTTGACCGAACATGCAAATGATTAAAATTTGGTGTCCAATGAATGAATAGCGGGAACTCCAGCGCATCGGAACTGCGCATTCAGCAGGTGTATATAAGGAGCGATTCTCAATATGTGGTCAAAATTTCTGTTGCATTTTGACTGCGGATATCTTACGTCGACTGTAACAATGCCTCGCCGAAAGATTCGTGCTCATTACGAGCATATGTCAGAGTTTGAAAGAGGTCGTGCTATCGGATTGAAAGAGGCTGGTTGGACGAATCGAAGAATCGCTGGACATGTGGGTCGAAGCGATGCGGCGATTGGACGGTGCTGGCAAGAGGAGACCAACACAGCCGCGATTTCAGAATTTTTTTACGAGTGGGCCTTCATTGGGGGTAACTGGGGAAGTGGGGGTTCTTCCCAGTGGGATGCCGAAAGTGGGCAGTTGTCCGCAGTGGGTGCCACGGAAGAGGTGGGGGGCGGCATTTTCGTACATTAGCTTTAACAAATATAAAGTAAAACCTCCATTAACGGACACCTTTGAAGAACGAAAACCTCCGAATAAGGAATCTATCTCTGGGACAATTGAGAAACACTCCGATAGAAAACGTATGTTATTTTGACATGCATAATAGTTTTCGGTATTTATTTTACATAAACAAATACTTAAATACATATTTGAATTACACCATATATCTCATGGTTATACTCCGAAGTCTACTATACAATACCTAATAAAAAAAATAACACGCTTAATAATCAACTTACGTTTTAATATTTTAGCAAAGCTAATTTGGGCTCTGAAATAATGAAAAAATGAATATTCACAATTAATACTTTCTCATATTTCTTCGCAATTTTATCTCTATTTCTGTTTTTTCTTCAATCTCTACTATCCTCTTATCTCTCTACTCTCCACTATCCTATTATCTTTCTATTCCCTACTATTTATTATCCTCTTTATCTCCATTTTCGCTATTTCTTTCAACATATTCTTTCATTTAATGAATATTTACAACGAAAACTGACGTCGTTATCCCTTTCGAGGTGCAAATTTGTCAATTACTGTGTCAGGATTAATCATGAGGGCATTGCTGAAATGACGCTCAATGGATATAACGGCTAAGTTACGAAGGCATTTCCCAGCCATGTTTGCTTGTAAGCATGTTTTAATAAGCTTCGTAGTGGAAGAACTCCGTTCAGCCGAGGCTGAAATAAAGAAATATTACATATAGCCCTTATATTGATTTACACAGGTTTAACTGCATTCTGTGTACATCAACTCA
>QLNU02015360.1:60867345-60878867 GCA_006491805.2 Dysdera silvatica
TGATTTTAACAACCTTACTTTTCTCGGGAGTGACAGCACGGTCGTGAACATTGGAGCGTTTAATGGTGTAATTCGCAGGCTTGAATTGAAACTTCAGAGATCAATCCAATGGATTGTCTGCTTACTTCATTTCAACGAGTTGTCATTACGACACCTATTTTAGTACATATGCGGAAAGTCTTCTGGTCCCACGTCTTATACCGGAGACTTTGGACGGAACCTGAAAGCATGCGAAAAGCTTCCACTTGTTGCTTTTAGGAGTATTGAATGCAACTTACCAGGCATTGATCCCACCACATCTTCTGATCAGAAATACTTCTTAAACATTTGAACCGCGATGAGTTCTGGCGTTTGTTCTTCAGATCTAGCTAAGCGTCAACCATCAACGTTGAATTCGGCCCGCTGGCTAACAACTGCCAATCGAATACTGTGGTTTTATATATCTACATCAGACACATCAAATGAGTTTCTAACTTTGGTTGTGTTCATTCTACCTTGTTGTGTCATGCACCCTCATAGTTTCGAATTAAGATTCATCATTCCATAAAGGAAGATGCTAGACACCTGTGGCATTTCATCAGCTCATCTCGGTACTTGACTAAGAAGTATCCTGACATAATCGAACCAGTAACTTCTCGCAGCGCTTACTTTGCGACTCCAGAAAACATGCTTTTGGCCATGTTAACTGATGAGAGATGCCATATTAGGACGCTTGCAGCTAGGCGGATTATCAAGGCAAGAGAAAATGGCCCAGATGTAAATTGTGTTCGCAGATTCATTATTCCTGCTGCTAACCTTGGAGCTGCAGACTACGTAGATCTCATTTACTGGCAAACTTGTTATGTGACATCGCCTCCAGTTCACAGAGAGATCAGTTCTCATGAACTGCTGAAGATGATGCAGCACGGATGTGACAATGGGCGGCTTTATTAAATACCCTTCACACACACAAGCAGTTGAGCGAATTGTAAAACTAATCACTGAAGCCTCTGAAAAAACAGTTGGACCACAGAATAGGGATGGATTTATTAGAGCAACACTAGAATCCAGAAAACACATGCCAAAATTTGAGTCCAAAAAAGATTACAAGCAATAATGCGTTTTTAATTTGTATATCTAGAAGATAGAATAAATTTTCTTTTCGCATTAAAATGAGGTAAGTATAATGTGTGTTTATTTAAAAATTTGCCTTCAATTTAAAAATTTCAGTGCCGTTAAGGCGGCAGAAAATATCAACCTATAATTCTAAAATTTTGTACAGATGTTGTTGTTAAAAAATAGTAACTTTTAAACATTACCGCAAACGGATCAACAAAATCTGTGATTATTTATTCATTTTGAATTTTAAGCATTTTTAGTCCAATTTTCACAAGGCCCTGCGGTGGCGCAGTGTGGTAACGCGTTCTCCTAGTGCGCCGCTAATCCGGGTTCGACTCCCAGCAGTGCAAAAAGAACGCTTACTCAGAGATCTCATAAAGATCGCACTGCTCACTGTAGTCCGGGGTTTGGTTCCCTAGGCCTTAAGAGGTTCGGATTCCTCGGAAAACAGTAGGTCCCGGCGCAGCATGACCACTGTAGTCTTTGAGCCGTAAAACCGGCAAGCACCAATTTTCACAACTTTCGGCTTATTAAGGCGACAGAAGATATCAATTCAGAGTTATAAGATTTTGCATACCTTTTAATGATGAGAGTTCACAACTTTTCTGCACTACCGCAAAAAGATCTAAGACACTTCGATTTTTTTAGCCACCCTAATAACCATCCTGTATGGTTATGTATATACAGGATATTTTTATTTATATGTACAATAAATACTTTCAGGGAAGACCTTTAATTCATAAAATAATTTAATAAAAAGGATTTAATTCCCAACATTTGAGAAAATATGCATTATGGTACAATAATATAATTTTATCAAACAATAGAATTTATTTATTATGTATCAAATTCTCACCTAAAAATCACTCAAGAATACTCTTGAAAGTTGAGTTGTTGTTGCGAGTGTATAATTTCACCACACGAAACTAAGTTTCATTCTATTTGAACAGTCCAATAATAATGTTTGGATTTGCTTTTTCTATTCTGAAAATAAGAAATACCATTCCCAGTTCAAAAAATCCAAGACCTGTAGGATAAAATTTCTGCTTCCGATTTTTTCACCAAAGGCTTAGACAAAAGAAAGTAGTATATAGTTTTTGGAAAAGTTTGAATATTCTTTCTTTCTTTCTTTCTTTCTTTCTTTCTTTCTTTCTTTCTTTCTTTCTTTATTTTTTATTTTTATTTTTTTTATTGCAACAGCACAAGCCGATAATAATATGACCACACTCAGGCTGAGATATTTTATTTATTAGTTACGGTGAGGTGAATGTTAAAGGAACACAGAAGATAAAATGAACAATAATTTTCCGTGAGCACCCGACGAAGGAACAGCCTCAGAAAAATGTAGATCCACCTATGGCGTATCTGGTGGTCTATGTGTGGTCTCTGGTGGGGTAGTAGTATCACATTTGCTTGTCGTGCCATTACCATGAGTTCGATTCCCAATCGTATCGAGGAATACATGCCGTTTTTCTGCCCACCGTAGTAAAGTATTTGGTTCGCTTGGCATCAGAAGTTCGGATTCCTCGGAAAAACTGTAGGTTCCGGCACAGCATGATCTTTGCTGCCGTTGCACAATACATGCAAAATTTTCAGCTCCTTAATTCGGACTACTGCACACATTTTCCAACCATGTGGACTCACTAGGCCTTAAAAGGTTCGGATTCCTCGAGAAAAGGGAATATAGGCTCTCTACCTTTAGTTAGCGTAGTGGTAACAGGATCGACTGAAATGATATCACATAACCTGTGACGATTTTCTACCCACTATGATACGTGGATGATTCCCATTGGAGCAGAAGTTCGGATTCCTCGGAAAAACTGTAACTTCCGGCACAGCATAATCTTTTCTGTTATTGCACAATACATCCAAAGTTTCAGCTCGTTAACTCTGGACTACCGCATACAATTTCCAAAAACGTGGGCTCGCCTTAAAAGGTTCGGATTTCTCGGGAAAAGGCAATATAGTTTCTCTACCTTACGTTAGCGCAATGGTAACAGGTTCGACTGCTGATGATATCATATAATGTGTGCCGTTTTTCTGCCCATCGTAGTAAAGTGCTTGGTTCGCCTGGCGTCAGAAGTTCGGATTCCGCTGAAAAACTATAGGTTCTGGCACAACATTACCTTTGCTGCCGTTGCACAATGCATGCAAAGTTTTTAGCTCGTTAATTCCAGACTACTGCACAACAATTGACTACTCTAACAATATGGACTCCCTAGGCCTTAAACGGTTCAGATTTCTTGGGAAAAGGGAATACAGTTTCTTTACTTTACGTTAGTGTAGTGGTAACAGGTTCGACTGCCGATGGTACCATATAACGTATGCTGTTTTTCTACCCACTGTAATTCTGGGTTTGGTTTCCATTGAAGAAGAATTTCAGGTTCCTCGGAAAATGGTGGGTCTTAGCGTAGTCTACCTTCTGATGTTTTTGCGCCGTACAAAACACAAACAATAAAAATAGTTGCTTACATTATCATACCAATATGTAATCATTCCTCCTTTGTTAGCGACACATTTCACTATCCGTTATGGCATTGAAATGTACAGATTTATATAGCCTTGTTGTACTCCCCGCCATGCACACAACCTTTTAAAGATTTTCTATTGATTGTGATTTTGTTTAAACTTGTATATGAAGCCCCATTATGCACTAGGATTTTTTACTGGGTATTTAGCAGATCATGATAACGTGTTAGTATCAGGTGCACTTCCATAAGATTTTTGCCGTATGTGGATGGGCATTATTGTGCTGGTATAAGGTGTTGCCCACACCAGTTTCGAAGTGAAATGCTGTACGTTTCTGGATGTTATGAGTTCGACAAATTACGACGAAGAGTATCACCAAATAAAAACGATACCCGCTCGCTTCAAACAGAAATTTTTGGGATCTAATAGGAAAAAATACTCGCCACATCGAAAATTTAGTCGACAATGATGACCGGATTTGCCTAACCCTGGATATTAATCCACACGCGTGAGTTGTTCAACTGCAAGTAATGCATACCAGACTGGGCAGTCTATAAGAGCTATTCAATCCCGGACCGTAATACTCTATGTTCAAACTATGTGCTATTCGATACAAATGAATCGGATTGTCCCATTTGCCATATCAGGTCATCGTTGGAGCTGAAACACCTTTTCGCTGTGGCAAATGACACCATTCACCCTAGAAAGAAAGAAGAATACGTATTAGTGGAGCAACAATTAAGGTGTGGTGATTATACACCAATGTTAGATTGGTGTATAATCACCACATTGGTGACCTGGAGGTGATCCAATGTATAATTATACACTAATGTTAGGTGGTGGTGCTTACCAATCGTCACCCACTCTATTATGGAGCTGGGAAATTGCGTTATTATCTGACTCCAATTTTAATACTGGTTCAGTGCTTGAATACTGATACGGCAATGCTTGAAGAATAGTGACGTAAATCCTTGGCAAATAACGACAGATTTAATAGTTAACGTGGTTTATTTAAAACGTAACCAAAACGAAACTTATTAATTAAAATATTGTAGAACATTTTGACTATCAATCTACTCATGCTAGATGCTGCTGCAAGAAAATCAAATTCGAAAAGAGCGTTTAAACTCCGCGTAGCTAACATTTAAACGCGCTGATACGATACGCATACGCAATGATCTCATAGTCCGCTTTCGCTCTCAGCGCCACAGAAGGAAAGCAATACACGATTACGATAACGATTATCAACAATCGTATTCTACAGAAGAACACTAAAATAGGGGAACAAAACTTTTAAGAGCTAACGATCATTAACGACAAAAGTGATCTTTCGATAATACATAGGGTCTTGAGTTTGACACCGTACTTTCAAACGTCGTCTTCCCCGCACCTTAAAAGCACTTGTTTTGCCGTGGCAAATGAAGCCATTTGTCATAACAGAGCAGAACGCGTATTAAATGAGAAACATCTGAGAAACACCAAAAGCAGGGAATAAGCCGAATAATACCTGGCAGTTTGATAATCGTTAACGATTGTTCGTTTGAGTTTAACAGTGCATGGACAGCAAGAGTCATGCTTCGCCGGGACCAACAGTTTCCCGAAGGACACGAACCTCTTCTGGTCTAGGAAACCAATCCTCGGACCACGGTAAGCAGTTAGTCTTTTTTTGGCGCAGTTGAGAGTCGAACCCGGGATAATCTCACTACATACGAACGCGTTACCACTGCACCACCACAGAACCGTCGTTAATGACGAAAGTGACCTTCCAGCTCAACGTTGTGTCGTAAGTTCGATATCAAAATTGAGAAAGTTGTCTTTTTTGCCCCTTAAAATATTAAATATAAGCATGTGCTTAAGGCATCAAGAACAGAGGGGCACCACCGAAATTTTTCATTGCGTGGAGTTATCATGGCTCATGTGGTACAAAAGTGATCACAAAATAAATGAGAAAAAAGCTACAAAGCAAGCTGGTTGCCTCATCTCTACTAATTGTAAGTATAGAAGATGTGTTACCTAAGATTAGTTCGACGACCCAGTTAAGACTGCGTAATTAGAAAAAGTATGAGAAAATTTTTCGAATGCAGATAAAGTGAAAGTGTTCACAAAACAAACATGATTTTTCATTTTATTAGAAGATTTGTTTCAGTTCAAAAACTAAATTTGATTTAATGGTTCATTATTGTTTATATTTTGAATTATATATACAGTGGCGGCCAAAATTTCGGGTCAAAACGTTTTTTGAATTTATTAATAAATGGATAGATTGTACGAAAAAGAAGGGTCATGCATACAATAAAGTCTTTTTTATTTCATTTCCTATAAATCGGTAAAAATTGCACATTTGTACCATACATTTTTCAATCTGTAAACATAAGATATTGCCTTGGCCAAAAGTATCGGTCCACAAACATAAATTAATCATAATGTTATACAAATTATTGATATTTAACACAAAGAAAATTCTTTCAAACTGCACCTGGTACCTTGTACCTGTGCATTTGCTGGCCATCGCTTCAGCACACTGACGAGTCATTGATTTAATCAACCGTGTAATACATGCTTTAGGGATATTAGCCCATTATTTTTGCAACGACCTCATCACACACACAATTCGATTTTATTGGAGTGCTTTTTCTTTCACACACGACACTCAATTCATCCCACAGGTGCTCAATGGAATTGAGGTCTGGAGAATGAGTTGCTAGGGCAAAACATGTTTTTCCGCAGCAATAAAGTGATTTACGTGGCCTGATGGGCGTTTGGGGTTAATATCGTGTTGAAAAATTCACCCCTTCCCATAGGCATATTTCCCCTGGCATATGGTAACATATTCTCCGCTAAGATGTCCTTGTAAACGAAACGGTCCATGATGCCATTAATCTCCACCAATAGACCAACTCCTTGAAGAGAGAAAGCACTCCATACCATCACTCCAGCACCTCCGTATTTAACAGTTTAAATTTGGTGTCTAGAATGATTTCTAGCACCCAATGGACGTCGATCATATTTCCTCCCATCACTACCGAATATTTTAAACTTGGATTCATCGGAAAAAAGTACCTTTTCCCAATCATGTATTGTCTGATATTTATGTTCTTCAGCAAACTGTCGCCTGGCCTTGTGATTCTTCTTACTTATTAGAAGCTTTTTGACACCGACACGTCCAAAAAATTTCACATCAGTTAGCCGTCGAGCTACAGTCCTGTGACTTACATCGGCAAGATTTTCATGGCGAAGGTCCTGTGCAATATCGCTCGCTGTCTTCGTTACATCCGTCATAGATTTTCTTTTAATTAGGTTACTTTGTCGACACGTTGCGATGCTTTCCGTGGCCTTCCACTTCGTGACCGATCAGTTAAGCATCCACTTACATGTATTTAGTAATTAAACTATTTACAGTAGATTTTCCGACTGATAATTACTCGGCAATCTCCCTAGGTGCCTTTCTTTGCTTGGAAAGGTTTACAGTCGCCCTTCGCAACTGTAGCGTTGTATGTCGCGGAATTGTGTCTTTCAACTGACTTAGAAAACAAATAGAAACTTTTAGCAGAGCTCTGCATCGATAACATTGTCAACAAACATCGATATAAGTTCTTAGAAATCAACTGGTCGAATACTTTTGGCCATCGTAATACCACATATTTATGTTTACATGTTGAAAAATGTATAGTACAAATGTTTAATTTATACCGATTAATAATAAATAAAAAATATTTTATTTCATGCCTGAACCATCTTTTTCGTACAACCCATCAATTTCCTAATAACTTCAAAAACCTTGTGACCCGCAACTTTTGGCTGCCATTGTACAAGTTTTGAGAATTTATTGTACTTGTATATGGGGCACCAGCATCTTATAATTGCTTAGGACTTTCAAAGGTTTTTATGCTGCCTGGTTTTGAACGGGTTAAAAAAACGCCTTTTTTCTGGTACAAATATCGTGGCTTTTAATTTGGTAGAAGAAATTGCAGAGATTTTTAGCTTTGGGATACCTAAAATTTTCGAAATTTTGCAGCCCCTGAACATTCTCCTTACGCAAATATAATACATTCTGTATAATTTTGGGCAAATCAAAACTCCTTATGAAACAATAAGATCGGCAATATTCTCTTTTAAATTCTATAAATGCTTACATAAATATTTCAGTAATACTGTGTTTCGTCGAAGTGATTTCTATACATATCAAGCAAATTAACATGAATTAAGATAAAACGGAGATTATTATATGACTGAGCTTTCTATAAATTACGCGAAATGAATACATAGCAGCCAGCTGTATTGAAGAACTGAAAGTTATTTCCCAAAGCTGAGTCCTTTATGAGCTAAATCGCTATCAAAAAAATGATCATAGCCATCAAGTGCCTTTGATGCAAGGACGAGCTGATACGGAAATCAATAACTTCCTTCTTGTTACGGTTACATTGTCAATAAAAGTAAATAAATCTTGTGGTGGAATGCGGATATTGGGCATTTTTGCAACGGTCATCTTTTTGAGTATTTGGCGATAAATCTTCTAAGCCTCACTCAACGATAGATTGCATTGAACAGAACGCCAACAGTAAGAGACCCCAAGTTCCTTCGACTTCACAAAAATATTTGGCGGGGCCAAGCCCTCTCAAATGGATGGACAATAAATAAAGAAATGAAAAATATAATTGAATCGGAATTTGTGTAAAAAGGGGATACGTTATGTGTTAAATGAATGGCATATATCCCCTTTTTTCAAATTCCGATTCAATTAAGGACGAGAGATATAAAATACGCTCTATAACAAAAAAATCGACGCACCAAGAAGGAGTTGTCCGATTGCGATAAAAATTGGTGGATGTGAAGAACATACATAGAAAAAGAAACGATTAAAATTTCAGAACAATTGAATAATTTATTGCAGAGTTTGACCGTTACAAAGGGAGGAAGTCAATAAGGCGTTGGTCCACCTCTGGCCTGGATGCAAGCTGTCACCCGGCGTGGCATAGACTGATAAAGATCCCGGATGGTGTCCTGCGGAATTTCTTGCCAAATTGTCTCCAACTGTCGGGCTAAATCGTCAACATTCCGGGATGGTTGCAATCGCCTTCCCATAGCGTCCCAAATGTGCTCTATGGGAGAGAGAGAGATCAGGAGATCTAGCTTGCCAAGGAAGTGTTGGGCAAGCTTGAAGACAATTCATAGCAACACGTGCCGTGTGCGGCCGGGCATTGTCTTGTTGAAACGTAAGTCCAGGGTGTCGCAAAAGGAACGGTAACACAACCGGTCGTAGAATGTCGTCTACGTACCGCTGTGCTGTAAGTGTGCCAGAAATGACCACCAAAGGGGTCCGGCTATCAAAGGAGATGGCACCCCAGACCATAACGCCCTGTTGTGGGCATGTGTGGCGTGCGATAGTAAGGGCAGGATCCCCACGCTGCCCTGGACGTCTCCAGACACGTCTGCGGTTGTCGTCAGGACACAGTTGGAAACGGGACTCGTCACTAAAGACTATACGTCCCCAGTCAGCGCAGTTCCAAGTTGATCGAGCCCGGCACCACTGTAATCGGACTTGACGGTGTAAAGGCGTGAGAGGTAAGCGGCGTAACGGTCGGCGCGAGCGTAAATTCCGCTCTCTCAGTCATCTGCAGAGGGTCATGTTGGACACATGTGTGCGGGCCACACGTTGGATAGTTGATAACGACGAATCCGGTGCTGTGACAGCTGCTCTGACAATCGCTCTGTCTTCCCGTTCTGTTGTGGCCCTAGGTCGACCGCTGCCATCCCGACGCTGACATCTGCCGTTGTTGACCTAGTGGCGGTTTTAGCGGGTGGGCCAGGTGGGCCTTGACCCATCTAATATTTTGGTTTTTGTGAGGTAAAAAGTTGGAACGTTTATCCAACGTGTGAATAGGCATTTTTACAAAACTTAATTGCAATAGAGTTGTTTTAGACACGCAATTTTATACGGGGATAAGCATGTATTTATTGTATGAGGTAGGCCGGTTGTATGATGCGGCCTGGGCACAATGATTTTGGCTCCCCCTCCATTGGTGTAACTAGGGGCTAACCCTATAAATTTCTTCTAAACATAGAAGTATACGGTTTAGCCCAACAGAATATAAATCAGCCTAGACTTTGAAGCTAGTTACGTCCATGCCCCACTCCGCCTTACTAACAAACAAATAAAACTCTGTCCTTCCGCCCCCTCAAATTCGACGAAAAATCGCAGAGGATAGGGAAGGGGCGACATTTATGATTAGCCTACCTTATATGCATTATTATAAGATATAATAATGATATTTTTTAAAATAAATTTAGTTTATTTGACGACAATTCTACGGATTTGTTTTAAATATTGGGGGAGGGGGGAAGGGCAAATGCAGAATAAAAATCTAGAGGAGGGTACAAAGCTTGAAAATTTCACTTGTAAGTTTAGTTTTAAGTATTTTTTACTTGAAAATAATCATTTTTAATGTAAACATTCTCCGTGGGGGAGCGCATGCCTCCTGCCTGGATCCAGTTTTGAGGGGCAGGGGTTATTTCACGCACTTTTTTCAGAATTTCAGATTTAGATAAAAGGTGGAGGGCGCCTTCTCGGGGAGAGCTGATCGACAGAATTCTACGGTAAATAATTTGCAATTAAAAAAAAAAAATCCGCAGCCTCTTGCGCCCTGGGCAAGTGCCCAACTTGCCCATTTATAAATTCGGCACTGTATGAGGGTCAGAATATGTAATGTGTAAAACGTTTACTCCTTCGCGAGGACATTTCAAAAGTGTGGGAACAATTAAAAAGGGATATACAGATTGAAACGCTATCAGATTTCATCTTAACCCGAATATAAGCTAGACTTGGTTGGAAACGTAACTCTGAATTTAAGTGAAAATTGTGATAAAGTGCCAACACAGCCAGAACTTGACTTTTCCCGCCGACAAATGGGTGATAAGTGTAGGTCATTTCACAGTACCTGGCATGAAAAGCATGAATGGATTGAGCACTCTTTTATAAAAAAAGCAATATTTTGTTTTGTTGGCCGCCATTTCTCATTATCAAGCAAACAATGTACTATTAGTAAATAAGGAGTACTCAGACTGGAAACGAATCTAGGAAAAAAAGGGCCAATGGAAAAAATGGCACGAAAAAAATGGTCTGGAAAATATGGCCGATGGAAAAAATGTCCGAGGAAAGAATGGCCGATCATAGAAAAAGGGGGCTTCCACAAATTTCATAATTTTACTTGCAATTGAAATAACTGCAATGTTCACAGCTGCAACCCTCTTAAAACGATTATCACCAGGGACGTATCGAGAGGTGCCGCAGCCCCGCATTATTTATCTGGGCTGCTATCGAAACCACATCTACCAAATTTTATAGACAGATAGTACACATGAGTGCTTTTAACATGATAACCCATTAAGGGTATGTTAAGGGTGCCGAAGCCTCCTATTATTTATCTCGATTGCTATTTTGCTATTGAAGCCACGTCTACTAAATTCCATGTACATTTCTGTATCAAATCTTACTGATTTGTGTAGTTATATTTTCATGATAGCAATATGCAAATCGAGTGGGTTTGATAAGGATGATTTCCTTTGATGTATCAAATGATGTACCAACTAATTTCTATAGCTATTAAGAAATTTCATTTAATAATCATGCATTTCCTCAATTAGGAAATTAAAGACCATTATCATACTTCTTTTTCCATAACTATTTTGCCATTGTCTATTTTATCCAACCCATTTTTTCCGCTTACCATGATTATCCAAATTGTATGATATACAAGTAAATAATGTATGATATACAAGTGAAAAGTATGATATACAATGAAATAATGTATGATATACAAGTAATAATGTATGATATACTAGTGATAAACTGTATGATATACACTTGCATTGTTAAATTGTTCTACTTTTATTAACGTAAATCAATTTTTTTAACCTATTTTTTTCTATAATGAAGAAAATACGCGAGGAAGGTACAG
>QLNU02015360.1:60888662-60910086 GCA_006491805.2 Dysdera silvatica
AACAATGTCAAACAATCAACGTTTATTGGCGTAGTGATACCGACGCCGATGGTATGGCGTGATTAGATGGTGAAACGTTCGAAAGAAAATAAATATTTCTGCCTTCGGTGGGGCCTGAACCTAATGATTTCCCAATCGTCAATTTAATACCAGTCTCTTTGCAATTTGGTTTAAATAGTAGTCTATGTACTACACCATTCTGCGAAATAACTGGCAATAGTATATATAGGTTCGTAAAGAGGTTAAACGTTGTCCTTCGTAGCTCAGTAGGGAGAGCCTCCGCCCGGCAAGTGGAAGGTCGTGGGTTCAGGTCCCACCGAAGGCAGAAATATTTATTTTCTTTCGAACGTTTCACCATCTAATCACGCCATACCATCGGCGTTGGTATCACTACGCCAATAAACGTTGATTGATTGACATTGTTGTTTGACATAAGAATATTTCAGTTATTTTGTCCTATACGCTTTTATAACGAAAAAGAACTAAAAGATATAAACAAAAATTTAAACGCTTCAATGTTTTATTACAAATATTGAAAATGACAAAAAATAGAAATATTGTTCATACATTAGTCTAGAGCGGTAAACGATTTAAAAGTCGAATAAAATATGTTTTATAAAAACAGAAATAGTTTATTCAAGATTTTAAATAAATTTCTTTGATCGTTGCGTCGACTGAAATATTGATTTATTTTTTATCTTATATTAAGAAACTCCATAACAGCTAAAAGTTTTACTTTTTTTAATTAAAACCTTAGGCTGGGCGATCAGACAATGTTTCTATCTAAGGCCGTTTTTTATTAAAATTAATTAATTTAAAGTCTCCAATTTTCCAATACTGTACCCAAATTTCTTTATGAAAAATGATATAATTACTGACTCGTTTCATCGAAAAGAAATGTAAAAGTTTGTATTGATTTTAATAATTTTATATTTTTTTCGTCAAATGATATATATATATATAATCTGTGGTTCAGAGTGACGTATAGAAAGGGATATTCTAAATTATAAATAGTTTCATTCGTTTTTATAGCGGTGTCAAACAAATATATAGAAGTTCGAATAACGCCTGTAGAAGTGCCACAGTCCACGGTATCAACTCTTTACTAGTGCCATGTCTTTACGTGACCATGATCAACTATATTAGTACTCCTTAGATTGTTATCACTCTAGTAAAAACCAAGCACCTCCGTTTAGCCCGGAGTGTCTTGGACCGCTAGACGAATGAGGACAGGAAACAACGCTCTCTTTCTCCGTATGTAAAGGTGTTAAGGTATTATTACCCTCCGCAGGGATAACACAATTGCCAAATATGGTCAACACAAGAAAGCCTCCGGGGCGAGATTTTTGTGAGTTTTCGTGGGGGAATTTATTATACAATAATTTTTGCCACCCACGTATTAATTACAGCTCAAACTAGAGCTTTATTCGTTCGAGTTCCCGTTTTTATAGTTATGGAATTTCCTCGTTAATTGGGAAAATTATATTTAAATTTTTACAAGAAACCATCAAGTTTTGAAAAAAAACAAAAACAAAACCTAAGCTTAAAGGAACGCCCTGTACTCATAAAATGTTCACTTCAGTTTTTCGACGGTTACACTAGTGTCTTGATGGCTTTGTACTTTTATTATGCCCCAAAAAACCTTACAGTAAACGTCACGAAACATTCATGTCCGTCATTCACGTCATATCAACTTTCTCGTTTAGTATTCCGTTACTTACACAGAAACAGTTTTTCGTGACTGGCCGTTTTGACGCAAGGGTAATATTTTAACGTCATTTTTACGATTAAATGCGTATATCCCATTTTACACTTCATTCGTTTAACCTTAACGTGATGTGCGTGCATTTACTCAAATACAACGCGTCTACTCTATCGGTTTCCGTCAGTATTTTTTTTTTTTGCGTATACAAAATAGTGAGATTTATTTTATGTTTACACAAAGAGTGTATAAAAGTCATATTTTGACTAATATATTATATTTCATAATATTTTCAAGTATATTATGCTCTCACAAGAATTTCAGAAAACATTCGCTGAATCACAGTAAATATAGTGAAGGCTTATATCGCCTAATTAACATCACTACATCGGGCCAATATATGCAGCGTAATTTTTTTTATTTAATTAAAACTGTAGATATCGCTTGTATGTGTCGTTTTTTAATACGTGTAAATGGTTTTCTGAAGTTGAGCCGTAACTTAATGCTCCCAACTTCCACCATTTGTTAAAATATGTGTGAAATAATATTTAACACAATCTTTGATAAGAACAAGCACACTTTTCGATGTGTGTAAGCATTTTATTATGTGAATTTCATTGTATGAATATTAACCAGCTATTTATCTCTATGCAATTTCATGAGAAAAAATACACGTCCCCGAAATGTTATCTATATAAGAGAAATATGATAAGGGAACAAATAATATTGGCAGGATTTTCAAACGATTTAATTGTATTTGTCTTTAATTATCCTCTTTTGTAAAGTGAGACTCGGTGTGAAGCAATCATCTAATCATTTCACATGGCTTGTCCGTACCTTGTAACTAGAATGGGACCCTATGGAGTTGAATCTTACATATCGTGAAGCAGAATCGAATTGGAAATTTTCGTAACATCTCAGTCCTGCAATGCGAATTTCAATAATTTGGACCCAATTATTTATTAGGTAATACGATCAATGATCAGAAATTGCATTTAAAATTGATTTTTTATTTTATGCTGGCCAAAGGAAGCGTTATAATTGAGTTTAGACGGAGACACACGTCGAATGTAGATGCAAGGCTTTTATAGTAAATAAAATTGAATGGAAGCAATGAACATACATTTAATCGAAATAATTAGATTTATTTTGATTTATGTTGGTATTCTTTTGCTTCCCTCTGTTGTGCGTCCGGAAAGGTGTTACTTCCACTACCTTCGCAGCATTAGCGATGGGTAAGGTATTTACAGGCACCACTTCGTATCTACGGCGTGTGAGGAGACGTAGGTTATCCTTTGGTATCCATAGTGTGAGGTGGTTTATGCACCGCGCAGAGTAAAGCACAAACGCGTACACCATTCGTACTACATATATGCAGTGATGGTGCCAATATAACGACACCAAATCTAAAGAATCGGGGATAGAATCACACTCATTAAAAAGCTTCCTCTTATACAAGAACGGACAGGGCCCAAAGATGGGACCGGAAAGGCAGGTGTGTGTCCTCACGACCTGCTCTCTCGTATCTTCCCACTCCCGCCAAAGATATCGCGCTTCTTCTGCATCCCCCCCCCCTTCTTCAAAAATTCCTAAAAGGGGTCTGTTTAGTGTTCTTCTGGGACGGGGCGTGCCGTACCGTCACACCCTACAGTGAACACTTTAGATTATAATACGGAACGGATGGAAATATTCCCTAATTTACATTTAATTTGTACACTGCTCGACATTCAAATTGATCCATCCAAAAGGAGTTATCCTATTAATACTGTTGCATAGGTAAATATAAAATAGGTATGAATTATTTTTTAAATTTCAATCATATGCGCAAGAAGTAAAATATAGAATACGTTATGGATCCTCTGTATGTAATCCTGGGCGTAACCTAAAATGGAAAATTCGACTAAATTTTGCACACTATAACTTAAGTTGAACATATTCTTTCCTTCTCTGACATCATGCCTACCACCATTAATACATTAAACTTCAAATCGCAATGCACGTAAGTAGGGAATCGTTTCTTCATGTCATCCATACGAAGATATATTATCCCAAAACTTACATAAATGCAAAAATCACGATTGATATAGTGAATGGCGAAATGTTTTCACTAGTAATATTTGTATCTGTTTTATACAGGGTGTATACAAAATGGCGGAAAAAGTTCACTACACGATTCCTTGTGAAAAAAGGAATAAAAATTGTCCAGTGTAATTTTTGCTTAAAATCAATATTTAATAAGATAATTAAGGCCAAAGATGAACGAATCACGCCCCAGATACGCCCATCGTGAGAAAAGCAAACCAAAGAAATTCTTGGAGAGGCATGGCTGAGCACAAGAGAATCTGATTGGTTAACTTCAAACCTGAAAATTTAGTTGCGTGTCCAAATACGTCATTGGAATTCCGAAGTATGGCAACCTAGTGAATGTTTCTTTATCACCAAAGAAAGCCAACGGAATACCAATCTTTTTCTAAATCTGGTAACTTTATAAAAAATGTATCTTTTGGCATAGGGAGCATTCAAGTATTACGTAAGCAACTTTGCGGGAGTGGGTGGCTTTTGTGCTTATTTGAATTTTCGCTTACGACGGAGGGGGGGGGTGTAGAAAACCGCCAAAATATTGCTTACGTAATACTTGAAATCGCCCATATCCGCTATAATGGGGGGGGGAGTACAGGGTTAATTGCTTTATGAAAATTGAGCAGAAGTACGGCAATAAGGAAGGGGAATAGCCATTTTGAAGCCATCTGCCCCTTTTCCCGGCATTTAATCCTGTTGTTTTTGTATTCATATATCATGAGACAGCAGTAGCGTGCTGATAACCTCCACAGTAAGGAAAGCCCGCTTTTTTACACTAAATTTATAGTAAGTACTTTGAGAAAAAAAAAAATATCTATTATTTTACAATTAATAAGGCAAAAAATTAATCGTATGAAATTTTCTTTAAAAATGAAATAAAAATCATCAGTTTCCAAATAAAGAAGGAAGGTTTCCATTAAACCCTTCAGTTAATCATCAAATGGGATTAAGTTAAAATGAATGAATTGATTAATTATTTATTTATTTAAACATCAGAATGAAAGTGAAAACCGTAAACATCTGTCTCATCAACAGATAACAATTAACATTTAAAACAAAAAAGTGACAGCAAGTAGAACACCTGAAAAAAGCTTGATTATTACACTTTGAACAATTAGAGCAGGTTTTAAATTTAACACAATATTGTTTTGGCGTTTTAAACTCTTCAGGGCGAGTTGATGTGTAGCCGGACTTGTAAATACTATATCTCCACATATTCAGGAATAGTGGAGAACACATTTGGTTGTGAATTAGACTTTGCAGTTTAATAACGTTGTTTCGTATTGATGAAGTGAATACATCGGAATGGTAACTTAACGCATGATCTGTAATGGCTTTGACAAGTGATTTATAATGATAAAATCCGCAGACATCTAAAGGTTGACATATTTTGTATAGTGTTCAGGAATGTTCAAAATATCTCTATCTTTGTTTGGGAAACAACCTTTCATTTCATTATGATTTTTTTCAATTAAACTGTCAAATGAATCGCAAACCAATAGCGATTTAGAAACAACCACTTGATTTATATTTTTATCGAGAAATTTCAAAATTTCACGTGTTCCTGTCTTTCCTGATTTTGTACAATAAATGAGTAAATTAGAGGGTTTCAACATACATTCTTGTACAATAGGACCAAAATTATTACCCGTAGTTTCTTGTAATACTAAACATGGTTTTCTAACTAGTTGTCCATTAAATCCTAAAGTAGGCATGATTGTGCATGAATGTGTCGTGGCATGCGTTCGTTATGTTTTTAAATATGTATCTTTTCACCTTGAAATGAGAGGGTTCGTGTGCCTACAAGTTTGTATTTAAACCCGCTTTAGTCAAAGTTATATACATTTTGTAGCTCATAACTTTTAATTATTGACGCTGCCTGTTTAACAACTCATTTGACTTTTGCTTTAACTATGATAGTTTGGGGGTGAATTAACACTGTTGTGAATTTAGTTGGTTTACGGCTAACAATTCCGTGTTTAATTTTGAAATTTTCAATTAAAGAGTCAGAAGCTTGGAAGTCAAGAGTACCTAGTTCGTCCGCTTTTTCAAGAGCCCAATATCTAATTTGTATATAAGTGACTTTCTCGGCTTGGTCTCTAGCCTTTTTAAATTGCTCAATAATATGATCGTCTATAGCAGAACACATTTCCTTTCTATCACTTGTTTCAGTTTGTTTTATCCAATTGTGGAAATTGCCGCGCATGTATTAATGTGTTGATAATCCTTTTCAATCTTTTTTAAACTAATATCAGATTTAATTCTCTTTTTATGTGTTTTTGGAACTATAAAACATATGTTCTGAATTATATTTGTTTCCTTCCGTGACATAGTTAATTTAATGCTATTCTTTTTACGACCTGAATGCTCTCCAATTTCAAAAGGTGAGTAGTCTTTGTCTTGATTGAGAACTATGAAGTTTTTTCATAGGTAATAAGCGACGACCAGATTAACTGTCCGGAAGTTCATAATATGCTGTTTCTGAAAATTCGTAATTACTATAGTTATTTTTTGCAGTATTTGCAATATGCTTTGCAAACTTTTTCTCATGATTAGAATGTGGAGATTGCGTGTTTAATATTTTATTTTGTATTAAATAACTGTGAATTTCATCATTTACAATTTGCAACACGTTATATTGATTAACGTCACTTATATTTTATATAAATTATAATAAAACTAATTAATTTCTTAATTCAGCACAAGTAGATAATATTTGGCAGGTAATGACAAGCGTGAAAGGTAACTGCAATTATATTATGTCGTTAATTTCAAGCTTTCTCTTCAAATACTCAATTTTCTTTAAACCGAGTGTTTGGTTCCGAACAACACCAACGGTGGCCCGTAAGCTGAGGTTAGGTGCCAAGCTGCACGGCTAATACAGAAATGAAATTATTTTGAGCTAAGCAGTGAATAACCTTCCCACAGACTTAACATGCGAACTTTAAACCTATATATCTCCCAATCTAGGAGTGGGAGGAGTTAGCGATTGGTACCGTTGAACTCAGAATCAAAATTCCTGTCGATTAAGACCAATAATTCAAAAATCCGAGAATCAATTCTCGTAAGGTTCTCTTATTAGTATTGTGCTACTGTTTTTCATATTCCATGCTCTAAAATGTTAATAAATAATTGTTTGATTTTTAACTTTTCTCTCTGAGCTCATTTTTCCATTTCGCGATTAATATTTAATAATGTACTTTGTCTCACGATCTCCGGACCATATTATCGCGGCCAATGTTTTAGCTAAACCACTTTTAGTTATTTCACAATTTTTAGTTAAGCAATTTTACCTATTTTAGATTTAACAACCTTGAGGTTTTAGGGTTATCCTAATCGTTTTAGGTGATAACAATCTAAGTACTAATATAGTTGATCATGGTCACGTAAAGACATGGCACTAGTAAAGAGTTGATACCGTGGACTGTGGCACTTCTACAGGCGTTATTCGAACTTCTATATATTTGTTTGACACCGCTATAAAAACGAATGAAACTATTTATAATTTAGAATATCCCTTTCTATACGTCACTCTGAACCACAGATTATATATATATCATTTTGACGAAAAATATAAAATTATTAAAATCAAATACCGACTTTTACATTTCTTTTCGATGAAACGAGTCAGTAATTATATCATTTTTCATAAAGAAATTTGGGTACAGTATTGGAAAATTGGAGACTTTAAATTAATTAATTTTAATAAAAAACGGCCTTAGATAGAAACATTGTCTGATCGCCCAGCCTAAGGTTTTAATTAAAAAAAGTAAAACTTTTAGCTGTTATGGAGTTTCTTAATATAAGATAAAAAATAAATCAATATTTCAGTCGACGCAACGATCAAAGAAATTTATTTAAAATCTTGAATAAACTATTTCTGTTTTTATAAAACATATTTTATTCGACTTTTAAATCGTTTACCGCTCTAGACTAATGTATGAACAATATTTCTATTTTTTGTCATTTTCAATATTTGTAATAAAACATTGAAGCGTTTAAATTTTTGTTTATATCTTTTAGTTCTTTTTCGTTATAAAAGCGTATAGGACAAAATAACTGAAATATTCTTATGTCAAACAACAATATCAATCAACGTTTATTGGCGTAGTGATACCAACGCCGATGGTATGGCGTGATTAGATGGTGAAACGTTCGAAAGAAAATAAATATTTCTGCCTTCGGTGGGACCTGAACCCACGACCTTCCACTTGCCGGGCGGAGGCTCTACCCACTGAGCTACGAAGGACAATATATAATCTCTTTACGAACGTATATATATTGTTGCCAGTTATTTCGCAGAATGGTGTAGTACATGGACTACTATTTAAACCAAATTGCAAAGAGACTGGTAAAATTGACGATTGGAATCGTGGGTTCAGGTCCCACCGAAGGCAGAAATATTTATTTTCTTTCGAACGTTTCACCATCTAATCACGCCATACCATCGGCGTTGGTATCACTACGCCAATAAACGTTGATTGATTGACATTGTTGTTTGATTTAATCTGCGTAGTGTTCGATTTATATAAAATAAATATACTTATGTGTCGAAATTCTTATTATATTTGTTTATATTTATAAAAATATTTACTTTTTATTTGGGAAATGGTTTAAAAGCGTCAGTTCGAAATTTAAACTGGCACATTTAGTGTTTTACTCTAAAAATTAAATCAGTTTAAACATGCAAATTTTTATTCTTAATGTTCAGAACGTCAATGGACTTTAAAATACATGAATAGTCCTATGCGTTTTAATTCGTAATCTATGTCTGCGATGGATGTTGCACATAATACACAAATATCCAAAGTCCAGTTGTTCTACAAATGAATTTATTTAATAAGTATGAAATATCTGAAAGAAATTGTTTGGTTGATAGTTTTCCGGTACACGGGGACAAAGGTCCTGTTGCGAGGAGCTAAAATTTCCAGGAATCCGAACCTCTTAAATCCTAGAGAAAAACCCGAACTACGGTAAGCAGTTAGTCGGTAAGAGTGAGGTTTGTCCTTTTTACAGTTGGGGTCGAGAATCTGGGATAACCGTTATCTAGGTAAACGTGTTACCATTGCACTAATACAGAAGGAGAATTAAATTTTTTTAGAGCACAGAAAAAATTCAAGAATTAAAATTTTACGTCCTCTCCTTCGGACGGTCAAGGAATAAAAGTCTCTTTGTTAAAGTGTTAACAAAGAATTACTTTCGGAGTGTCCCGTCCAGTTTGACTAAAAGGAAAACAGGGATACGCATGTTACATAATGTCATATGGTAGATTTCCAGAATTTTGCTTGTTTTACGGCTCAAGAACAGCAAACATCATGCTGAGCCAAGACCAACAGGTTTCCATGGAATCCGAACCTCATAAGGCTCAGGAAACCAACCCGAACAATAGAGTGCGTTCGTCGAAAAGTGTTCTATTTTGGCACCGTTGCCAATCGAATCCGGGTTACCGGCACGCTGAGCGAACGCGCTACAACTGCACCATCGCAGGGTCACTTGCAAAATTGGCGTCATTTCTATGAATTGTGTTATCCTCTTATTTTGCGATATATATATATATAGCTTGAGATAATAAAGGATTATAATTTTGCGAGACCAATTCTGAGCATCATAAAATCAGTGTTAAGAGCCAAAGAGTTTCTCAATATTAAAATCTTGATCTGATACAATGATTATCAGGTGTTTTATGATTTTATTATTTTGAGATTATATAAAGTGTTTCACTAAGTAGTCTCGCACAGAAACAACATTTCTCCCCACTTTGTGTAGAAACATGATATTTGGTTTACAAGTGATATTAATTTATATGAATGTAGAACTATTCAACACAAATGCTGGATGTGTCATCCTCAGACAACTAGACACACTCGCTTCATATTAGTGGAAGTCCTCCGCACGTCCTCATCAATAGGTTGGATTATTGCAGTAATGGTGCTTTCTGAGCATTCTAATATGCAATGCTTATTATGGTAAGCGCAATTCTTTTTATCACAAAGGATGATAAAGTATTATATTTCCAAGTAGAGTGGGAAAAAAAATATATTTTTTTTTTGGCGGTGAGGGAGGACTACCTAATGAAACACCCTGTATTTAGAAATATCTCATACTGCATGAAGAATAGTCTCCAGGTTAAGAAACATGCAATACACGTCTGTCCTAAAATATCTATCTTCACATTATTTCCTTCAGTTGTCTTCCATCTATATTGTCTGATGTCACGCAGTTCAGCATTTACGTATAAGTTAAATAGGCACGGGACTAGGGCCCCGCAAAAATCTTAAAGTGTCTTGGTGTTATTTTTAGACCTTATTTTTTTATTTACAAGTAAACCTATCCGAGAAAGTGATTATTGATAAACCTGAATATTGGAAATAATGATTTTCAACTTTTAAAAGTTACAATTACTTTTCTCAGTGATAACACAATTGCTAAATGGTCAACACATGAAGCCACTGGGCATGTTTTTGTAGTTTTTCATGGGGAATTGAAATGACCAATAATTTTTGACATCTCCATATGAACTCAAACAATAATTATTTTTGTAAAGAAGAAAAAGAAACATTGTCCTAGCCCGAAGTTGAACCGGGAACCCTTCTATGAACCGCAGTATCTTCATCTGCTCGGAGTGCCTGTTCTTTCTTCTTCTACAAAAATGGCTTTAGTTTGAGCCTAATTTATAGCTTTGAATTATTTTTAATTTACTCATTTTTTTCCGATAGACTCCATCTTTCAGGTCCGTAAGGATGATGTTCCATTGATATTAATTCGCCCTATGACAAATTATCCCTATATATGCGCTACTTTATAACTGTTAAGGAACAAATGGTTATTGCCATGCAATGCCCCCTCCTAACAAGCGTGAAGTTGCAGGTAAACGAAAGGGAAAAAGCACTGTTGTGCAAGTTTTTTCCTCTGAACAAATGCCTCACTAGCTGCTGTTTATCAAAATTGAAGCAGTAAAATATGCAAGCAAAATCATGTTGTAGGTTTCGGAAGATTGTGCTGTAAATTTTCACTTAATATTTTGGTGTACAGCAAACATTAGTTACAGAATGTCTCTAAGGCGTCATTTGAGTGCGTATAATCGTGGAGGAGCAGTTGAAAGGCTCGACGCAGATCAAAATGTTACTGAAGTTGCGGCAACAGCAGGCGTGTCAGAAAGGGTAATTTTTCTGTTCAAACAAGCTGTTAAATCTAAAAGAACTGAGCTGCAAAGGCATGATAGTGGCCGTGAAAAGCGTACAGCAGCTCTCAGAATAACGGATATGCAGCCCTTTTAACAAAAAGAAGAAGAAATCTGCCTGACGAAACTATTTTTCGTCACCTAAATCAAGTTGGTTTTTATGCACGGACACAAATCAGATGCATTCCTTTAAAAACATGACGTACTCGGGAAAGATTACAGTGATGCAATCAGCGTCCGCATTGTGATCATCAAGAGTGATAAAAGTGATGTTCTGAGATGAATCGCAGTTCAATGAAATGGTACGTGAAAATGGACCTATAGTTTGGCAAGAACGGGGAACCCGCTACCATCAGCAGAACGCCAGTGAAGTTGTTTTTTTACAAATGAGGAGTGTATAATCACATATATATGCAGTGCACGTAGCAAACTTAACGATAGCATAAAATTAAACACAAATGAATTGCAAAAGAAATGCAAAAAATACACCGGATTTGTTCGAAAGAACATAAAATTTTTAAACTATAAAAGTTTTCAAAAATCTTATTTTTGAGTTCAATTTTTTCTTCGTATAAGTAGAAGAAGCATTGCTTAAATATTAGTTGTTTCTGATGAGCTTTCTTGTCATTAGTTCTTCGTTCCTATCCGTGTGTTTTGAATTTCAGAACTGTTCAGTTAGAAAGAAAATCGCAGACAAATGAGTGTTTGACAGGAAATTCCGCTTAATTTATTTTCTTAATTTAAGAAAGGATGGCAATGATGTTCTTACGCACAATCGAACATCATTTCTAATTTCTGCTTTTTATGCTTAAGTAATTAAGGACTTGAGTGAAGAGAGCATAATCTACTGTGTATTCCATTAAAAATAGCCGTGAATTCACATTTGCCTAGAACATTTTATTAGAAGGTATATTACCCTCTAATAAAATGTTCATCAAAGCTATAATGCACATGACTTTAATCGGTATCTTTATAGTTTCATAAAAAAAAATATTTATTTTTAAAAATTGATTATGTATATACTATATTAAAATTTTTCCAAAGCAAATATAATAGAAACTTTTTAGTTCAGTTGATAAAAAGGATATTGCATAGAATATGTTTATTGTACTCTTTGTAACTTAATATTTTTTCCCAAAGTTCAGAAAGATGCATATATATCATCATCATATTCAACCATTATCTATCCACTGCTGGATGAAGGTCTCTCCAAATGCTTTCCACACAAGTCTATCCTGAGCAATTCGCTTCCACGTCACCCCAACCTGTTTTCTTATTTCATCCACCCATCTAGTTTGAGGACGTTTTCTAGGTCTTCGGTGGTCTCTTGGAATCCAGTTCAGAATTTCTGTTGTCCATCGTTGATCAGTTCTTCTTGCAATATGCCCAGCCCATTGACACGTTAGCCTATTTACGAGGGTGAATCAGAAAATCTTTGGCCCTATTTTTTTAGTCAAATTACGGCTGTAAATGCGAAGTCAACATATCCATTCCCAGCGGTGGATCTTTCTTGGACCGGCCCGGCCTTATCTGCCGGTATCTCCGCGGCAAGGCGCTGCTGTCAGTTGTTGAAGATGGCGGTTGTGCTTCACACGTCCACGGTGTACGAGCAACGAAGCGTGATTCGTTTTCTATGGAGCAAGGAACGAACGCCCATCGAAATCCACAGGGAAATGCAGCCCACGTATGGGGAAAAGTGTCTCGCTTTGGGAAGTGTGAGATGGTGGTGGTGTGAGTTCGCAAAAGGCCGTGAAGACTTGCATGACAATGAGCGTTCGGAGAGGCCGCGTTCATCGATGACTGACGACAACATTTCCCACGTGGATGCAATGGTGAAAGTGGATCGGTGTGTGCACCTCAAGGACATTTCCCGGGAGCTAGGCATTTCGTATGGGAGTGTTTACGACATCGTTCACGGGTTCTTCGGGTTCCGGAAGATTTCATGTCGGTGGGTGCCAAGGCAGTTGGACGACATGCTAAAAGGCAAGCGAAGGATTGCTTCACTGAATCATCTACAACGGTATGCCGAGGACGGTGGAAGTTTCCTGGACAGTAATGTTACTGGCGATAAAACGCAGATACTGCATTTCATGCCGGAACCAAAGCAGCAGAGCATAGCGTGGAAACATCTGGGTTCGCCTGCGACAAAAAAATTCCGTTCAGTGCCATCTGTTGGGAAAGTGATGTTAACGGTCTTCTGGGATCGCCCTGAACCGATCCTGCTGGATTTCATGCCACAAGGTGCAACCATTAATGCCGACAGTTATGGTTCCACACTGTCACGTCTACGGGCTGCCATCAGGCGAAAGCGCTGAGGGATCCTCAATGTGGACAACATGGTTATCCTCCACAACAATGCGAGGCCACATGTGACAATCAGAACCGCCGACAAGCTCCGGTCATTTCACTGGGAGAGTCTGGACCACCCACCATACAGTCCGGACCTCGCCCCTAGTGATTTCCACGTTTTCGGTCCGCTGAAGAAGTTCCTGGCAGGACAGCGATTCACGTGCAACGATGAAGCCAAGACAGCAGTCCGACGGTGGTTCCACAGTCAGCCGGACGAATTCTACCACAGGGGCATCTCAAATTTAGTGCTGCGATGGGACAAATGTCTGAACCGGTGTGGGGACTATGTGGAAAAATAGTGTAAGGTACGTAGAATAGTACGTATATTTGTAATTACCTGTATGTACCTTATTTTGGCTAATAAAAAATAGGGGCAAAGACTTTCTGATTCGCCCTCGTATTTTAACAATGATGTCCTCTACTCTAGTTTGCTCTCTCACCCAAGTGTTTCTTTTTCGATCTCTCCTAGTTATTCCAAGCATGCACCTCTCCATGCTCCTTTGCATTGTTATTTTTATTCCCTTGTTATTCCAATTTATCAGCTGAAAAATCATCTGTAAGGCAGAAGTAAAAAGTTTTGGAGAAATGGTATCTCCCTGCCTCACCCCTTTGCCAAGTTTGATAGTTTTGGTATCTTTATGTAACCGAAATTTTGCACTTGATTTTTATACACACGTTTCACCATGTCAATGTACATATTATAGATATCTGCTGACGTTTGGATAGAGTCAAAGGCCTTCTGATGGTTAATAAACAAGTCTGTCCTCAAAGGGTATGCGCTGTGTCGCCGCGTACTCTCAAGAAATTTTGAAAAATGCCAAATACTGTAATGCTTTCCCACTTCGACTTAGCATTCAATTAAGTCATAAAACGTTACATAAATATAATCATTTACGGGTCGCCGATCAAACACAAATTATCAATCAATCAATTGTCATATTCATCAACTTTTATTAAACAAATTCCCTAAATACAGCAAGGTAACTTTCGTCAACAGTCATATGATTTCTAAAAACAAATATTAATTACATAACCTCAGCAACAACTTGTAACTAATGTATCAGATATCGGACACATTACTTTGTTCGCAGATGACACAAGCGTGATTTTAACTGATAGTGACCTAATGAAACTGATGGAAGTGAGTATAAGAGAAATTTAAAAATACGAAAAATGGTTTAATGTTAATCAGATGAAGCTAAACGTAGAAAAAACCAAAGTAATGCATTTTTCAAGAAAATTAAAAAAGGACACAAAGATACAAAAAATATATCAATTATAGTTAATAATAAAAAAATTGAAATTGTTGATAAAATTGAATTCTTAGGAATTCAATTAACTAATAAATCGAACTGGAATGACCATATAGATAAAACAGCAAACAAAATAAGTAAAAGCTTAGGAATTCTAAGAAGAATTAATACAACAATAAGGGAAAAAACCAGCGTAGCACTGTATTATTCATTGATCTACAGTCATCTTGACATATTGTAATTGCGTATGGGAAAACTTAGGCTCGGTAAATCAAAATGTGTTCAAAAATATTCAGAAAAAAAAGTTGAAATTAATTAACAGTGATAAAAGACTAAACTGAAAAAACTTATTTTTCAAGTACAATATATTACCAATAGAACATTTACACGAATACAGTGTCTTGGTAAAAATGTATGAAAGAATAAGGGAAGGCAAGCACACTGAACTTATAAGAATAAAACTAAATGAAAAAGATAGAAATACACGTCGTAAATACAATGATCTATTACTCCCAAAAATAAGGACCGAAGTAGGAAGGAATAATGTAAATTAAAAAGGTGCAAAACTTTGGAATGAACTACCAGAGGAATTCAAAAAATTGAAAAGTAAATAAACATTTAAAAAAGTCTAAGAAAATATTGGATATAAGGTAATGGAAACTAAAAAAAATGGAAAAAACATAAGGAAAGGATGAGTGGTTCACAATTAGTTGTGTGTCATCTTTGGAATCAGATTGTAATCTTAAGGTCCCAGGTATGTTATATCCTTGCTGATATTTTCTTGAGACCTTTCATTGTAGAGTCTAATATGATGTACTTTTAGTATATATTGTCTGTATTATCGCTGTAGTTACACAGTATATTGCTATTATGACTTTACAAATGAAGAATAAATAAAGCAGTGATTGTTATAATAAATAACTTATTAAAATAATTTTCCTGAACTGTGCTTTTCATACCACATTACCTACTGGAAAATTAGAAAAACTTGTACTTTTGACTAAACTTCTTCCAAAAGTTACCATTTTGCACCAAAACTAATATAATTTATATAAAATTATTAAGCCTATATATTTCTCAGGAGAAAATGTTTGCCAAATATATAACTAAAACTTGAAAAACAAAAAGTGTTTTTAGCTAAATTATGTAATCTGTAAGGGATTTTGCTAATACCAATCTCCTTTGCCTTATAGTCATGCACAATTTAAACGGAATAGAAGATGAAGCATCAGCTTTGCGATTATATAGTTAAACTCTTTTATAATGAACTCAAAAAGGGCCAAATGGAAATGTTGCTGTAAATATTTAATTAGTGCAAGTTTTTAGTGTAAAGAAATACACTTTTTAATACAGCTTTTGAATTTGTAAATTTACTTTAATTGAGTTATAAATGGCTTTGGGGTTTGCATTAAGGGATTTTATGAACTATTACAATAATTGATTACTCAAAACTTGTTTTAATTATGCAAATTTTAATGCATTGTGTGTTGTTTACTGTAATTAGCAACTGGAAATCGATTAAGATTTGGTCTGGAAACCTGGAAAAGTCAGGGAAGTTTGAAATTGAATTTGGGTAGACACCCTGAATTGAGAACCACTGAACTAAATAATACACAGTCTTCCCTCAGTCATGTTTTACTTTAGTTTTCTAGCGTATATGGGCATTAGGGGTAGTTTTATTGATTTGCACTGCAACAGTAAGAGAAGTGAAGTCTGAAGCTTGCTTGCTTTTCGAGTAAAAACCAAAAACTGATTTATTATGGTTACCTTGTCGTCACCATATACTTGAAATTGTTCTTGAGATTATTATTATTCTTCATTCACTCGGGGCGCTTTCAGGCCCAGAAATTTCACTTTTTAAAAAGGCGTGGCCTGCTATGAACTATAAAAATTATAAAACAGCAACATCAGATAGCAGATGCGCTTCATTTGTTACCGCTATAGCCAGTGATATGGTAAGTTTTGCAAAGAAGCAGCTCGAAATCTTTAATCATCCTCGCGATGATTACAAAGAGCTCTTAGAACTCGCAATATTTTTTTTAGGAGAAATTCCTCCAAAAGGAATATTAGTTAAAGCTCCTGCTGGATTAGATTGGGCCAGATGGATGGCAAAACTATATGCTTCTTCAGGGTTTAGATGTTTCAGGACCAGTTTAAATTAAAAATCGCCGAAAACAAAGAAATTATAGACATTTGTATGTTTTTAGTTCGAATTTATGTTAAAGTCTGGTTTGAAACTACATCAGCGTACTGTGCTCCACGTAATCCAGCTATTGATGAATCTTGAAAAATACAATGCTCCAAATGAAGCTATATTAAAAATTCCCTTAAAAATTTCTTACGGCATTTATGGTATTTGTCCGCAGAACTCCTTGTCTTTTCTTTTTTTTTTTTGATAACAAAATTTCTGACAAAACTAAAGAAAAATGGTCCAAGCTATGGAAACATAAAAAAATAGAATATCCTCAAAGAAAGCAGTTGTCGATCCAGATGTTTTGCATTTAAAGGCACTACATCGTTTTGTTTCCTCTAACACTAAAATATTTTTTGAAATTTTAAATATTTCGTCAGATTTTTCACAAAACAAAACAGAGACGTGGACTGATGATGTTACGTACATTAAAGAAAAAAGGAAACTGTTTTATGTATAAGAGTTGTAAATGATACAGCTAAAAAAGGAATTGCCCTAATCGTTGAATACAATAAACTGCTTACGAACGATGAAGACATAAAGTAATACTTGCTTTGCCAAGTTGTTAAAGATTTTAGAAAAAAGTATCCAAACCGTAACATGCAAACTTTATTGCAGTAAGTTGTTTTGAACATTTATTCGAATTTCATTACTTCTGTACAATTTTCAGGTTTGTGTTCATAACTGATGTAGTCGTTTGGTATTATAAGCCAATTGCGTAGACTATTATTAACCAAAATATATATATTAACTCCATATTATAAATACTCGTAATATACTCGTCCATACTGTATATACTCGCATACTGTGAAGGTGGTCGTGACCCCTAAAAATATTTCAATATTCGCAAAAAAATCAGCAAAATATTGTTTTTGATAGATTGAACACATTTATGTGTTGGTAGCAAACAAATTCAAAAAAAAAATTTTTTTTAAGGCCATATAAAGCCCACCCTAATGTGCATCCTTGATATGAATATTAAGCATTTAAATTTTCCTATTAACACGTATGTGCTTTATATTCATTATATGTCCCTGTACTTCGCTTTCACAACAGTGCTGACTCCCTAGTTTTCTTTTAGCTATATCTTCTCAACTGTTGAATTGAGACGGATAGTTCTATTGACTTTTTTACTACCTATAATGAAGCCTTTCCAACGATACCACTTTTGTCAAAATCGACGACTTACAACTCGTGACCTTCCTATGTGTGTCCTATAATATCCCATTTGAGTTTCTCAAATTCTTTTTTCAATTCCTGAAATCTTCCTTTGAAGCAAGGGATCGTCCATTAAACGTAGCCAAGGTCAATAACAAACGGCAGCCTGGGCCATTCCAGTGATTCTTAGCACCCCCTGCTTTCATGCCACGCTGACCGCTGCCTTAATCAGGAGCACTCCAGCACCTGGAGACTAGGGGCCATGGTTTCTGGTGTGTCAACATAATGGAGGAATTAGTCACAGTTCATCACCATGCACTCCAATACAGGGATTCTTAACGTTCGAACTCCACGGGCCCCAAGAATTCTTTAAGGATTTTTGCTTTCCCCCTTCACACTGCCAGTATGTAAGAAATAAATAGTAGATGTTATATGACTTAGTTACACATCCTTAAGTCCTTAAAGTAATATAAAAAGGAGTGTATAGTAATCGCAGAGAGAGCTGAGTGACAGTACATAATATCAAAATGCGGTACTTAACTAATTTATCATCCACATATTTTGTATACGCCTGACACTCCTTCCCAACTTAATTGAGGTAATAATTTTGACAACGATAAACTTAATCTTGATAATAATACATGATTTTGTAAAGGATAAACAAAAGACAAAACAGTTTATTATAGAAAGTTCAAGGACTGAGTTTTTCTAACCTTCTTTTTTACTATTGCGGACTTCTTACCTCTTGTCTTGGACCCACAGTGGACCCACAGAGGAAACCTAGTATGTGCAACCCAGATTAGGACCTATATCTCCAGCAGGTTTACAAGCCAATCTTGTTTAAAAATGATAATATTGGTATTGCCATAAATTAAATATCTCTTTGTATTAAGGTCATCTCCCATACGTTGACAGTTTTCAGCATTATTAAAATGCGTTTAAATTTGGAATAATTAATTTAATAAGTAGATATGGTTATCCGCTAATGGCAAAAGAGTCCATCGAAGCATCTGTTTTACATATAAATTTATTTTAATAAAGTTTCCAATATTAGTTTCGAAAACTTAACGAGCGTGAACAAAATACTTACACTGTTAAAAATAACAGTTCAGGGTTGAACCAAAATGTGGTGATTTTCCAGCTTCATCCATTGTTAAGAACTACGTTTCACCACATTTTTGCTCCAGCTATGTTACCAATACTTGGCCGGAGGTTGAACCAATATATGGATATACTTTCAATAACGAATAAGGCAACATTGAACCAAATTCATGGTTCCAGCTTGAACCAAATATACTGTTGTAGGTTGAACCAAATGTGGCCAAAATTTCCCGGACACTGTATAGCAAAATGAAAATCTGCCTTTAACATGCAACCTGTCAGAGACGTATCGAGGAGTGTTGGAGCCCCCCATTATTTATCTCGGCTGCTATTGAAGCCACATCTACCCCATTTCATATACAGAGAGGTAGTAACTAAGCGAAATTGCAAAGGTTTTGTATTATGCCTAATATAAGCGTGTTAGCTATTAGTGAGATAAAACATCAACAAGTCATATATACAGAAATTATCACATAAATCATTGTAATTTATCAAAAATAAAGGATATAATACCATGAACCAATAAATTGGAATGATCTTAGTTCGTTGGATGATTGGAGAGATCTTGGCACGTAAAAAACTTGGGAATATCGGTCAGGAATCGCAACAGATAGAGCTGTTTGCCACACGTGACTTCTCTCGCCTCAAGTGATTGGCTAGGAGGTGGAACGAAAATGTGGTTCGGTGTTTAACCATCTTTTAAAAAATACCATACTTTCACCAATAAGTGGTACTTTTGAATTTTCAAGTGAACCAAATTTTGGTGAAATTCCGGCATTTTCACCATATTTTGGCAACAACTAATGCGGGATTTTTTTAACAGTGTAAATGCTTTCGTGACTTTTTACTTCATTTATTAACAAATGTATTGCTGCGTGTTTTTCAACAATAATGTCTTTAGATACCTAACAATGTTTTAAGGATATGTCTTATTGCTTTTAAATTTCCCAAATTGCGGAGTAACTCATCGATGGGAAGTACCGACATAATTAATTTATATTTACAATCAATCAATCAATTTCGTTGAACATTCTATCAAAAATATTCACGGTAAACAACATTTAATTCGAACTTGAAATAAATACCACAAACTAAGTAGTTCCAGATACGGAAGCTTTGGCTAAAAGCTTCAATTAAACTGTAAATAAATGCTTAACCATTATAGGAAATTTACATTAGTTAAAAGCATCGACGTCAAGATCTGAAATCCTTGATTCGCTTGTACTTCACCAAGTTCAAAAGTATTTAATTTAAATAATCTATCGGGGATTGTGCTTTAGAGATATTTCACCTTTGCATATCCTGTTGGTTTATTTGGGCCTAATGTATGTTTCAGGTTACAGCTTATTTATAATTACCTCAAGTATAATTTAAATACAGTAAAACCTTAAAATGACGGTTACATGCAGGACTCGGCAAAGGTGACCATCATTCGGAGGCTGGTGTTATTTAAAGTTTCAGTATAAAAAATCAAATAAATAAAAAAAATTAGCATTTCAAATACATTAATCCTTATCCATTTTAATTTACAATAAACAGAGCTGGGAAAGTGCTTGGAAATATATATTTTCGATACAAAATACTTAAAAAATTGTATTTTCGATACAAAATACATAGAAATATGTATTTTCGATACAAAATGCAAAATGTATTTTAAAATACTTTTCGAAAATACAAATTACATTTGCCAAAGTGGTTTTTACCTGACTTTAGTGCACTTAATTAACCTAAATTAAGCTTAATAATTTCATTATCGCGTAATCACATCGTTGTAATTTTATAAAAATAAGTTAGGCCCGGATGTTTATGCATAAAATTTAGCCGAAATAATATGCAAGTGCATAGAAATTTGGACCCTACTCATAAGCGATGTTTCGAAATGTATAAAATAACAATTTATTGAAACAGTGCAAGTGTTCTTGGAATTATTGCATAACATATATACTGAAATGCATAAAAAATATCACTTTGTTACGTCCTCGAATATGAGTATGCACAAAATTAACACAAAATACACACCAAAATGTATGGAAACGTGAGATATGTTTGAAAATATGGCATCATATGCATTGGTGTACGCCCTAAGGCGATGGCAGGGTGAAATCTAGGGAGGCAGAGGCAAAGGCCTTGAAAAATGGCAATTTTTACCTCACGTTTTTAATTTTGCTTTTTTTTCAAAGAAAATCGAAATATGGAGGGAGCAATTGCCTATACTTACCAGCGCCCATAGCTTGGGCTGAAAAATATTACACTTGATCTTGACTTGGAAAGTATTGCGCATATTCAGCAATATCATTAAAGAATTCTGAAAAATCATAAAATTATTTTTTTCTAACTTTAATATTATCTAATTATATCATTTACAATTGAAACACATTCTGTAGCATTAGTTCTTTCTTTTTTTCATTTTT
>QLNU02015360.1:60933708-60945094 GCA_006491805.2 Dysdera silvatica
GAGAATCCACGAATTTTACCATAAAATGATTGAAAAAATTATAAAATGATAACAGAAAAGAAGCAAAAATATAAAAATTAAATAAATAAAAAATAAAAAAGTTGCTTCAAATATGTAAAGTCTCTTCCAGTTGATTGTGATGCAAATTCAAATGCATGAATGTCGTCAGCAATTTGGGATATGGAATATTCGTAATATATAATATTCGTGGATATGCAATGTTTCGTCAGCAAAAGAATGTTGCTTTTATTGTGGACAACTATACAGCCTATACTGATCCGGAAAATTTAAACACTATCGAAATGGTATTTCCACTATCGAACGTTACTGCACTTCAACCTTTCGACCAAGAAGTTACTCAGAAGTTTAAGCGTCAATACAAAACATTGCTGGTCAAAGATTTGATAAAAGCTCTCAACGGAAAGAAAACCCATGAAGTGTCCGTTTTGACTGCAATCTACACTCAAAGAAGTTGAAATTTAATATCAAATGAGACAGTAAAGAATGTTTTTCAACATGCATTGTTATTTTAGATGGCAAACAAAATGAAGTCGAAAATGAAGACGCTGATCCTGATCCATTATTGCCTTTATTAGAAATTGAAAATAAAAGTGGGCATTCTGTCCCCGACGTAAACAATTACATAAATATTGATAACAACATCACAGTATACTCTCAAGCACTTATAAAGGATTTAACAATGGAATTTTTAGAAGGAAAAAGTAAAAATATGGGCGATGAAATGGACAGTGGCGAAATTCTTACACCACCCAATAAAATACAAGTTTTTGAAGCCTTAATGCCAATTCGACATCACCTTATGCAGTGGCGGATTAAGCGGCTGGCGGACCTGGCGTCTGCCAGGGGGCCCCGAACTCGAGAGATTCCCAGTTAAAAAATACCACAACACAAAAAGCGAAAGATGCAATACTTAATATTATTCGCGTATTTTACGTATATAAGTACAAAAAGTTCTTTTTTTAAATTAAAGTTAATTAAAAATCATATTAGTTCAAACGTACGTGCTTTTTCCCACATGCGAGATCCCCGGGGCTAACAAAGCGAAAAATTTATTACGTAACCAGAATTTTTTGAAGTAGTAAAATTGAAAATAGTAAAGATCCCAGCGGCATTTCCCGGAACTCTGTGACACTGATGAGACAGACTGCTGTTGAGGTAAGCAACAGCAGTGGCTAGGGGCTGTCTTCAAATGCTTTCCAGGAGGTAAAGGTAGACCAAAACAGTTAAATTGGAAATTCTGACTGCAGATATTTCTAATTATGTCAAGAAATCTAACCTCACCGATGAAAATAGGATAACAGTGTTTAAAAGTCTTTGGGAACCATATGCAAATTGCAATTTTCCCACGACCGTCACTAGTGCTGTATAAAGTCAAGGAAAATCTCACCGTAGTTGGAGGTTCTGTCCATCTGAACTGAGTAAACATAACTTGCCCAAAGGCAGAAGACAGTGCCTATAGCAAATTTTGTGTGTTCTCTTTTCACCCCATGAAGTCGGTTTAAGATCGACACAAGCCACAGATGAACTTGTTTCAAAAGAATTTAATAATTGGAAGAAAATGCCATTGAAGAAGTTCAGATAACATTAGAACTTTTCTCTATCATAAGGATTCAGTTCACAAAGCCGATGAGTTTTTAAAGGTCGCAAAAGGAAAAAAGGCTTCCGTAGATCAAGTAGTGGACAGAGGGCAAGCAAAAGCAAGTTTTGCACAATAGGCTTATTTTTAAACCTATTCCTAAAATTTAAAATCTTATTTAGCTATGACCTCCCACAACCGTCAAGCGTAAATTTTCGTGCATTTACACCTTTTTTTTACTGTCTTGGATAACTGCGCTTTTCTCCTTCAGACTTACGAATTTTTGAGAAGATCGTAATTATAAACTGGCGTTCAAATGACGAAATTAGGGTGATACTAAACTACTCAATGGTAACAACGCATAAAGAACAGGAATTATCAAAAACTAATTTTTAGTTGTTCGCAAAATATTGGGATGGTCGTTCACAAATAGCGACACTAGTTACAGAAAGGGGTGCACATATAAAGCTACAAAATGAACTTATGAATCAATGGAATGCCGTGAAAGGAAGTACCATCAAGTAGATTTTACTTTACAATTTTGGGTTGCAGGCATATTTAAAAAATTTGAATAAAAATTTTTTTCGTGGTACCGTTTCGTGGCCGTTGTTCGGAATTGGTCGTTTGAAGGTTAGTACTAATGTTAATCCTATAGAGCGCATTCGGTTTCATTGATATGTGGTCGATATTCGAGATTACCGTTGTTTAGAGATGACCGTTAAATTAAGTTTTACTGTAGATATTACTCCATACACAGAGGACTATATTAAAAGCATTTCTATTTTCATATTTATAATATGACGCATAACATAATTTACAAATAAATGTGCTGATTCAGTAAGAAAATCAAATTTTCCAGGATCTGTTCTATTATCAAATTACATTACATTGGGTATAAAATAGCAAGTGCTTATTGAAATGAGTGTACAGTGTATCTTAAAATACAACGACATATTATTGATTTTCATCTGTTTTATTATAGTCATGATATAGTTTGAAATACATAAAAGAATTTCGTTTTATGTCATTTTAGACAATCTATTTCTCTAATAGACTACGTGTGCAGAGACATAATTTTTAAAGTCAGAGCTGCCTTTAAGCAGGGACGAGCGGGCCCCGCGCTTCTTGGGACCCCCGCGAAGCGTAAATTTCAAATTTTTGTAATACAGAAAATTTCCCCAAAACTATTTTTGCCTCAGCTCTCGATTTCGTGCCATCTGGTGCTCATACATTATTCCATTTTGTTTTGTTTTCTTACTCGTATATGTATGGGCCCCCGAAGTGTGTTTTAACCCGAGCCCCGCCTTAACTAAAGACAGCCCTGTCTACTAGTCTACCCTCTCTAGGATGATATTTATTTTTAAATAACAGAAGAAGAAGATGAATCCACTTATCGAGAAATGGAATGGTAATTAATGAATCAAAATGATGGTAATTAATTCATATTTAAACATAATTTTATCTTGAAAGGTAGAAAAGGAGGCTACTCTTTCTCATGTCCAATTGAGCAATGGAGTATTTTTCCAAAACAAATTACGATATTTTTCATGAAAGAGCAATTATGCCAAATATCTCGATCAAAATTCATTAATTATAAAATAGATTTAATACATATTTTGTACTGTCGTGGCAATAATTAAAAATTAAATTTAAGAAAAAGAAGTGATGACGAGATAGATAATTTGTGTGGGATAATGTATGTAGTATAATAAGGATAATATGTAATTATAATAAGGATAATGTGTAATTATAATGGAATGTATGTAATAATTATAGTAAGGATAATATATGTAGGTATAATAAGGATAATATGTAATTATAATAAGGTATAATATGTGAGCTGTTATTAAGGATAATATATGATATAATAAGGATAATGTAGTATAATAGGATAATATGTAATTATAATAAGGATAATATGTAATTATAATAAGGATAATATGTAATTTATTAAGGATAATATATGGAAATAACTATGCGAATCAAATCCAAATGGGGTTGATTCTGTCAAAATATGGTTTGGTTAATAAATGCGAATACATCACTAATGGTAATGAAGCTGATCGATATGTAAATCTTAGATTTTGGGAAAGCGAATTTTGCCACCGAAGATGGCATGTAGGATTATGATAAGTTCAGTGAACGCTTTTAAAGGAGAAGATGGCTTTCGTAACGACTTCAATTATTAATATTGATTTGTTTCTGTATATCGTGAACAGCATCACTCTTTTCTGTAACATCTTGTCCGCCCTCATGTTTAAATATGAATACTCTTTCCAATAAGTGTATGTTATTATTATCCAGTGCAAGCAGTCGCCAAACTACTTATGTAAGCTTTTATGTTTCAATAAATTGTAAGACACGGAGCTGGTGTATGTATTGATAAGTTCAAGTGCAGAAGAGAATCCGGTTTAATTTATCAGCATTGAAATAAAGGAGGGATATATACTACATGTTTCGAGATAGATTGTGATAAATATTTGAGTTGCGTGTTCCAAATGCGAGCCTGATATTTGTATTCTGTGCATATAACTGATTTTTTTATTTATTTTCTGATTTCTTGGGTATAGTTGAATAGATTTGACAAAATAAATAGAAGCTTTTGCGGTTTTTTGGAATGCTTGTGCTTTTGAATTCTTTGCTCTAAACCTCCCAAAATATTCGATTTACTAAAAATAATTCAGCGCGAAGTAAAATTTTTGCAAACTAAAAGTTTAAATATTTTTTCAATCCCATAAATTTCGTTAGGTGGAAAAAAGCTCCGGCCGAAAATTAGAAACGCATTATAAAGGTTACTAAACAAAACTTAAGCTTACCCCTTTGTAAATATTGAATACAATCTACAATTAATGACTCTATGGATTAGAGAGTTCTGGTATGTTGCAGCAAAATTGCGTTTCCAAATTCTTTATATTTATTTTGCCCTGCACTTTAAACATTTTATCTAAACCTGACTTCTATAATTTTAAATTGAGGCAATTTATCACTCCCCAATTATACTTTTAATGAGAAAAACTCTATTTAATGAGCAATAATTTGAACAAAACATTGATGGCTTTCCTTTGATAATTTATTTCGACCATAACGCTATTTCATTTATTAATTTTAGTATCGAAATATCGGTAATTTATATTTTTCAATGTAAATTTTGATAGGTACATTTTTTATTATAAGGAAATAGTTTAATATATTCGCTACACTATTTTTAAATAAATAAGGCATTTCCTCCTCTTTTGCTTAACAATAGCAATAGTTGATAATATTAAAACCAAAACAAGCATATACAATTTTCGATGTGTTTGAACTTAAATTTTCTCCGTTACTTAATAACTGTGGATTATGGAATTTGCTTGTTCTAACTCTTCGTCTTAGAGATTACTTTGGTTATCTCAAATGAGTTTACTGCATACACTAACACGATTTATTCTGTTTTTATTATTTAAAATACGCACATATTTGTAACCGTATAACAACGCGTTCTTTTATTTTTTTATATATTCATTACTTCAGTAAATGGGTCACTATTAAGTACTTTATTATGCTAATCGCTCTGGTAGAGTCTAGAAAAAACTAAATCCTTTAACTCCCCAAACCATTTCTTACCTACTCATTAAGAGTAAATTATTCCTTTGTTTATTGTAAGTGTTTTTATATATGAAAATCAATAACTATTTACCATTCTATACTGACACTATGAGGTTGAGTAAACGTTGTTATTATTATTAGTATTATCAGCAGTGTGTATATTAAAAGAATGAAACTAATCTAAAATACTTAATAAATAATATTTTAATAAACACAGACTAATTAGTTTATAATAGTTCTTAATAAATACAATCTAATTAGAAATTAATTTCACTAATCGAAAACAATTAGTCTTTCAATGAATAGATTTCCAGGAGGCAATTTCTTATCACCATTAGACAATCGGATTGGCATATATTTTATTTATCTAACCGTTTGTTGGAGAATCTATCTGTTAACTATTTAAACTAAAATACATTCAGATGTATTATGTATTTGGCACAATCCCAGGTTTCTGAATTCTTCTCCTTTTACCTTCACTTTATGGGCACAGGCATGTATGTACTATTAGAGCTATTCTTCAGTTTCATATTGTCGCTTAAAACTTGTGGTTACTTTGAAAACGCCCTCAAATTGTTTGCTTTTTTTAAACACATCTATCTCTGCTAGGTGCCCGGTTTTATCGTGAAGAGTGGTAGGAAAACACATTAGTATTGCATTATATTCCCGGATAATTGAAGTTACACACCAAGAACAAAACATTCCACAACTACGAAATTTTGTAAATAGCTAGAAGGCGGAAAGATATGCGAATTATCTTAGTCTTGTGTGATTGCTCATGACCGTGAACCACGAAATGGTGCTGCGAACATGAACCAGTGGTCTTATAAACCGGTGTGTATTCAAAGTCCAATCAATATGAGAAGCTTCAGCTGACGCAAGCACTAATATGCAGTGAAAAGGATGATGGGTAGCTGCCAGAAACGTCGATATACACAATTGACGGACCTTGAGAGATGCTTAATCATTGGACTGAAACCCGCAGGGTGGTCAGCGCGTCGGATAGCCCGTCACGTGGATTGTTCGGACTAAACCTCTATACCTTATGACTGTGTTGGGAGCACTGATCATCCGACGCTACTATAAGGAAGAACCCCGGAGTGGGAGTCCTAACTGAGAATTGAGACATATTACAATTTATAGATTTTAGACCCCTAATTACGAATCCGAAGTCCTTTTTCTGTGAAATCCATATATAAATTTTTAATTAACGAATAAAGTTTTCAAAATTGGCGGAAATTTCAGCTGTTCGGCGAAGTATTTGTAAGAATTGGCGATGTTTTTATAATCGTTTCAAAAATGGTTTGTTTTTTGAAAGAAAAAAAATAAAACAATATACATGCTTTTTGTGAAAGCAAACAGAATATCTTTTTAGATAAATTAAACTTCGAGTGCACTTTTTCTCTTTATAAAAAAAAATAATATCACAAAATTTTAAAAATTTGGATAATGTGCATACAATGTGAAAATGGAAAGTAAAGATTGAAACATGGATTTATCTCTCGCAGAAATAGTATAAAAAAAATTAAACAAGGCTACCATGAAATTGGTATTGAACCAAAAAAAATATTTAAAACATAACATTTAGTTACAGTGGCTGCACTCGGTTTGTAGTTTTTTTGACGAAGGTTTTATACTGCCTGAAAAAATATGCATTGGGTGGTTTAATAAGAGGTGTTGTTTTAGGGGTTATTTGTAAGGTAATGCAGTCGCTAGAAAGATCTTTGTATATGCTTGAAACTCTGCACCCTATCCAGGAATGTAACATGATACAAGAATGTGGGTGTAAAATAGGAATAATGCATTATTCAGCCATTTTTTTATTTGTAGTTTGTCCATTTTTCAAGATTTTGAAGAAGTAATATATAAATCTTAAGGCCGAAATAACTTTTTTTAACGATCGGACCACAATTTTTATTATTTTCTTTTAAGCATATTGGTAACTTGCCGTTTAACTCTCCACTCGTTGACAGCATTGGCATAATTGTACATGAATGTGTTAATGAAAATTCTGATGGAATTGTCGAAATAGTTTGCTTTTCCCCCTTTAAAGACAATCTTTCATTTGCTATGAAATATTTCTCTACTCTGATCGGAATTCAGAATTTTAGCAAGATCAAGAACTAATGTCGAATATCTCATTTTTAATATAAATTCCACAGCAGTATTTTCAATTTCCTAAATATTACAGATATGTGATCTGGTTGAGTATTTTGTGATTTTTCTAGAAACGATTCCAGCTGTCTTTTTAAAATTTTGGATGGAATGATAATTCTTTTTGAAATTTATTAAATTTAATTCTTCAGCTTTATTGAATACCCAGCGTTTTAAATCCACGTCATGAACTGGCATATGACGATTTCTGGCATTCTTAAATTTTTTAAACATTCGCGCCCTACTTATTTCATGTTTTCTATTATTCGTATCTAATAAAGTTTTTCTAATTTAAATATATAACTGGGATGTTTAACTTTAGTATAAAAAGTTTTGGTTTGAAGAAATATTCGTTTTTTACAGGGATCATAATAATCAACAATTGTTTTCATACTTTTCAAAGTAAAATCGTTTACCAAAGCATCATCATTACTATAATCAAATTCATACCATAATTTGTTCGATTTTCATTAAAGTCATGAAAATCCGAAGTAACATCTTCAATCACATTATTAATAAAAAATAACTCTTCAATTTCTGCAAACAAACGTTTACTTTCGTCTAATTCTGCAGTTGTAATTATTGAAGGTAATAACTTGTATTTTTTGATCGCTAAATTTAAGATAGATTGAATGATGTTCACGAAATTCTTTTTTTTTTTTTTTAATAGAAAATCAAAAGTGAAATACGGGCGATTGTTACGTTGTGATACTTCGCTAGAAAACGAACAACTAATAATTTCAGTCTGGCATTAAATAAACTTCTGATTAAACCAAGTTAAAAGCATACCAACTGACAACTCAAATTCTCGTCAATGCCTGATTGCCGTCATTATTGCGCCAATTCTTACAAGGACTTCGCCAAATAACTGAAATTTGCGCCAATTTTGGAAAACTTTAGTCGTTAATTACAGTCACTTTTTCCAGGTTTGATAAAAAATCAGCATTTCTGAATTTTAGAGACGATTTCAATTTGGAAATTCCAGAATGCCTCTGTATGTATGGAGATTCTGTTACAGTTTAATTAGGTGTCTTAAACTCTGTTAGATTTAAGAAACAATTTTAATAAATTATTTAGGCACAGTAATAATAACGTATATGTTAAGTGGCATATTAGATATTAGATAGTGAAACATTCGTGAAAGAAAGAAAAACATTTTTCGCTTCTAGTGCAGGTATGATCCGCGATGAATCTCTTGCTATCCAGGCAGGTGTTCTTACCAACTGAGCTACAGACGAAAAACACTCAATCCCCTACGAACGTATTTCAAGCGTATTTTTCGAAACATGGTCATTTCTGTTAGATTATTCAACCATAGGAATCAAATCAGAGACTGTGAGATCGTAGAAAAGCACAATGATGTGCCATGCAAAGGGGGTGGGGGGATTAAACAGCCCATTCGAACAATGTTATTGGGTGAAAAGCAAATTCCTTATAAGTGGAGCTTTCGTTTCCATCAAAACATCCATTCCTTCCAGTTCAAAAGCACTCCTTTCTTTTCTGAAATACTGTGCACACATATGCCCGTATCCAGAGGTGGGGAGATCTAAGAGACCGGTCCCCCCCAAACTAAATTTTTAATGGGACTTGGCTACGGCCTTGCATGCTGTGATTGTATCGATACATGCTGTAAAAATGCTTGAACCCCCAAAATTAAATTTTGGCTATGATCTTGTGTGCACATGCCTACAGAATAACATCCAGCATTTCACAGTATACTTGGGTACTAACTTCAGATTGTCTGCATTAAAGATGACAACTTGCTTCTAAACTGGCCATAACACTTTATCTGCTTTTAATGTCCAGTATACGCAAACACAGTGCTACGGGCACTATATGATATTTGTATTTTTATTATATATATACACTGATACTTTTTTAAAAACTTCAAAAAATGAATTTTTAATAGAATTAATTTAATTTACTTTTAATTAACTAATTTTTATTAGAAAATCAGCAGTTACACGGACTGACCTTAAATTTGTCGATTTTGTTTTCACAAAATTCTCCTTTATACTTTGATCCAATGCTAGCACATCTATAGATATAAAAAATTACATATTTTCAAATTAAACCAACTAAATTCAATTCTCTGTACTAACCGATACCAGTAAAATATATATGCATAATCTAATAATACCTTCCAACGTTTTTTCCAGAAAACCATCTCCTTTCACAGGAAAATCTTTCAAGAAGCAATGACCCGTTAACGGGAATAACTGAAATAAAATTTTAAAAAATTATCTTAAATTTATCAGGATTTAGCAGAGAGCCTGAAAAAGGAAAGTGCAGTCAAATTCGGTTATAATGACATCAGTTGCAGCTGCCAGTTATTACCTTAAAAATTTCAGGTTCCCTTGCATATATAATTACACATTCATAGTCATAGAATTAAGACTTTCGTTGTCTAGTGAATGCCGAAATGACCAAGTGTGACTGCCGTTCAAATAAATCATATCATGAACTTTAAAAATATATTTACAAACACATTTCTATACAGGGCGTCCACAAAATCTGACCCAGGGTCATTTATTCGGAAACGGTTGGGTAGATGGAAAAATCGGCGAACACGTATCCCATTATTTTTGGGGCACACTTTTTGAGTGAAAAATTTTTGGTGTGTGACCCCTGAGGGGTTGGGAGTGGGGATCAACTCAAAAATTTTGAATGGAAAGGCATGTTAAGTTGTATGTTGTTCGAAAGATCTGAATAAAAAATGATTATTCAGGTTGGTCCCACATCGATACGCCCAACCAGTCATAAATGGCGAATGCTTAAAATTTGGGTATAAAATCCCCTTCTTTACCAAAATTTCCCACACACACAGGTACTTAAAATCCCGTTCTGTGCTTGTTTCTAGAGAGTGTGCTTCTGAGCATGTGTAGATGCAGAGGAGATTTTATAGGTGGTGGGGGGGATCTCCTCAGCCCCAATAGGATCAAATTCCTATTCAAATTACACGGCGTACTACTAGATTGAACTTTATATCAATAACTGCTCAAAATGCACACCATTCACCTCCTGACAATAAAATAAATGATTTTCAAATTCCTGACGCATGTGTTGAAAAGTAAGTGATGGCATCTCCTGGCAATCTATAGTAATTCTGTTAATGTTAATTCGGGTAACAAAGTTAGTTGGGTTTTATAGACTACAGTTTTCAGGTGTCTCCATAACAAAAATTCATTCATAGACAAATCTGTGGATCGAGCCTGCCACTCAATCGCCTACCAATCCATTTGTTTGGGAATCTGTTATCCAGATACTGATGCACAGCGCGCTCATAATGTGCAGGGCAACCATCTTGTTGAAATACAATTCCATCTACATCAAATTCTAGCTCTCCTTCTTCAGTTGTAGCATTTTCGACAACCTTTGTAATTAGAGGGTCTACTAAATTTTCTAGCAGATCTAAATAACGTTCCCTGGTTAAAGTGCCATCAATGAAAAGAGGCCCTATGATATGATTGCCTAAAATTCCTACCCAAACATTTGATTTTTGTGATCGTTGAGAATGTCCTTCTCTTAAAATATGGGGATTTTCTTCGCTCCAATAACACACATTTTGGGTATTCACATCTCTATTAAGAAAGAATGTGCTTTTATCGCTGAAACAAATGTTTTGTAAAAACTGATTATTTTCTGTGATTCGTGCAGTCATTACTTCGCGAAACTCAAGACGACGATCGAAGTCATCCTCACTAAGCTCTTGAGTAATGTGCATTTTATACGGATAAAACGAACGTTTTTAAGGATTTTTGTCGATTGTGGATTTGGGAATGTTCGTGCAGTCACTCATTTCACTCAAGGATTGCAGGGGTGTTACACTAGCATTGCCGATAACTTCCAGCAGTGTTATCAGCCACCTTAAGTCGACCAGAACGTAGATGATCTTTTACACTTTGTGTTTCGCGAAATTTTTTTACTAAATCGGACACGCACTTACGATCGATTGATCGGTCAGGAAATAATTCATCGAACCTTCTAGAGGTCGCCCTGCAGTTTCGACCACATTCCCCATAAAGAAAATTATTTCCACTTTGTCTTCTG
>QLNU02015360.1:60945194-60969856 GCA_006491805.2 Dysdera silvatica
CATTTTGTGAAAAAATTTCCAAGCAATTAATTAATCTCGTTATAGAAAGCGAATCTATGTTGCAAAATACGTGTTAAGGCGTAACCTACTGTTCTTTTCCAATGACTATACTTTTTTCTTCAAAATTTAACAGGCGGAAGTTAAATCCAACTTACCATGTGCACGTTCGTTCATATTTCAATTTCCATGCAAATTTTTAACTCAACCAGTTGTAAACGAGTAAATTACGAAAGAAACTAAAAACTACTATCAAAATACAAGCAGGACAGGTTCTTATACGCTTTAAGAATCGTAGTTTTAGCGACAATTGCAAAGCAATTACTTAAGCCTATTTTCGACATGATCAGCAACTGCTTATTTCTCAATCAACATTTCCTATCAATAGTTTGCCACAAGTTACGTTACTTCTGCTTCTCTATCATCCATATTTCGGTTGAAGTTGATTTAAAGGTACTGAATTTTGAAATTTAAAGTTTGAATTTTGTCACAGAGTAAATAGCTCTGAAAAAATTCAAAGCAATTTTTCAAAAACTGCACTAATATCTTTCATGTGTAGGGCACTGTGTTTTTTCAGAAATAATCAGGCAGAAAACGAGAAATAATATCGAGGTCATGGTTATTCCTCTGGGGACGACAAAGGACTTCTTCCAGAACTGTAAGCATCTGTATTATAAGCGTAGGTTATCCTATGGCATATATTATTACTACATTAACGTAGAGTAACGCATGTCATTATTACAGCTGTGGTACTTAACCACCACGTCATCAAACTATTACTGCAAAAGTTGTTATATGGTTTTTACTAGTACTTAATCCGACCCCATTATTGCTTCTGAATAACAGAATACCTAATTCTGCTGGCCGCTATGCGTAACATCAAAGAACGAAGGACAACGTTGTTTCTAACGAGAAACTTAATTTATTTAACGTACCATGGTAAAAGATTAATTTTTTAAAAGTATCACAGAAACTATAATGCTGAAAAACCAACAAGCAATTTATTCGCTCCATTCATATTACGGCGAAAGCAAAAACGCAAAGGAGAAGGAAGAGAACGTGTCTTCAGGTTATATGACTTTTAAACTTCGCGTTAGCGGAGCACACATGCGCTACCCACAATACAGTTTAATGAACGCTACTCGCGCTTTTAGAGGTGAACAGAACAAACTAATCGCAGAGATTTTACGCATGCTATAGACTCATCGAACAGATGCGGATATTACCAACAGCAGTTCCGGATTAAAGTTTTTGAAGCCCCCAGTAAAATAGCTCAAAAGGAAAGAAAAGCGCTGTAAAAGGGGAGGTGGGGAGGGCTTTTGAAAATAACGATAAGCAAACCAGTTGTAATAATGTTAAAGTAAAATTAAATTTATTTTTAGAAGGTTAAAGAACAAAATTCAAATATTTGCTGTGGTAAATTTTTGGAAACAAAAGTTTCTAAAATGTCATTAAAAATTAAGTTCTTGAGAATATCATTTTCAATTGCCATGACGGCCAGTCGGTTTACTATTTAGCTGATTGTCGACGATTATTCTGCTCAATACAGTTACTTACTTATCGTAGACTACTACTTTTAACAACTCAGACCTGGTTTACCTTGTTTCAAGCCCCGCCAGTGGCGGATTCATCTATAAATTATAGGCTATAAGTAACTTATATACCAACTCATAGATAAGCTCACCCAGTACGCGCTTGGATTCCATGCAAATCTGAAGGGCTCCTCAAAAAGCAGAAGTTTGGGCCTCCCTCTCGGAGCCAAGGAGGACAACTGAAGGGAAGCACCTAGTTTAAAGGGCCTTGACGAACGAGAGGAGCTACATGGAGGCCTCAAGCACGGCCTGCTAGATCCACAAGGCTTTGCTTACACTTGCGCTTCCTCCCTTGGCCAGGCCCAGACTGGTAGTCGTAGATGGGCCATTGCTTGCGCTCTCTCTTCTCCAGCGCCCATAGGCGCCGGAGAACATTAATCATAACGAACATGATTCGTAGATCGTTAAAATTTACTACAATCATCCCTTGAATCTCTTGAAAGTTTCATGCTGTTCTAAACAAACTTCCATAGAGCCATTTTGACTCTGGTTACGTTTTATGGGGTTAAGTTAAATTCTTCTCAGTTCACATTTCTTTCGTAAAAAGATATCTGTTTTCACTATCCTTTAAGAAGTGGGAGATGTGAAAATAAATACCCTTTTTTAACAAAAAAAATATTAAGGCCGTGACTTATATCGGAATTGAAATACTCGTTCCTTGAGTCTGTAACAAATTACAGTAATTAAAAATTCAAGAATATGCGTTCTGTTGTTTTTTATTCTATCTAATTTTTGCATGTTCTTCTTTGCAAATCGTTTGGAATATGAAAAAAATTTCTTCTCTTAACGAAAATTAAAGTGGTCTTGGAATGAAGCAAAACTTGAGACACGAGTATATATTTTAAACAAAAGGAAAAATTTCTTATGAATTTAAAAAAAGCGTGGAGTGATTATTTAACAAGAATAAGTTTTCGATAAGCCACTTTTTATAAATGATTTATACTAGAAGCTACATTTTTTAATTAGAGAACAGAAGATCTGGGCCATGCACTCAGACTTAAACCAGCGACCGCTGAATCACTGAGCAAAGTCTTGCTTGGCTCTTTTCTTCGTATATGTACAGAGTCTTTCAAATTAAACGCTCCCTGTTTAGAGGGGTGTATAGGATGAAATAATGGACGGATTTATATGTACGAGGGTTGGAACTTTAATAGTCACAACTATTTGTTTACAGTGGACACAAAATGGATGCATGTTACCAAGTTTTACTGCCCCTAAATGTAGTCACCCGCATAGTGCACAACCCGTTGCTATCGATCTGGAATTTGTACGATATCTTTACCAACGCCTGTTGTGTTGATAGTTCGAATGGACCGGTCTACTGCCTGAAGAATCTCTGGAACAGTTCTGAAACGAATGTCACAAAGTGGTTCCTTCATCTTAAGAATCAAGTCATACTCCCCGGACTTGAGTCCTTGTGACTATGACTTGATTTGCGGGAAGAATACGATTAAGTTTTTGACTCTCCACTTTTTATATTGGTGCATACTGGAGCCAATGATTTTAGAGAGAGAAGGGGTTTAAAAATGGTTTTAGGAAGAGCGAAGACTCCCCCCTGTGGTTAATGGGAACATGCGAGAAAAGATCCACGCTCGAATGTACTCTGTTACCCCACAATCAAGATAATGAGATGGCAAACCGATTATCCCTGATTCAATTCCGGTCTTATTCCAGAAATAATTTCCACTTAACCTCTGACTAAAACCACAAGTTTTAGTACGAACCATATATAGGGTGGTTATAATTAAACTTGGCCTATTTAGAGCACCCTGGAGCTCGAACCGTTCAACGGATTTTTACCAAAATTTGTATACGGACTAATCAAAGGACGCGGAAAAGGGAACTGCAAAAAAATCTTACTTCACTGACTTCCACTAGGGACCTCCTTTGTAGCGCAATACTGCAAAAGCAACCCATGAAATGACCAACACGCAACACAAATGACATTTTTAATGTTTACTAACATTTATTGCATCGAAACATTTCAAATGAACGTTGTGCGAGCAATAACAGCACACCGACATTGCAGGCCGCAGATAGAGCGCAAAAAAAAAATACAGCAAGTAAGCAGCTGTTAATCGTGTACAGAATGATGTAATGGAGGTTGCTCAATGTGGCCGCTATCATTCACTTGTAAAAGTTTATAGTCCTGTCTAATGTTTTGTAACGGCTCTACGGCACTGTGAGTTTCTCCAGGAGTTTGTTTTTCCGCAACAGAAACGTTTTCGTGCAAGACGGTGTTCACCCACAAGTTGCGCGGTCCGACAAAGCTTTTTTACTCCAGCATTTCACCGGTGAGCGCGTTATCAGTCGTTTACTAACCTCTGGCACACGTTCGCCGGATCTTACTCCGTGCGACTTCTAGTTGTGGGATCATTTAAAGAATTTGGTTTATTGTGGAAGTGTTGCTATGTTAGCAGAATCCAAGAATTCCATAACGCTGCATGTGTAAAGCCTCACGGAGGATTAGTTGCGATGCGCTGTTGAATACAATGTGTACCGGCTTGAATTGTTACAAATAAATGATGACGGCCACATTGAGGAACATCCATTACATCGTCCTGTACACGATTAACAGATGCTTGATTGTCACATTGTTTTACGCACTATCTGCATGTGAAAAAAAACCAAAATCCATTGTACGCCTTCAGCGCTGTCGTACTGTTATTGCTCGCACAACGTTCATTTAAAATGTTTCGATGCAATAAGTGTTACTAAATGTTAAAAATGTCATTCCTGTTGTGTGTTGGTCATTTCAGAGCTCGCTTTTGCAGTATTGCGCTAAAAAGCGCCCCATAGCGAACGTTTTTGAAGTAAATATTTTTGCAGATTCCTTTTCCGCATCCTTTGAATAGTCTATATACTAAATTTGGTGAAAATCCGCTGAAAGGTTCAAGATCCAGGATGCTCTAAATAGGCCAAATTTAATTATAACCACCCTGTATATGCATTTATTATTATTATTTTATTTTATTTTTTTTTGCTTTTCGGAAAAAATAAAATTCTTCGTTTTGGGCCGAAGAATTGTCGTATTATCGTAACTTGATGTTTTTTCGAACTTCTAGATTCAGCTTGTCCGAATAAAACCCCGAATTGGAACAAATTAAGGCCGCGAAATTTTATCGAAATTTGCAAACATTTGACGTGGAGTTTTTTCGCTTTCCAACAAAATTAAATTATTTTGTTTTAGGCCAAAAAATTGCCCTTTCGCCATAATTCTGGGTTTTTCGAATATTCAGACATAGCTAGTTTAAAAAATAAAAAAAATCCAAACTTAAAACAAATTCAAGTAATCAAAAGTTTATTAAATTCGCTTACTGCTTCCGCCGCATGCTGCTTCCGCCATCCACAAAATTAGACGATAAGCACGTTCTACAGGTTTGGTCTCATGTACTCTAAAATTGTCATCATCTGAAGAATTACTCAAGATTGAACTTAACCATATTCTTGACATCGCTCGAGATCGTGGTTACAATCCCACCATTATTGATGACGCTTTGAAGAAACTCTACACTACATCTAATAATTATTATACAGCAGTTTCTTAAATAGAACACACTGCAGGTGTACGAATACTTATGGCATTCACTGTATATTTGGTCATAGGCATACGCAGAGAGTTCATATGGGAGATTATAGGTTCAATGGGGTTACAGAGCTACAACTCAAATATTCCTATGTTAAATATACAAAATTTCATTGCAATGAGGGGGGTTACAACCTTATCAACACCCCCCTGCTTATGCCAGTGGTCCCTTGAGTGGCGACTTATAGAAATTTTACTGCATTTCTCAAAACACCAACAAATGCAGCTTTTTGTGGGAGGTGTTTTTTTTTGCTTACGCAGGTTGAAAACTTATTTGCGTATTACTGTGGGGAACAGAGACTGAGCATTTTAACACTACAGTAAACTGAACGATAAAATGAAAAATTTAACCATTGGTGAATTTAATGCAGATTCCAATATCAGAGGTCGACGTTTGGCTTTAATTTAAGTGTTTAAAAAGAAAAAGAGAGCGAAGGAGATACGGCTAAAATAACGATTAGTACTGAATTTTCATTCATAGCACTAGAGAGAGGTGTTCAATAACCATATTAGTATCATATTTAACAAAAAATTTGTCTCAAATCGACAATTTATTTCGATCTTTTTGATTAAAACAGCAAAACAGACAGATGGATACATAAAATTTTAAAATCGATGTTAAATCCACACCCCCTTTTAAATCCCAAAGTTACGCGTATGCTGCTACTGGTAATGGCTATAGGCATGGGGAGAGGGAACTCATATCGTGAAGAAAATGTAAGCTCAAAGCTTTTTTACAAGTTATTTTATTTTATTGAGATGACAATATTAATTTCAAAAATATCCAAAATATTTATTTTGACCACTTTCTTCCATGATATGAAATTTTTTCCATAGTCGTAATTTATGCGTACATCTATCCCCACTCGCTAAAGATTTCCGTTTACGCATCTAGAGTTAACAAGGTACTGTCTTCAGCGGAAGAATTTCAACAGTGTGTTTTAAAAGGATGATAAAGCAAACAGTTTTGCTGGCTGACAATTGGGAAGTCACTCTAACAGCTTCGTGGTCGATATTCGAAGTTACCGTTGTTTAGAGGTGACCGTTACATTAAGTTTTACTGTAGATACTACTCCATACACAGAGGACTATATTAAAAGCATTTCTATTTTCATATTTATAATATGACGCATAACATAATTTACAAATAAATGTGTTGATTCAGTAAGGAAATCAAATTTTCCAGGATCTGTTCTATTATCAAATTACACTACATTGGGTATAAAATAGCAAGTACTTATTGAAATGAGTGTACAGTGTACCTTAAAATACAACGACATATTATTGATTTTCATCTGTTTTATTGTAGTCGTAATATAGTTTGAAATACGCAAAAAATTTCGTTTCACGTTATTTTAGACAATCTATTTCTCTAATGGGCTACGTGTGCAGGGACGTAATTTCTGCAGTCAGGGCCGTGCTTAAGCAAGGACGAGCGGGCCCCCGCGAAGCGTAATTTTCAAATTTAAAATTTTTGTAATATAGAAAATATCCCTAAAAATATTTTTGCTTTGGCAAATATATGGGCCCCCGAAGTATGTTTTGTCCCGAACCCCGCATTAACTAAAGACGGCCCTGTCTACTGTATAATAATTTATGCTTGCTTGGTACGAAATTTTAAATAATAGAAAAAGATGAATCCACTTCTCGAAAAATGCAATGGTAATTAATGAATCAAAATGATGGTAATTAATTCAAATTTGAACATAATTTTATCTTGAAAGGTAAAAAAGGAGGCTACTCCTTCTTATGTCTGATTAAGCGATGGAGTATTTCTCCAAAATAAATTACGATATTTTTTATGAAAGAGCAATTATGCTAAATATCTTGATCGAAAACTGATTAATTATAAAATAGATTTAATATATTTTTTGTATTGTCATGGCAATAACTAAAAATAAAATTTAAGAAAACGAAGTGAAGACGAGGTAGATAATTTATTAAGGATAATATATGGAAATAACTATGCGAATCAAATCCAAATGGGGTTGATTCTGTCAAAATATGGTTTGGTTAATAAATGCGAATACATCACTAATGGTAATGAAGCTGATCGATATGTAAATCTTAGATTTTGGGAAAGCGAATTTTGCCACCGAAGATGGCATGTAGGATTATGATAAGTTCAGTGAACGCTTTTAAAGGAGAAGATGGCTTTCGTAACGACTTCAATTATTAATATTGATTTGTTTCTGTATATCGTGAACAGCATCACTCTTTTCTGTAACATCTTGTCCGCCCTCATGTTTAAATATGAATACTCTTTCCAATAAGTGTATGTTATTATTATCCAGTGCAAGCAGTCGCCAAACTACTTATGTAAGCTTTTATGTTTCAATAAATTGTAAGACACGGAGCTGGTGTATGTATTGATAAGTTCAAGTGCAGAAGAGAATCCGGTTTAATTTATCAGCATTGAAATAAAGGAGGGATATATACTACATGTTTCGAGATAGATTGTGATAAATATTTGAGTTGCGTGTTCCAAATGCGAGCCTGATATTTGTATTCTGTGCATATAACTGATTTTTTTATTTATTTTCTGATTTCTTGGGTATAGTTGAATAGATTTGACAAAATAAATAGAAGCTTTTGCGGTTTTTTGGAATGCTTGTGCTTTTGAATTCTTTGCTCTAAACCTCCCAAAATATTCGATTTACTAAAAATAATTCAGCGCGAAGTAAAATTTTTGCAAACTAAAAGTTTAAATATTTTTTCAATCCCATAAATTTCGTTAGGTGGAAAAAAGCTCCGGCCGAAAATTAGAAACGCATTATAAAGGTTACTAAACAAAACTTAAGCTTACCCCTTTGTAAATATTGAATACAATCTACAATTAATGACTCTATGGATTAGAGAGTTCTGGTATGTTGCAGCAAAATTGCGTTTCCAAATTCTTTATATTTATTTTGCCCTGCACTTTAAACATTTTATCTAAACCTGACTTCTATAATTTTAAATTGAGGCAATTTATCACTCCCCAATTATACTTTTAATGAGAAAAACTCTATTTAATGAGCAATAATTTGAACAAAACATTGATGGCTTTCCTTTGATAATTTATTTCGACCATAACGCTATTTCATTTATTAATTTTAGTATCGAAATATCGGTAATTTATATTTTTCAATGTAAATTTTGATAGGTACATTTTTTATTATAAGGAAATAGTTTAATATATTCGCTACACTATTTTTAAATAAATAAGGCATTTCCTCCTCTTTTGCTTAACAATAGCAATAGTTGATAATATTAAAACCAAAACAAGCATATACAATTTTCGATGTGTTTGAACTTAAATTTTCTCCGTTACTTAATAACTGTGGATTATGGAATTTGCTTGTTCTAACTCTTCGTCTTAGAGATTACTTTGGTTATCTCAAATGAGTTTACTGCATACACTAACACGATTTATTCTGTTTTTATTATTTAAAATACGCACATATTTGTAACCGTATAACAACGCGTTCTTTTATTTTTTTATATATTCATTACTTCAGTAAATGGGTCACTATTAAGTACTTTATTATGCTAATCGCTCTGGTAGAGTCTAGAAAAAACTAAATCCTTTAACTCCCCAAACCATTTCTTACCTACTCATTAAGAGTAAATTATTCCTTTGTTTATTGTAAGTGTTTTTATATATGAAAATCAATAACTATTTACCATTCTATACTGACACTATGAGGTTGAGTAAACGTTGTTATTATTATTAGTATTATCAGCAGTGTGTATATTAAAAGAATGAAACTAATCTAAAATACTTAATAAATAATATTTTAATAAACACAGACTAATTAGTTTATAATAGTTCTTAATAAATACAATCTAATTAGAAATTAATTTCACTAATCGAAAACAATTAGTCTTTCAATGAATAGATTTCCAGGAGGCAATTTCTTATCACCATTAGACAATCGGATTGGCATATATTTTATTTATCTAACCGTTTGTTGGAGAATCTATCTGTTAACTATTTAAACTAAAATACATTCAGATGTATTATGTATTTGGCACAATCCCAGGTTTCTGAATTCTTCTCCTTTTACCTTCACTTTATGGGCACAGGCATGTATGTACTATTAGAGCTATTCTTCAGTTTCATATTGTCGCTTAAAACTTGTGGTTACTTTGAAAACGCCCTCAAATTGTTTGCTTTTTTTAAACACATCTATCTCTGCTAGGTGCCCGGTTTTATCGTGAAGAGTGGTAGGAAAACACATTAGTATTGCATTATATTCCCGGATAATTGAAGTTACACACCAAGAACAAAACATTCCACAACTACGAAATTTTGTAAATAGCTAGAAGGCGGAAAGATATGCGAATTATCTTAGTCTTGTGTGATTGCTCATGACCGTGAACCACGAAATGGTGCTGCGAACATGAACCAGTGGTCTTATAAACCGGTGTGTATTCAAAGTCCAATCAATATGAGAAGCTTCAGCTGACGCAAGCACTAATATGCAGTGAAAAGGATGATGGGTAGCTGCCAGAAACGTCGATATACACAATTGACGGACCTTGAGAGATGCTTAATCATTGGACTGAAACCCGCAGGGTGGTCAGCGCGTCGGATAGCCCGTCACGTGGATTGTTCGGACTAAACCTCTATACCTTATGACTGTGTTGGGAGCACTGATCATTTGACGCTACTCATAAGGGAACCACCCCGAGTGGGAGTGCTAACTGAGAATTGAGACATATTGCAATTTATAGATTTTAGATCCCTAATTACGAATCCAAAGTCCTTTTTCAGTGAAATCCATATATTAATTTTTAATTAAAGAATGAGGTTTTCAAAATTGGCCAAGATTCAGCGGTTTGGTGAAATATTTATAAGAATTGGCGATGCTTTTATTATCATTTCAAAAATTGTTTGCTTTTTGATACATAAAGTTTTGAAACAAGATACATGCTTTTTGTGAAAGCAAACAGAATATCATTTTAGATAAATTAAACCTTGAGTGCACTTTTTCTGTTTGTAAAAAAAATAATACCACAAAATTTAAAAATTTGTATAATGTGCATACGATGTGAAAATCGAAAGTAAAAATTTAAATATGGGTTTGTTTCTAGCAGAATTAATAAAAAACATTAAACAAGACTACCATGAAAATGGTATTGAGGCAAAAAATATTTAAAACGTAACATTTGGTTACAGTGGATGCATTTTAAAAAGGAGTAACTCTTATATAATGATATATTACAATGAATTTTATCAACTGCGAAGGAAAGAGTTTCTACATTATTAAAAGTTTTAGAATCGTTATCTAAATAATTGCACTTATACCAGGAATATTGGAACGTTGGTGGATATTGTTCAGATTGAAGTTGGTTATATATTATTAAAGAGTGCATTTTTAGTATTTCATTTCTATTTTTTATATCAATTTTCATAACATCAGGGACGATTCGGTTTGTAGTTTTTTGACGAAGGTTTTATAGTACCTGAAAAAATATACATCGAGTGGTTGAATAAGTGATATTGTTTCAGGGGGTATTTGTAAGGTAAGGTAATGCAATCGCTAAGAAGATCTTCGTATATGCTTAGATCTGTGCACCCTGTCTAGGAATCTAACATGATACAAGAAGGGTGCAAAATAGGAATAATGCATTATTCAGTCATTTTTTTTATTTGTGGTTTGTTCATTTTTCCTGATTTTGAAGAAGAAGTAATATATAAATTTTTAGGCCAAAATAACTTTTTTAACGGTTGGACCACAATTTTTATTATTTTCTTTTAAGCATATTGGTAACTTGCCTTTTAACTTCCCACTCATTGACAGCGTTGGTATAATTGTATATGAATATGTTAATGAAAGCTCTGGTGGAATTGTTGAAGTGGTTTGTTTTTCCCTATTTAAAAGACAATAACCTTTCATTTGCTATGAAATATTTCTCTACTCTGATCGGAATTCAGAATTTTAGCAAGATCAAGAACTAATGTCGAATATCTCAATTTTTGATATAAATTCTACATCAGTATTTTTAATTTCCTCAATATTATGGATATGTGCTGTGGTCAAGTATTTTGTGATTTTTCAAGGAACAATTCCAGCTGTCTTTGTAAAATTTTGGATGAAACGATAATTCTTTTTGAAATTTATTAAATTTAATTCTTTAGCTTTATTGAATACCCAGCGTTTTAAATCCACGTCATGAACTGGCAAGTGACAATTTCTGGTCTTCTTAAATTTTTTAACCATCGAAACCCTAATTATTTCATATTTTCGATTATTCGTATCTAATAAAGCTTTTCTAATTTAAATATATAACTAGGAGGTTTTGCTTTAGTATAATGAGTTTTTGTTTGAAGAAATTTTCGTTTTTTACAAGAATCATAATAATGATTTTTTTTCATATTTGTCAAAGTAAATTCGTTTACCAAAATATCATCGTTACTATAATCAGATTCATACGCATAATTACCATAATCGGTTCGATTTTCATTAAAGTCACGAAAATTCAAAGTAAAGTCTTCAGTCACATTATTAATAAAAAACAACTCTTCAATTTCTGCAGACAAACGTTTACTTTCGTCTAATTCTGCAGTTGTAATTATTGAAGGTAATAACTTGTATTTTTTGATCGCTAAATTTAAGATAGATTGAATGATATTCACGAAATTCATTTTTTTTAAAAAGAAAATCAAAAGTGAAATACGGGTGATTGTTACGTTGTGATACTTTGTTAGAAAACGAACAATTAATGATTTCACTCTGGCATTAATTAAACTTCTGATTAAACCATGTTAAAAATATGCCAACTGTCTACTCAAATTCTCGTCAATGCCTTATTGCCTTCATAATTGCGCCAATTCTTACAAGGACTTCGCCAAATAGCTGAAATCTGCACCAATTTTGAAAACTTTAGTCGTTAATTAAAAAATAATATATGGATTTCACAGAAAAAGAACTTCGGATTCGTAATTAAGGGTCTAAAATCTATAAATTGCAATATGTCTCAATTCTCAGTTAGGACTCCCACTCGGGGTAGTTCCCTTGTAAGACATGGAGGACCGAACATGGAGGGACTAGGCATACTACGACTAGAGAAGATCCAATGTTGGTGCGTCAGGTACGTATAGAGCACACAACGACTCGATCTGCGATACAGGTACAGGGGCTGTTTTGTCTTCACGAACCATATCTAGATACCTCAAAGAACCGAAGCTGCGATCCCAGCGCCCTTGCCGCTTGCTGCCGTAACATGGGATCATCGACTTCTTCATTTGCAGTGGTCAGGGGCCGAAAATGACTCTTAGTCCCCCTCCCCGACACGCGCATTAAGATTGAATATAAGTCTGGAAAATGTAGGCACTCCTATTTCCATTTAAAAATATAGGTAAGCCTACGCCAACATCGGATGTCAAAGAGTGCATTTGCAGGCCTGCAGTTGTGAAAACTTTAGTAAAAGTAGCAAATATTGTGTGGCATTGGCAAACAAATTTCGCGTTTCTGGAAACTCTGCAGCTCACGCCTATGGCATTCGTGATCATTTGAAAAAAGTACAATGCTACGGGTTTATCAAGATGTAAACAGACAGAAGATAAAATTGGTTGCGAAAAAAATGTGCAATAAAAAATAGTACACCCCAAAAACCTTCAATCTCCAAAATTTTAAAGCCATTTTATGATAAAAAGTAGCCAAATTACAACACAGTTAAGTTGTGAAATTGCAAAACAAGCAACAATGAAAAAGAGCTAAGTTTAGTTATTCTCAAAGCTGCAGCTGTAGTTATAATTGCAGTAATTGTGAACACCAGCTATGATTTCACTGGATTCGTTTCGGATCGCAAATCCGCAGAAGGTAGAAAAAATATTTATTTTTGTACACTAATTTACCATTTTATAACATTAAATAAAATTGTCAAATAAAATGTTTTGGGGGCCTCTCCTTTTGTGGAGCCCGGGCGCAGGCCCCTCGAGCCCTTGCCATAATCTGGCCCTGCCAGCGTTGCCAGGCCAATTGATTGGCAATGCCTGGTGTTTAGCAATGTGTGCTTCTCCGTTTTGTGGACAGATGATCATTATGTCCGCATTTGGAGGTCCTGTGGATAACGCCATAATCCCAACCTCGGTATCGAGCGACACAGCAACCGCACTACAGGCATCATTGTCTGGGCAACCATAGTCGATGACAGCCAATCCTCTCTAGTAATGATATCTGGAACATTGAAGGGGCAGGGAACGTGTCATAGCGATTTATCGCCCGCTAGAAATTATAGTAAATTATCTTTACCAAAATAAAAAGGAAACTTACATTATATAATTAATTATTTATTTAAAACCTGGGGTATGGGCATATATTACAAGGGTTTTTCGGTCTACAAAATGGAAACTATCATGTAAAGCATCCAATATATGGTAAATACTGCTTCACTGTTTCTTCCTCTGTTCGTCTGTATTTCAGAAAATGGTCCATTATCTGCTCCAGTTTGCCATGATGACACCGAGCGCAAAATTGCATTTAAAGAAATGAATTTTACGATTAATCGATCATCCAACACTAAAGGACAGGAGTGAGGGATGGGAATTCAACGACATTTAATATCATATTGGATGAACAGTTTATTTATAATTTTAATTAAGAATTTATATTACTGTGTCTAATCGAGTTATTTAATTAATGTGGTTCATGTTCAAGGAATGTGTAAACTGGGGCTTGGTCTTTTTATTTTATCTTTCCCCTTTTTTCAATTGGAATCTAATCCACTGCAATCCACAAACCCATACAATCCACTTGAAAGACATTCTTGGCCACCCTCATCTTGTTTCTAAACGAACAGAAGAAAAACTCCAGTTTAGTGTGAAAAGAGTCACAGGAGGTCTTTTACAACGGGGTTCTTACACTACGCTTTGGAAACAGAAGAAATTCTTATCTGAAAACACTGATTGACGTCAGCAAAAGGGCAGCCTAGACATAGTCAATCCCGTGCACTTTTCAACAAATGACCTTTGGACCCTGAGTAACGTTTAGGAGAAACTTTGATTTGGTCAATGAAGAGACCCGAATTCTCGTCGGATCAGGCGCCTGAAAGAAACAACTGAAGTCTACGTCAGTTAAGTTTTTGTAGAGCAGTGGTATCCAGTCTTTCAAAGAGTGTAGATGATTCTGCGCTTTAGTCGCGACAAACACTTCATAGCATAGCATTTTGTTTTCGCAAATACATGTTTTCCAATTCCCCAGGACGTAAGAGGTTCAGATTTCTCGGAAAATTGTAGGTCTAGGGGTTCGAATTCCTCTAAAAACAGTAGGTCCCGACGCAGGATGACCACTGTAGTACTTGGGCCGTAAAACCACAAACGAACAAAAATTCGGTTTCCTAGCCTTGCAGTCATCTACCTAAGAGTTTCATTTTTTTTCGGGGAGAGCAGTAATGATTCCTTCAACTTAAAAACGAATTAGCACATGGTCTCAGGTTTTCGGCCTGTAACTTGATGTTATTTTGTCTGAGCGGGAGCCATCGTGACTTAATGCCTGTAAACGCCAACGAATTGCTTAAAACGCAGTACTTTATCCTTTGTATCATCAGATAAAATTTTAAACTTGTTTGTGAGATGTTTTGGTGATGGAATATCATGTCAGAGCTCAAGACGCAAGGCTTCAATTTTAGGACCGTCAACTGAATGGAGGCCAAATACTGGAATGTGGTGAACATTCCCCATCTTCGCGGAGTATCCCGCGCAGAGGACTCAATGCCTCACAACCTAAGCCATTCCTTTACCTCCCGCTTTTATTATTTCCTCACACCTTGTCCCAGTCAAATTACCGTAATCCATTTGTGCATTGTGCATTAGTTTTATTCAAAGCCCCTGAGTACAATAATGATTAAATTTGTGTTTTTATATTTAAAGAGAATTCCTGTGGTTCCTGCTTCTTGTGTCCTTATCTGGGTATAACAATATGCAGCACAACGTAATTTTACATTTACTATACGAATCAAACATTTTAGTTTCGCTTTATTCTGAATCAAAAGTTAAATTCTTACAAAAATTTATTCACCGTACAAAATTCCATTTAACGTACGCCGATGAGATTCTACGGACCCACGTGCTCCCATTTGTAGCTGGGATACTAATTGTTATATTTCAGCAGTATAATGCTCAGCCGCATACAGCTCGGGTCGCCCAGGCCTGCCAACGTTATGTCCAGATACTTCCATTATGACCCTCCCGCTCTCCAGACCTTCCCCCTATCTAACATGTGTGAGACCAGTTAAAACACCAGCTACTTCGTTTCCCCAGTCTCTGTGAGTTGAAACGTAACGCCTAAAACGTGTGGACTCGTCTAACGCAGAACATCATCAGGCGTCTGTTTCACACCATGTTGAAGCGTATTGCTGCTTCTTTCGCAGCACAAAGCTAATGAGGATGACAGGCTGTGTAGCACGGCTCCGTCTGTAATTATTCTGCTGCTCTGTTTTTATTTCTGTTTGATCATATATATCACATTCATCTATATCCTTTCATCCATAAAATTTCAGGTTCATCCTATATAGTTCCTTCCTTATGCGCAATTTTCATTTTCAGTAAGTGTGTTATTCAAGTAGCGATTGATTTTTCAGTTCGTTAAAAAATGAATAAAAATTTCATTCTTTTAAACTCACATTGCGTTTTTTGTCATTTTTATACTGATTTTAATGAACTTTTCTTTACAATGTACCATTTATTTTTTTGAGATATTTGACTTTTTTTATTAAAAGTGCTTACATTAAATGTCATAAAATTAATAGAAATTCTGAATACATTTTTATTACGAAGCGTTGAAAAATTTCGTGTTAATCTTTTTTCGCGTCCTTTTTAACATCTTTGCATTAGACAAATGGATGAAGCAGCGCTTATTGTTATGCAGAGAAAGTTATTTTTTCGGTTTATTTTTTTATGGTGCTTAGTTACAGCCAGTTTAGTTTTTGCACACATTTTACCACTTTTCCTTTAATTAGACGCTATCGATATGAAGAGTTAATAAAGAGCTTAATAAAGGATTTTTGCTCTAGTTTTTAATTTATTTCTCTGTTGTTTTTATATTCTCATATAAGTAGTGCTACCGAAGGTTTTAAAATGATATATGGGTGGTGTTTTCCACTATATAACACAAAAGGTGTTATATTTCTAGACTTACGGTATACCCTATTCCATGTGTATACAAAACATAATAAGACATAAACCCAAAACACTTTCCTTTAAATCACTAGCATATAACATTGCTAGTGGAGGAGATGTAATTTAAACGTTCTTACACCATTTTGTTCAGGTGTGTAAGTATTAGATTTCTCAGCGTGGATACCTTGTTCTTCTAAAAATTCTGAAACTTTTTTATTATAGAATTACGCACAATTATTTTTATTATTATTAGTAGTATATATATGTTGATTAACTTTGAATTTAAAATCGCTCTTCACGTTTTTGATATGTAGTGAAATGATCAATGTTTCTTTTCATAAGGAAAACAGTAACTTTACGAGAGTAATCACCAGTAATTACTAAGAAATACTTATTCCCACCAAAAGATACTACGGGCAATGGACCGCATATGTCCATATGTAAAAGTTCTAAAGGTTTGCCTGACCTAATACAAGCAATGTATTTAAATGATATACTTTTTGATTTGGCCATCTTGCATGAAATGCATTCTTCTTTGATCAGTTTAAACTTGGGCAATCCCTTAATACTTGCATTATTATTTGTGTGTATGTAATACATGGTCAACATTTGTGTGATTAAACCTATGGTGCCAAACAGGGGCGGACTGTGCTCTCTCATAGGGCGCATACCTTGGATTATCGTAGAGGGCAGGGGTCTATAGCCCATGGAGGCGCACCGGCCCGGGGCTGGTTGGCCGGCGGCCCAGTTCGCCCCTGGTGTCAAAGCTTAAATAGTTATTAGTTTCTGTTGAAAAGTTACAAATATCACTTTTATCTAACATCTCTTCATCTGGTTTAATATAGTACCATGGCTTACAAAAGTATAAACCATTAGTTCTTTTAGCATAGAACATTTTTTCACCTTTATTACTATAAACCCAAATTTTACCTTTTGCTCCTACAAAATTGGCTCCCACTTGCTCACTTTTTGAACCTGAAATTAAATTTCTCCTTAACTTAGACCGTGGTTTGTAGGTTTTGGTTTGGCGTTTGCAGGCTGGACTTGTTACTGCTTTCCGAAAGTGTTATACCCCTAAGTTTCGCCTCCAGGTAGAAAACGATTGTGTGCCAAGGATTTGCTGCCGCCGTGTCTAATACCCAAACCAATGTATTTGTAACATTTATGTGATTTAAATTAACTTCAATATTTGATAAATTATTGTCATTACTTAAGCATCACGGTAACTTAAATTATTCTTTTTATATATAATTTCTTACTCATTCCTTTGTTAGGATTCGATTTGATTTTGCAATCTGCAATAAGATGACCAAATTTGTTACATTTGAAACATGGACCTATTTTAAATGTATCTTCTTTATCACCATTTTTACTAGAAACATTTGTTACAGTTGAAACAAAAATAGAATTTTCAGTCTTATCTAAGTCAATTTTTACCTGTTTAACTTTACTTTCCTCTGTTATGTGTTCACCTAATATCTATTGGAAATTAAAGTCCTTGTCTGGCCAACGATATTTTTAAAATTTCAAACCAAGTATCGTATTAATTGAAATCCCCGATGCATCTCATTAATAAGACGGCCAACTTTATGGAGTTTGGATATAGACTTATGTAATTTTGCGACATATAATATAATCTCTTGACCAGGAGTTAAGTGATGAGAGAAGAACTCGTCCAATAGTTGAATTATTGTCGCTCTTGAAACAGGTTCGAAATGCTGTTTAAGTATTCGCCATGCTGTTAAACCATGCGTAGTTTCGGATATTAATGGCCTACATTCTGGATCAATAGTCAGATATAAAGTTGAATAAGCTCTTATTTTCCTTAAATTATAGTCCTGCAATTCTTTTCGAGTAACTTTATCACCTACAGGTTGTTCAGTTTCAACCAAAAAAGACCAAATGCCTCGTTCCATGAGGGCAACCTTTATATATTCACTCCAAACTTTGTGGTTGGATGAATTTAACATGACTTCATTTAATGAAAAACTTTCTATGGTCTTTACGCTTAAAAGTTATTGCGAAAAATTTTTTAGACTGTTCAAATAAGTCTTTCCTATTTAAATAATGTTTAACTCTCACCTTTAGTTAATACCACGATGCATATTTCGTTGTTAAATTTACTTCTTTAAAGGCACAAGCATCAGAATTAATTGACGTTAAAAATAGGCACTCATAATACAGCGTCGTATATGGGAATTTCGAGGACTTGGATAAGAATCTAAAATTTTGGGCGCGGCATGCCCCATCAAAGAACATAATTTTGTCATGGCAGAGTTAAAAACTCGTAGTAGACTTTAATAAACGTTGAACTTGGCCCATAACCATTTTGTTGGAAGTAGGCGATTTTAAAATTAATTAAAGATTTAAATGACAAGACAAAATGAATGAGAGACTTTTTGTTCAGTTTCATCTTGAAACTTTATTGGACTATAAATTTTAAGTGATGAAAAGCATTTATATATTTATCTTGCTCTTGAGGCAAGAACTCTTAAATCACATACAATATAGGACCTGATACAGGGCCGCAGAAAAAATAACTACGTCATACTATGACGTAAATATGCAAATTGTTACGGTATTCTGTAATAATTTCAGTCTGAAATATAATAAAAGAATATAACAAAGTAATTTCCAAATATTTTTATGAAAATACAATTGTTAAAATCATCAAATAATTTTAAAAAATTCTATTCATAACAGTTGGCCAAAAGATTTTGAAATTCTGTGGTTTGTAATATGATTTAAAAAAATATACTACTAATTTATATTTTGCACAAGAGAACAAACCATAATACTATTTCTCTATATTTGTAGCACTTCTGTTGCGGACGGTTATTAATAATAATTAATCAATAATATATGCAATAAGCTTACATAAGAATTTCATTTGCTATTTGCATTATATTACGATATAAAATGCAATCAATTGAAGGAAAACGAAAGTATTGATTTAGTTTCAAAAATATTCACATTTAGAAACAGCAAACACGTAAATCTCAGAGAAAATCTTAAAATATATATGCATTATTATGCTTTAAAGTATGTTGGAAGTTCGTTTCGCTTTTAACGGTAGACAGAAAACGTAAATATATAGCGAATAAGAATATATGCTCGATATAAAATATGACTACTGAAAATGGTATTATTCCGTTGCCAAATGTTGTGAACATTTCAATTAGTTTTAATTTTATTACCCTCCGATAAGTAAAATTGCTCACCCACAGTTACTTTCATTTTCTGTGAAAAGTTTGAATTTAATTTATCCACCATAACTTCCTTTTCACTAAAGCCACTACCTGGAGGATGTATTTCAAACGTGATCATAGAAGTTTACTGAACGATCTGCCATCCGGGTTAATAAACTTAAAATTTTACATTGTTAGGGTGAAAATTGAAAATTCTCTTTTTAAAATAAATAACTAATTATATCTAAACATCCGAGCGTATAAATAGATAAATAAATAATAATAAAAAAGCACACATTCTCTCACTGTATATAAATATTATATGCTTAGATATTGTAAATGTAATTTTTTTTTCGATATTCTGCCGCTCTTTATTTGATTATTCCAGATGAGATTGTACTTCAAGGTACTTGTGCACTGCGTTTACCCTATTCCATTGATGACGTTCATGTTAATTAATGTTCCTCATGAAGCGACACCTACGTTCAACGACACCTACTGTGGTAGCAACAGCATCTTCCTCTTTGGCAGCAACGGCAAAATATTAAGAAGCATCAAGATGTTCCATAAATAAGAATCAAACAGGTTTTCTGTGCATGACATGCACCCAAATAAAAGAACTATAAATAGTAATTTTTTTTCAGGAACTTTAAATTTAATTATATTTATGTGTCTAACGAAAATGATTGCAGAAAATGCTTATTCAATTACCAAAGGCGTTAATTTTAAATTAATTCGATTTTTATTAGCACAGACATTATCACTTAAAATTTCTGTATATAAATAATGTACATATAATTAAATTTCTTTTTTTTTTAAACGCAGGACCCCTTAACATACAAATCCACCTTTTTGTTTTTGTTCTACATATTATATTTAGTTTTTAAAAGCCCACATTTAACACAGAAATAAAATAATTTTGGCCTATCATGGTACCTAAAATCTATTATTTCTCTCCCTGCAATATGTTTAATTTCCATCAACGATTGGCGCCAATGAAGTCTTAAGTTTAAACAAATTCCTTGTCGAAATCAAACATTGCAGTTAAATTTACATAAAAAGGTTAAACACTGGTAAAATAGCAATGAAAAAGATCACCCAAGCTTTCGGACGCATCGGCAGCAGTCCTTCATCAGGAGTAATGACGATGTTATGTTTCTGTCTCTTTTTTATACTTGAAATTTCTGGAAAACCCTTCATCAGAGTAGTCGCGCAGAATGGGAAAACCCAATGAGAACCAATGGGAAGCCTCCAATAGACTCATGGAAGAACCCCAATAGGGACCAATGAGAAACCCATACCGCGGGCTACCCAATTTGGAGGTGTCTCATACATTTCAGAGTAAGAGTTGTTTACAAGTTTCTGGAAGTGGTTGTGATGTATTAATGGCTTTCCCGTGTAGTTTGCAAGTTTCCCAAGATTCTAAGAAGAGTCTACTATTCTTGTTTGTGATGTGACGGTGTAGTATTTTTGTTGAGTCCCAGTCGGGTTTGTGTCCGTGTTGTAAAGCATGTACTTTTTCATGTTTACCCCCCCCCCACCATCGACCTCCATTTAGAGACCACCTCTCTTAGAAACAACTTTTTCTGACCTTTCTTCAATTGTGGATAATCACGTTAGGACTATTTTGCTATACTGTTTTTATTCTTTGTTGCTCTTTATGTAAGTTTGCTCTCTCCTTATACATATACACGACAATCTGGGATTCATCTCGTTTTCAAAATTTTCTGTGACAGTACTGTCAAGAAAGGTTAGTGCAGGGGTCTTACAATGGCACAAAAAAGTTTCACCTTTTAGTACTAACGGTGAGTCCTACCGAACGCAAAAATATTTATTTTCTTTCTAATGTTTCACCATCTAATCACGCCATAACATTGGCACTGGTATCACTATGCCAATAAACGTTGATTTATATTGTTGTTAAGCAGGACTTAATTTCTAACAAAAAAAGTGAAGGAGCCCTAATATTATGATACATCGATTAAAAAATTGAATGGCTGCAAAAGAATCGATAAATCATATCAATTATTTATGTTCATTTTTCTGGACAACAAAATGTATCAGCTTTTCATCAATTCATGACGCTTTAGGGTCTCCCGCTAATATTTAAATAATGGCCAAAAATGAAGAACTAGAACAAGTGAGTATGATTGTGACATGTAGTACCTTCTAATACAATATACATGAATACACATATCTAAATGTATATTAACTTGGACAAAGTTAAAGTTGTAAAGTAATATCACACAAGGTAGTAAACCCAAGTAAATTTAAGTAGTAGAAACATCTCAGAATAAAAATTGACATGTAGTAGTAAAAGGTGAAGAGGAGTAAAAGATTAAACAATACCAAGAATTTTGTTCTTCATCAGGGACCGCACAAAATCCCTGTTATTGGTTTGCTTTTTCTGACTACAATAATTGAGATTTGTGATCAATACTGAATAAACCAGCATTGACCAAAACTTAGCTAAAAACAGTATAAACCCAGAATATAATTAGTTTAACAATATTTTAGTAATTTAGAAGGGTCTCTTTATTAATACTGAGAACAATCTCAATTGTTGTAAGCTATTGTTGTAAGCTTTGTTGTTGTATATATATATATGTGTGTGTGTGTGTATGTATAGAATATATGGGAATAAAGCTTTGGAATGAATTCCAAATAATTGTAAAGATATTAAAAGTATTGGACTGTTTAAAATTAATTTAATTGTATACTTATTAAACGGAGTTTGTGCGCCAGCGGATTAATAGGGTCCTCCGCGGGGCCGGAGGGATGGAAGCTTCTTATTGGGCCAAGCTGCTGGTTTTGTGATGTCAAACATTGCATCCTTCTCTCTCCTTTGCATAGCATAATGGATACCCAATCTCAGATTATCATACTGTGGTGTAAATTATATATAATTACTTTCCTAGTGTATTTTTATTGTTTTGTCTTCAAATTTCTTAGTTACAACATTTATTTAGAAATATTTTTTTAAGCAGGAGTATACATGTAGGTAAAATTAAACCTTTATAGCAATTAGAAATATTCAGGGAAAAAATGTAAATAACTGTGAAATTGAACCTTTTACCAGTTGCTAAAAAAATAGAGGTTAATGATATATTTGCAACAAAAAAAAAAAAAGTATAGAAGCATAAGGAACGAATGGGGAAATGTTATTTACATACAATTTTTTTAACATTTAGGGGATGTATATAATAATTCACACACCTAAAAATATTCTTCTTCCATGGTTTGCTAAATTTATCTCTACTATGCATACACGGTACATTTATGATATGTATATAATATAAAAGTAATTATAACTTACGTTTAATGCATCACATATAAATCTATAATGATTGATAATGTATATCATCATTCGAAGTTTTAAATCGCATAAGAAAGGACAAATAGCATGTCCTCGGAGCTTCATTCGCATATGCCGCATGGCTGTCGATAGAAAATCAAGGATGTAGTGTGTCAAGTCAAAGGTTACACTAGTGCCACAGAGGTGGACCCGATAAGAAGAAACAACTACTATCCCGACGACTTTGTGAAATTTGTTATTGTATTTAAATATTGAATCCCAAAACTGGATGCAATATGTAACCCTTGTGACAAATAAACATTATTATTATTATTTTCATTTGTAAGTTGGAAATGCATGATATTTATTTGTTGTGTTTTATTATTAGGATATTAGAAGGCTACTACAATGACGTGTCGTTTCCGTCCAATGGTCATCCTTTGTCTAATGGGATGAAGTCCTCGCCTAATTTTATTCGTAACTTCAGCTCATTCATATTCTTTGCATCACTCAGTATACCGTTTGCCATCACTTCATTTGGAAGGTCCGTGTACTGGAAGACTTGGCTATATGGCACATTTTTTGGCTACTTTTGGCTGGGAATCCACTCCCTGTGTTGATATTACTAGTTTTTAGTGTGGAAGTATCTGTTTGTTTGTTTTCACCATCTAGATTTTAAGGGATCAACATTGTTCATCTAGTTTTTAGACATCTACATGAGGAAAATCTTAACCGATCGATGTAATTCTAGTCAATATTCTAAAGCAATAGTAGGGTGTATGTTAAAGTTTAAGGTTATGCAACAAAATTTAAGCCTCCTTTAACCCTAGATTTGCTACCCTGCCGTAGGCCATCCTAGTTGTAATATTTACTGCTTTCGACATTGCATTGAATGATACAAATGTGTATAACATTACTTTAGCGCCGCAAAAAAGGTTTAGTGAAAGAAGTGCCGAAAAACATGTCGATAAGTATTTTTTTGCATTGTCTGTTTTATATATGTAGTCATTAACTTCCTACGACTAAGTCAGCTGACGCTATAATGGAAATTTACCATGTCATGCTAATGAGATGCATCTCATAAATCGACACGGCTCATGAAATTATTTTCATTTTTGTTAATTAATATTTTTAAATCAATTTAACTTTCATTTGACTTGTCATTTATGTCATGCCATGATTCTTATGTCATTGCATTCCAACTCGTTTTTCTGAGTCTCTTAGCCAAATCAATGTATATTTAACAGATCGTAACATCAGCATAGTTTAATCAAATTATACATGTATCATATTAGGAATTTATATACAGAAAACACTTGATTATCTGCATTAATAAAATATGATAAAAGTTATATATTGTATTGGTTGAAATTAATTTAACAGTGAAGAATTTTTTAGTTTCGAAAAAACTTACATATACTCACCAATATGTGTTATTTATGCACCATCTCCTTTGTTGGTAAACATAAAAATACAATCAATCAACCTTTGTTGGTAGATTAATAACTTACTTTGAAGTGTTCAGATACGGAATCTCATGTCAATGGTTTGTTTATCTATTTATTTTAAAACCTCCGGTTTGGTGTTAGTTAAATCTGCACTCTTCTTCTATGGGGTATTTATTTTCATGTTGTGAAAATAAATACTCCATAGAAGAAGAGTATTTATTTTCATGTTGTGAATTGTATGTTTATAAATATGTTTTCTACTTCAGTCGAACTTGGTTTTGTAAAGAATTCTGATTTAACAAGAGGAAATTAAACATTGGTTAGGTTCAAGATATGCAGGAAAAATTCCCATTATTATGAAAGAAACACTAATTCAAGGAATAAATTTTCAGTAAATGATCCCCCGAAGGTTGAGTCTCAACCCAGATTTTCATACCCTTTTTAATTCT
>QLNU02015360.1:60972345-61007348 GCA_006491805.2 Dysdera silvatica
GAGTGTTTCATCCCGAACGTTGCACTTGTTTGTTTTTATATTATCTATTTTCATTAATGCACGCAGGAAGTTCATGGGGGGGAGGGTCTACAACTCCATGTATTCATATGTATATGTACAAAATTGCAGCACAAGAGGGGGTACGACTCCATCAAGACCCCCCTACATACGTCAGTAACAATTTTCAGGACCATAACAAATTTCGTATTTAATTTCGGGAGTGGGTTCAAAAAATTTTACAGCATGTATCAATACAATCAGAGCATGCAAGTCAGTAGCCAAGTCCCCTTAAAAATTTAGTTTCGGGGGGACCGGTCACTAAGACCCCTTTCTGGATACAGGCATGGCTATTGTACAGTTTTGCCACAAAAATTTCTTGGCACGGCCTTGATGGCAGTGGTTAAATTTGGAAAGACTTTAACACAAAAAAATGACGTCATTTTTGTAGGCCGTTAGTTACGGTATTCAGCAGCTGCCCTTATTATTACCTTTTTCTTCCGTTTTTATATTATATCAGTCGAAACGTATTTTATGAAGTTAAATCATTTAGTTGCGAATGATCTTATTGGAAGTTTTCCTCAACCCCATCCATCGTATATTATTAATTTGTTTTCATTTCGAACCCGTATTTTATTATTTATGAGGACACCTAGGGTCATCCTGGCCGAAACAAGGTTTGGGCCAGAATGACCCTTGATGTCCTTGCGCCACAAAATACGACCAAGCTCATCCCCAATCACGTTTTTATTATAAATCCTGCGTATTACGAATGCATTGAGATCCTGCGGTAACGTGTTCGCTTGGCGTGCCTTTAACCTGAGTTAGACTCCCAACGGCCCCAAAATAGAACGCTTGGCGACAAACTGCTCACTGTAGTCCGGGAGTTGATTCCCCGGGCCTTAAAAGGATCAGATTCTTCAGGAAAATCGTAGACCCTGGCGCAGCATGACCCTTACTGTGCTTGAATTGTGAAGTAATCTATATTAAGAGCGCGAAGGTTTATAATTTGCTTCGAGGACGCAATTATCGTGTTTCAGTTGTTCTGAAAAGCAGAATCTCTCGTTACAAAGATTCAGATTGTTGTAATAAATATATTATTATAATTATATTAATAATTAATATAATATAATTAATTATTATTTAAATATAATTATATTTAATTAATACTTATATTATAATAATTATTGTACCACGAAAACACAAAACACGCGCCGGAGGCTTTTCTGCGTTGACCATATTACTTGGCAATTGTGTTATCCCTGTGAAGGGTAATAATATCTTACATTCTGTAATAAACTTGTTAACATGAAATTACTTTTGAGGATTTTTAGTTAATCTGAAGAAATACAAAATTATATCATTATTCATTATATTATATCAAAATTATATTATTATACATTTTATTAAAGAGGAGCTCTGTTAAGCGCTAAAAGAAGTGCACTTTTAGGCTTTGTGGTGTTACGTCCATCAGGCGTATTTTTGGGCTTCGCATTTACCTAAGCTCATTACAGGAAGAAAATTATTTTTATATTCAAATTATCAAATATACTATATTATTTATCCCAAAGATATGAAGTAATAATTATATATGTATATGAAGAAATATAATGAGAGAGAAAAAAAATGGTTTTGGCTTCAGCTGTTCTTCACAATTCAAGCACAATATTGCTATTTCTTTGAGTAATCGTATTTTCGTTCATTTTACTATTTTCTTGAAATAGTTAATGCATTAATAAACTACAGTACACAAAATCCAATTGCTCGATTTCTCGACAGAGCTGTTAACAGCATTGGTAAATTGATGAACGAAGGCCTCAAAACGAAGGCCTTAATCAAATAGCTGAAGGCTTTGAGCTAAATGAATTTAAAGCCCCAGAATTTTGTGATCTTTTTCATGTCACACCAAGTAGAAAAAATCCTTTAAAGGTGCGGTGGTTCCAAAACAGATGCACCAATTCCTTTTGGGAAATTGGGCCTTCTAACTGACACTACATAAAACCAAAATCGTCAATTTCAGAGGACGAACTTTCGTCGTCGTTTTAGGCCGATAGATGGCGCAAAATTTGAGAGATAACTCCAAATGTGAGTAATTATGATGATAATTTGGAACATTTATCGCGCAACTATGTTACAAAATAAATACTTGATGTGTTACCTTGAGTCGGCGCCTGTTTGAGGCCCTGATTTATTTACCAAACTAAGGGAAGGAAATTAATCGCCAAGGCGCGGAAAATTGTCAAGATTTCAAGGATCTTAGAATTGTGATAAATGGAGGTATTCATCTGCCTTGAAATAATAATATCACTCATGTCTAATAGCCGGTATTGGATTTCTCTTTTCGAGAATATCCGTATTCGAAATTATAAAAACTCGGTAATTTTTCATAAGACAATTGTATAAAATATGTCAAGGCAAAATAGATTTATCTCGGTGCGGTGCTGCAATTAGGGAACTTACCCCTGTCCTTGAAAAATGTGCCGCTCGGGTCTTAGACAAATTTATGTAAGGAAGGGTTTGTTTGTTTCTTAAAAAAAAAAGGTCGTTTCTATGACTCATTTTGTTTACTGTTTGATCCCTTATTTTGAATTGGTATGGAAGAAGCCATTGGCGTACGCAGGAGGGGGGATGTGTTGATGGGGGTTGGAACCCCTCAATTTGCATGAAATTTTGTATATTTAACACCTGAGTATGTGCGTTGTAGCTCTATAACCCCCCTGAGCCCATAACCCACTTACGAACTTTCTGCGTATGCCTATGGAAGAAGCTTCTTCGACTCTGTCGGTGACGTCACCAAAGAGTAGCAGGTCGTGACATGAGTATCCACAAAAGGTTTCATCTTTTTCCCTGTCTTTTTCATTTTTTCACTATATTATCACTGGTTCCTAAGACTATCAGAAAGCTATGACTCTATGTTTCATAGTATAAACTAAACCCCACCATTGTCAAGTACAATATATATCGATATCGTCTTATGCGATATATATCGATATTTTCATCCATCGTGGTGCATCTAGATACGCCATCACTAGGACCCGGGTCTTAATGACCTAAAAACTCCTAAAAAATGTCCTTAAAAGGATGGAAAATGCCCTTAAAAAGATGGAAAAATGACCTAAAAAACTAGAAAAAATCCCCCAAAACAATTTGCATAATATTTTTCCACGTTATAAATTAAATAATTTCAACTTTAGACAATTTATAGACTAGAATTTTCATTCTTTCTCCATGATATGTCAAAAGAAAAGAAAAAAATAAAGTAAATACTTGTTATAAATGAATTTTAATGATGTGTAATCTAATCACCTGCAAGAACATCAAAATAGAAATAAAATACAGGGTACCAGGGAGGAAATTACATAAAAAGGTTAAACACTGGTAAAATAGCAATGAAAAAGATCACTCAAGCTTTCGGACGCATCAGCAGCAGTCCTTCATCAGGAGTAATGACGATGTTATGTTTCTGTCTCTTTTTTATACTTGAAATTTCTGGAAAACCCTTCATCAGAGTAGTCCCGCAGAATGGGAAAACCCAATGAGAACCAATGGGAGGCCTCCAATAGAATCATGGAAGAACCCCAATAGGGACCAATGAGAAACCCACACTGCGGGTTACCTAATTTGGGGATGTCTCATACATTTCAGAGTAAGAGTTGTTTATAAGTTTCTGGAAGTGGTTGTGATGTATTAATGGCTTTCCCGTGTAGTTTGTAAGTTTCCCAAGATTCTAAGAAGAGTCTACTATTCTTGTTTGTGATGTGACGGTGTAGTATTTTTGTTGAGTCCCAGTCGGGTTCGTGTCCGTGTTGTAAAGCGTGTTCTGCCAGACGTGAGGCTATGTCTCCTTTCGCGAGTGCTTGTTTGTGTTCTTTTTTTCTTGTTTTGATCATTCTTTTTGTTTGTCCTATGTAATGTTTGTTGCAGTCTTTGCATGGTATTTGGTATATTGCGCCTGTGAGATCTTCTGGTGGAACTGGGTCTTTAACTTTTGTAAGTTGTTTGCGAAGTGTTGTGACAGGGGAATAGAATGTTTGGATATTTGCCTCTTTAAGGATGCGAGAGATTGTTTCGGAAATGCCGTGAATATATGGAATAGATATGCGGGTGTGAGATGTATTGTTTAAAGATGTACTATTGGGTCTACAGTTTCTGAGAATGAATCGTTTAGGGTATCCATTATTTTTAAGTGCCGTGTGTATGTGTTTTGTTTCTGTGTTTGAAAGTGTTTCATTACTGCAGTGAGAATTCGCTCTAAGACTTAATGTTTTAACAACGGAAGCTTTGTGGCATGTTGGATGATGCGATTTAAAATCGAGATATCTGTCTGTATGTGTGGGTTTACGGTAAACTGAGGTGAAGATTGAGTTATCGTGAGATCTGTGTACAAGAACGTCTAGGAAAGGGAGTTTATTGTTCTGTTCTGTTTCGTATGTGAATTTTATATGTGAGTTTAAGTTATTAAGGTAATGGAAGAAGCTTTGGAGTGTATTAGTTTTAAGTACAACAAACGTGTCGTCGACGTATCTTTTCCAGAATTTAATGTTAAAATTCGGTGAAGACAAAGCAGTTTCCTCAAATGACTCCATAACCAAGTTAGCTACAACACTTGAGACCGGAGATCCCATGGCAGTGCCAAAAACTTGTCTATAGATAGAACCATTTGAGGAGAACACAGCAGAGTCCAGACAAAATTTCAACAATGTGCAGATGTCGTGAGGTGTTAGTGAAGTGCGTTCATGTAGTGTTGTGTCATTTTGGAGGCGTGTAAGTGCGGTGTCGATTGCAAGTGATGTGGGAATGCAAGTGAAGAGAGAAATTACATCGAATGAGACCATAAGGTCGTCGTCGTCAAGTTGTAGGTTATTTAAAGAGGTGCAGAAGGATTGGCTAGTAGAAACAGTGTAGTCGTTATTACCGATTATAGGAGAGAGTAGACGTGCAATATATTTTGATAGGTTATATGTAGGAGAGCTGCAAAAACTAACCATTGGTCTGAGAGGAATATTTTGTTTATGAATTTTAGGTAATCCGTAGAAGGATGGTAAGCGGCCGGAAGTGCATTTTAAATAATCGTAGAGATTAAATGTAAGTTTTTTAGATTTATAGAGTTTAAGAAGGAGAGAGTTCATTTTGGATTGAATTGTTTGTGTAGGGTCTTTTATGATGCGGGTGTATGTATTTGTATCAGATAAGAGTGTAGAGACTTTATGTAAGTAGTCTGGACGATTTAAGACGACTGTAGTACGGCCTTTATCAGCTGGCAGTATGACAAGGTCCTTATCGTTCAAACTTAGCTCCCGGAGATCAACCATTTGCGTAAGCGTTAGGTTGTCCTCAGGAAGTTTTGGACGCCGAAGGAGTCCTGCCACTGTGCAGCGGATATCAGCTGCAACACGTTCGTCGGTGTGAGTATTTTGTAGAGCATTTTCTATGGAAGCGAGAATCTGTGGTGTAGGAATTTTAAGTGGAGCAGGTGAGAAATTTAGGCCGAGTGATAGTACGAATTGCTGTTGTGGTGTGAGATTTTTATTTGAAAGATTTAGTATCCAGTTTTTTGTAAGGAGTTTTGACTGTTTTGAAATAGAAGGTCTAAGGTTGTTAAGTTTACGTGAATGAGTAAGACGAATATGTTCTTGGATTTTAGATTCTTGTGAGCGAGTAGCGGATTTAACTAGGAGCATGGTAAGAAAATCAAGTTTAGTATTTAGAAGGGAAGTAAGAAAGGATATTTTATTTTGAAGCTGAGCGAGTACGCGGGGACAGAGAGAAATTCTAGTGGAAATAAATTTAAGACTTATGTTATGTGCGATGCAATGTCCAAGAGATGAATTTACAAGAGGTTTAACTTTAAGTGTGAAAGGGATAAGAAATTCCTTTTTACAGGTGTGATTAAAGTGAAGATGTTCTTTAAAACGGATAACTTTAATGTGTGTTTTGATGTATTTATGGACAATTTGAAGAGTTTCCCGACCACAGTGTAAACAAATAAAATCAAACATGGTGAAGTTACTTTTGAATGAAGTTAAGAGTGGGTGAAGTTAAGAGTGGGTGAAGTTAAGAGTGAGTGAAGTTAAGAGTGAGTGACGTTAAGAGTGAGTGACGTTAAGAGTGAGTGAAGTTAAGAGTGAGTGAAATTAAGTGAGAGTGAAGTGAAAGTGAAGTGCGAGTGAAGTTAAGTGCGAGTGAAGTTAAGTGCTAGTGAAGGTAAGTGTAAGTGAAGGTAAGTGTAAGTGAAGTTAAGTGCGAGTGAAATTTAAGAGTGAGTGAAATTTAAGTGTGAGTGAAGTTAAGTGCACGTATAAGTGAATGCATGAAAGTAGTTTTCCAAAGTGCTTTTAGGCCAGGTGACATTTGCTTCCAACAAGTGTAATAGCAACCTTGCCTTCGAACTTTTTAGGGTTCAGCATAAAGATCGACACCGCGAATACTATGGAAGGAGTACAATGCACAGTACCGTTTGGAATAAATGAATACTTACTAAGGATCTCCGGCTGGATGATCCGTTACCACAGTCCAGAAACGGGAATGCAAATACCTGAATGAGAAAGGATGAAGTGGAACTTCACCCGTGGTTAGAATAATAGAAATAAAATAGATGGTACCATTGAGGAAATTTACATACAAAGGGTTAAACGCTGGTAAAATAGCAATGAAAAAGATCACCCAAGCTTTCGGACGCGTCAGCAGCAGTCCTTCATCAGGAGTAATGACGATGTTATGTTTCTGTCTCTTTTTATACTTGAAATTTCTGGAAAAACCCTTCATCAGAGTAGTCCCGCAGAATGGAAAAACCCAGTGGGAACAAATGCGAGGCCTCCAATAGAAATCATGGAAAAACCCAATGGGAACCAATGAGAAACCTGTACTGTGGGTACCTAATGTCGAGATTCTGACCACTTGATGAAGGGTTTTTCCAGAAATTTCGCGTATAAAAGAGGCAGAAACATAGTATCGCTATTATTCTGATGAAGGACTGCTGCTGACGCGTCCGAAAGCTTGGGTGATCTTTTTCATTGCTATTTTACCAGTGTTTAACCTTTTGTATGTAAATTTCCTCCCTGGTACCCTGTATTTTATTTCTATTGCAGTTAAATTTAGACACAACATTGGATATCTGTAATCTGCAAAAATCAAGTCAGGGTCGTGTTCGGGGATGGCAGAGTGGGCTGCCAATTTCAGCCCTGGCGACGATAATTTAACATGGGCCAAATGAAAGTTTGCATTTTTTTCTTGGCATCCTAAGATTCTGGCATTCCTTGGATCAGTCAATCCAGAAGATGGCGTCGATATAAATTGACCTGTTCAGACCTGAAAAGACCAGAGAGAGAGAGAGAGAGAGAGAGAGAGAATGCTAATTTGAAAGTGGGGTGGTCATGTCCGATGAACACGTATAATGAGAAACTCCATAATGCCCTGGGCCCAAAGTAATTAGACATGCAAGTTACAGTTACCATTCTTCTTTTTAATGTGTAATTCTAAGTGCCTCCTTCCCACTAAAATTCTAAAATGAGTTTTTTTTTTCTTTTCTGGTGGTTTTTATACCCCGGTATATTTTTCCATTATAAATGACCTAGTTGGTAATTGAACTTTGTTTCATAATTTAAAGTATCGGGATGTTTTCAATTGTAAATAAAAATGTTATACGAGATTTAAACCTATTAAAGGATAAGGTAAAGGAAAATTTTAAAGTAAATATGTTTGTGTAATTTCTTGTAATCTAGATATTTGTTACTGGCCTCAATGCTTAAATCCATGTCACAGTTAAATTTTTAAATCCTAATTCTTGCTTGTCTTTTTATTGTTGCGAATTTCTGGGTTATTTTTCTTTAATTGCGGATTCTAAATAAAACACAACCATACAATGTACTTCAGTTTCAATATTTATAAACGGCCTACTCACTTTTCTCGATAAATAAACTTAATGTTAAACGTAATGGTAATGGGGTTGTAATGTTCTCAAGTAATTAAAAATAATGAATAAAAACATTAAGCTTAAATTTACAAACTTAATTATAAATACTTTAACTTAATTCCAATTCCTTCATTCTAAATTTTAACTAATTAAATTAAAACTATTACAACAACTGGTGTGCTAATAGAACCATTAACAGTGGTTGCCGCGACCATACAGTTTAAAATTTTAGGGATAAAAACAGGCAGAAAATTTTTTTCTTGTTATAAAAATTATAACATATTGATATAAATTGTTTATTGCCTTTCAATTGTAATATATCTATCTCCAAGATTTAAATTTAGTTTGAATGGCTAGTTTATTTATGAAGAAGTTACATACACAAATTATGTACATTTAGTTTATTTCCTACATGATATAATTTTTTTTCTTTAAATCCCAACTTTTTTAAGGAAAGTTATTTCACAATATTATTGTCAGTACACTACAAAATCACAAACAAATGCACAAAATTTAGTATTGAGAAATCTATACAGTGTGTTCAAAAAAGTTATTTGCGGAATTTTAACCTTAATTTTTTTTTGTTTGAAAAAAGAAGTAATAATAATAATTATGCCGAATGACAATACGAACCAAGGCATGAACACCTTTGTACTCCCCCAACCTTTCCCTTTTGATCAATTGTGTCACACTGAGTTCTTCTCTGGCACAAATAGGCATGTGAAAATAAAGGAATTTGTAAAAACATTTGATGAAATTGCCGCATAGCTGAAGTGGACTGAGGAGAATTAAACTATAGCTTTAAAAAAGAAATTGGAGGGTGAAGCAAGAGGGATATTGAAAGAAAAACAGTACCCCACTTTTCAAAGCTTAAGACAGACATTTTTAGACAGGTATACGGAGGCTGAAACCAATCAAACAAGTGCCCATACCCGCTTTATAACCAACCCACACCTCCCCTTCATGACCGTTCGACAGTATCTGTCACAATGAGAGGCTTTATCATTTCAACTATTAAAAAACGAAAATACGAATGACCCAGCAGTGGATAGATTGCGACTGAATATGTTGAAAGCCACTGCTGTTGTAAATATGAGACCTGAGATAAAACGAGGGGTAATAGTTAAAGATCCCAAAACATTTGGAGAAGTAAAACAGTTTGCAGTTTTAGAGGAAGAAAGATTAGCAGCTGTATACAGTAATCCTTTTCTTGATGAAATCCCATATATAGAGTTACCTCAAGTTTGCAATTTACAAAAAAAGTTGATAAGCTAAAAGAAAATATAAACACATTAACAAATCAAATGCAAAAGCAAGTAGGTTAATTGAACAAATTGAAAACTACTAAAAGGACAAACCCGAGAACAACAACACAACAGCCGAATAGACAAAAAGTAAGAGCAAGCCAGAATTACCAACTCCCTCCAGTTTGCCAAATATGTAATAGGCGAGGACATACTGCTCTGTATTGCAGAGAAAGAAGGTACACAAATCAACAAAATTGTAATTATCAACAGTATCAATCCAGATTTGGTAATTATGGTAGACAAAACCAAGTCTAAGGGTCTCGTAATGTCGATAATAACTGCCAGGATACACGAAACTTTACCACAAGGCTCAATTCTGATCATCAAAATACCAATAGGAATCAAAACCAGCGAAACTGAACCCAGGGAAGGGAGAAAAGGTACCTTCTTCCCTCTTGGCCAACCCCTCTGTACCAAGTTTATATAAGTACGATATGATAGAGTCTTTGCCTATTATATCAGGAAAAATAAATGGAGTTGCATGTAAAATTTTAATTAATACAGGAGCTTCTGTTACATAATTCAAAATTCATTTTTAAAACGATGCAAAATTCCTTCAGACAGCATGCAATCTGAAAATATTCAAATAAAAGGAATAGGTACACAACAAATTCACATTTCAAAGAATGCAAGCATAAATCTTAAACTTAACGGTAATTATTTTTCGACAGATTTCCATATTATGGAAAAAGATTTTTCAAATGCCTATGAAGTAATTTTAGGAATTTCGTTTTTAAAGAAACACAAATTTATAATTGATTTCAAACAGAGAAAGTTTTTTAATGATAAAGTAGAGATATCATTAGACAAATTTATAAATCCTACCTTTCAAAACAACTTAGAAAATCGACCACTTAAAGTAAACACTTACTATGGATATCTTAAAAATAAAACAGTTATAAAGCCATTCTGTGAACAGTGTATATCAGTAAAGACTGACAAAACTGTCAACATTAAAATTTCAACGCCTAATATTCTGGTTCAACCATGTAACAATAAAATTAAAAATAAACTTGTAATTAGCACTTTTGTAAATAAATTGAACAGCCCTCAAAAAAATTTGGGTAAAAATAGTGAATCCAAGTGAGGATCCAATTCATTTAAATAAAGGCATGAAGATAGTTACCATAGAACCAATAGTAACCATTAAACCTAAGCCAACATACATAAACATAATTAGTGAAACAGAAAACGAGCAAATAGATGATGAAATGCCTTTTGGAGGAGAATTTGATCTCAGCAATTTAAATGAAACTGGTAAAAATAAACTAACTTGTTAAATTCCTATAAACGCATTTCAGCTAATAAATTAACAGTTTTAACAGGATGTGATACAATAGAGAACCGAGTAAACTTAATAAATGACATTCCTGTTCAACAAAAGCCATATAAAGTTCCTTACAACCTTAGAAATGAAATGAGAAACCAAATTAATCAACTTCTACAATCAGGCATAATTCAACATAGTACTTCACCATACTTAGCACCCATATTGTTAGTAAAAAAAGGGATAACACATTTAGGTTAGTCACAGATTTTCGAAAACTTAATGCAGTCGTAACACCTGAAAGTTTTCCACTGCCCAATATAAACGAAGCAATAGATAATTTGGCTAATGCAAATCTGTTTTCATGTTTGGATTTAACATCACGTTTTTTCAAATGAAAATGGCCCCTCAGGATACACACAAATTGGTATTTTCAACCAATGGAGGTCATTATGAGTGGTGCAGGGTACCTTTTGGTCTCTCAACCTCACCCCAATCCTTTAGTCGCCTGATGGCACTAGTTTTATCTGGCTTGCAGCCTCATCAAATAGCAGTCTACATTGATGACATTTTAATATTTTAAAAAGATTTTGATTCACACATTGAAAAGCTAAAAATTCTTTTCGAACGTCTTGAACAACATAATATAAAACTAAGACCTTCAAAATGTGTCTTCCTAAAAGACGATATAAAATATTTAGGCTTCCAGGTAACCGAAGGAGTAGTATCACCAGATCCTAGAAACATAGAAACTGTAAACAAATTTCAAATACCACAAAATAGAAAACAAACCCGAGGATTTTAAGGTTGTGTAGGATATTATAGGAAATTTATAAGCAATTTCACCCAACGAGCATTACCATTAATTGAACTAACAAAAGAAAAAAATAAATTCAAATGGAACGGGAATGCACAACTTGCATTTGATGACTTGAAATCAGCCCTGCTCAAACATCCATGCCTAGATCTACCAGACATGAGCAAACCATTTGTTTTGTTCACCGAGTCAAGTAATTTAGCTTTAGGAGCTGTTTTATGTCAAGAAAATGAAAACAAATTCCCTAAACCTATAGCATATGCTAGTAGAAAACTTAAAGAAACAGAGACTAGGTATTCAGTCGTGGAAAAGGAGTTACTCGGGACTGTCTGGGGAACTTCTTATTTCAGACAATACTTGTTGGGTAGAAAATTCGCTATATATTCTGACCAGGCAAGTTTAAGCGATGTAGTTAAAATTAAAGATCCATCGATTGACTATCCAGATGGATAATGAACCTCCAGCAATTTCAATATGAAATCATTCATAAACCTGGTCAGTTAAATACCGTTACAGATTACTTATCCAGACAGGTCCAATACGAAAATGAAATTTTAAAAGTTAAAGATCAAAAATCAGAAAAAATAGAAGAAATTGTTAAAACTTTACAATTAAACGAAAAAACTACAAAAGTAAATAATATCACCCAATTACAAACTTCAATAACAAATTCCTTGTACCAAGATATAAAACTACAACAAAGTAAAGATGAAAAATGCTTAAAAATAATAGACAGATTAAAAAAAGGACTCCAAATAAATCCTGTAAAGTTAAAATTCTACATCAGAGAAAATACCTTATACCGCAAAGGTAAACAAACCAACTACAAACAAGAAAAGGAAAAAAATAGTTGTACCAGAGATCTTAGTTTTGCAAATATTTAACTTATATTATGGAAGTCCACAAGTAGCCCATCAAGGATTCAAAAAAACTCTACACAGAATTAAAGAAAAATTTTATTGGCCTAAAATGTACGTACAAATAGCAAATTTAGTCAAAACTTGTTCTGCCTGCCTAGAACGCAAGGCACATAAACCAAACAAACCTGCCCCTATGCAAAGGATACCAGTTGCAAACAGACCAATGGAAAGAGTAGGCATGGATTGTTTAGGCCCCTTTCCCCAATCCCATTGTGAAAATAGACATATCATAATATTAACTGATTATTTATATTTAACTTGTTGGGTGGAAGCTTATCCAGTACCAGATATAAAAAGTTTAACTGTAGCAGCAGTTTTAGAAAATTATATCTCTAGACATGGGGTAATGGAACACCTCATCACTGATCAAGGAACTAAGTTACTCAGTTCAGGAATAAAAACAGTTTATGCCAAACTTAATATAAAAAAACATACCACTACCGCATATCACCCACAAAGTGATGGGGTAGCAGAGAGATTTAATGCCACATTATTAAATTCCATGTCCCAGTTAGTTAAGGAATTTCATAATGACTGGGACATGCATATTGCTTTCCCTTTGTTGGCTTATCGAACTGCAAAGCACTCTGCAACAAATGAAACGCCAGCATTCTTACTATGCGGAAGAGATATACACCTTCCAGATGATCTCATCATAGCACCACCTCAGGTGAGCTATGAATCTTCCGACTTTACATCTCATCTTGTGACTCAACTGCAGAAAGCCTATATGGTTGTTAAGCAAAACCTGAATAAGGCAGCAGGAGCACAAGAAAAACGCAGAGAAAATGTACAAGTCGACAAACTAAATAAACCAGATGACACTGTATATTTATACACATCTGTTGTTAAACCAGGTTTATCTCGAAAACTGGAAAAATAAAATAAAGGCCCTTTTCGAGTCTTAGAAAAATTGTCACCTGTTAATTTCAGAATTGCACTGGAACGTGATCCAAGTAAGGAACAAACTGTACACATTGACAGGTTGAATAAGGTCATAGAAAGGATGCCATTCCCTATACATGGCAGAGACTTTGATAATGAAAAGGAAAGTGACACGAAAGCAGAGGTCAATGCAAAAAAAAACAAAAAAAACACTTAGCGTCTCAAAACCCCACAGGCCAAATTGTCAAAGAAACTGGGCAAGAGCTATGATACCAAACTCTCTCAGTCACAATACAAGGCCTGGTGGGAGTTCAAATACAGAGACATCTGTTCACTCACAGAACAGGGAGAGGGGTAATGTGCATTGCAATTTACGAAGCAACCTCACAGCACATATTCCCTACAGTACCCTCTCCACTATTACAGATGAGAGGAAGGTATATGTAGAAGGGTGAAAATTTCCATTCAAATATGTAAAACGAGGAAAATGTTAATTTTTTTCCTCTTTACAGAGGTTTCATACCTCTCACTATGTAAATTACTCAATTTATCCCTCCTGACAAATTAAAAGTAAAAATATAAACATGGTATTTTTTTCTCTTTTTCTTTATGTGTAAAAATATACATTGCTCGGTTAATCTATATGGGCAAATTCAACGTAGAAATACAGATGGGTATTTCTTTTTGGTTGATATAAAAATAAAAACTCGGTCTTTATATGAATATAACATATAAGTGCCAGATACAGTTCGCAAATAAAATGTAATTTGTTGTGCACATATGTAGATAACTGAGATACATATACATATCTCATTTTATTATAAATAATTACACTAACTATAACCATTTGTTCAGTGAACTGAAATTCTACTATAGGATTAACTGAACGTAAACAAAGCCAAATGCTATAAGACGAAAAATGAATAATCAGCTTTGTTAAAGTTAAGCTGTATGCCAATACTTAACAAATTTGCTGATTTTCTCTTACACGTTTGCTTAAAATCAATTGTAATTGCTATTTAGCAAGCAATTAAATAATTACAAAAATTTATATTCTCATACATCACATAATTATTCTGTGGGTATAAATAAATATTTTTTTTACTTCAAGAATTCATTCTTCCAAACTCTTAGGCATAGTTCCCTTGAAGAGTGATGACTGGTTCATGACATGTTGTTATGATTTGAAGGTTCTTTGTCAAATTCAAATAATTGTTACCAGATTTATTTAAAATATTTTTCCTTTTAGACACCATATGACCAGGGTGAATTCAAAACACACACACAAACACTGAAATTTCATTTTGTGATAAAGCTTATGAAACCTCTAAGCTGATTACATATTGTACTGCTGGTTTCCATCAAAAGCAAATTAATCACTTTTCGACTTAAACTTACATGTACACATCCTTGCCTTTACATATTTACACTTGGATATCAACTGTCCAGCTCTGATCAACAGAAGATAAAATAACCCGGCAGCTTGAGGTACTATTTAAAGGTACGACCAATTTTTTCATGTAGTTTGTTAAAGCTTCACAAACTTTAATACCAAAACTGCCATGATATCACAAACATTAACAAACACAACATGCTGAATTCATGGTGGTCATTCAAACAAAATACTTGGTCTGATATTTTGCAGGCAAAATTCAGATCAAACTCACAAATTTCTATCAAAACAATACTATTGCTTAATATTTAGCAGAATAATACTAAAATCTGCTAATGTTACAAATGTTTTTACAAAATACCTACAGGGTAATTAAATAACTACTAAACTTTAAATACTACAGAATTTTTTTTATCAGTACTAAAAGGTAAAAACTGAAGAGACTAACTTGTTCACTATTTGAACAAAATATTAGTCAAGATGATAACTAATTTGCTTTGTGTATTATAAAAATGTATTTTAAGAGAGATTGTATATATACTAATACTGTTAAATTGTCAACAGGTTATGTTAACCTGAAAATTTACACTAATCCTAAATAATAAGGATAATAGTGTTAATTAGCGCCGGCATGGCGCAGGACTTGTATTTCCATTTACCATGGAAAAAATTTAATAGGGAGCGTTCAAGTATTATTTAAGCACCTTTAGTGGGGCGTTGCTATTATGCTTCTTTTCCTATGTTAGTTTATTATCAATGTTAATTTTTGCTTACCCGGAGGGAGGGGGGATTTAATGGCCAAAAAGCAATGTTTTAGTTTGTAAATAGCTTGCCAAAAATTCAATGCTAAACAAAAAGAGAACTTTAGGAAACTAAATTCAAGAGGCGAGTCAAACTTTCAAATGCAATTTTCATTGGCTCGAAATTGTTAACTCCCACATTCCAGAGACAAACGGAGAAAAAGAAACCTGTTTTTGGATAATAGAGCTCAGATGCAGTGTATTGGACAAATACGGTCATTATAGATGTAACTGCCTTTTTTTTATCCAATCATGCTTTGTTATTTGTTTATAGCCATAACTCCGTGGTTATTTATTTCCGACCCCCCATGTAAAGGGTCGCTATGGTCCATTTTGCACAAAGATCATGGCTATATACTTTTTTGACGGTGTTTTCGGAACACCCTGTATATAGGCGTCATATAACATATACTGCAAAGTTGTGGTTTCACATTGTTTTAGGATATTCCCCTTTAACTCCATGAATTTACTCATTCCGCTCTCATGTCACCTGAACTAACACTCATCGCGCTCCCCTTTTCTACTTTCCTTGTTGTTTCAATCAAAGTTATTAATAGTGATTTACACAATAACAACGTAAAATTTAAGATAATAAATATATTAATCATAGACTTAATACAGTTACTTACCTTTATTTTTTGTCACTTAATGTATTAATTGTGCTCCTTGGATTTATAGCAATGCCCAAAAAATTCGACTACCTCTCAATTATCCACATTAGCTTGGTTGGACTCGAAGTTTAATGGGAGGGAAGCTGTAGCCTTGACCCTATGCTTCGCACATAGCATTCATTTGTAGTTTTCTTTTTCTATTCTATCTATTTTATTTTTTTGTTTTTCTATGAATTATTATTTTTTCTTCTTAATTTCTATTTTCTTTTCAATCTGCATTTTTTTCGAGAGAGGACTAAGCCACACCTAATTACGCCAGCGGTAAGAAGGAATCGACTTCTTTATCGGAAGCACAATTAAACAACTACACTTAAAATCATTCAGCTATTTTTTAATAGGTTGAGAATACAATCAGGAATTTCAAGACCGTTTTCCATGCTAGTGGATTCAAGATTGCTCGACAATGATTTACTTTCTGAACTTCGGCTTCAGTTCGTTTTACTTTGACAGGCAAAATTAGTTTTTACCATACTCCACCAACTCTCTTTCTATCGAAAACGTTTCCATCAGAGGCTAATAGATCCATCCGTCAATCTGAAATGTCCTGCAAAAATGCGTTTCAAATAGATCCAAACTGTTTTGTGCAGGATAGTGGAGTTATGCATCATCCCACTGTCACTTCACCGTCCAGTGGGAGAAATATTGCCTCGGTGTATGTGCCTCAACTTAGAAAAAATCATATATGCGTATATATTTAGGATGAACACTTATTTATATAAACATTAATTGACTTGTGGGGCTTTCGTTTTGCAGAAAAATATATATTTCCTTTTATTTCTTTTTATACCTTTCATTATTTTTATTTCACACTGCATAGATTCATGTTTGTTCAGTTCCATGAACTAAATCGAACAGCCATATGGCTTGTAACATACGAAACTTGCAAAAAAAGTTTTATTTTCAAATTTTCTATCCATATCTTTATATGAACCTTTTATATCATGTATTAAACTATTTTTACATATTCCATTTTCGAGTTCTGTATTTGCTTTCACTATTCGTTTGATCATACTGGTAGATTTTTAAACTTGCTTCAGGCGTCAAAAGAGCTATGGTATTGTTTCAAGCTAGTTATCTTCATTTAACTTACGTAGTTTTCTGACAATCCGATCGCATTACTTCCAAGATATAACATAAATAAAGTTATCTGGACAAGCGTGTATTTGAATGTTATATAATATATATACTGAAATGACACACAGTAACATTCAGGACTTCTTTTAGAACCAGAAATTTTGCAAAATTAATAACAACGGTATTAAAGTTTTTACATGTTCATGTTCACTTGGTAATTTTGTCAATAAAATTAATTACTTTTATGTGATATTGCATAGTTAAAGTTTGATTAATGTTAGTATCCATTACGCAACCAGCGACATTTAATTATTATTCAATTTTATTCCTAAGGTTTAATAATTCCATAATTATTAGATTGAGTTCGGAAGTTTAAGTGAAAATTAAATAGATAAGTGTAACTTCATTTGTCCTCGCCAAAATTTAACACGGATTATTACCCGAAAGGCGTTAATTAGAGGACGCCATTAAAGCCTTATCAATCTTCATCCCATTAATTGGATTTCCTTAATTACCGGAATCCAATGAAGCTTGTACAAGTTAATATGGCCCTGCGAATTAATCAAGGAAGCTGAAATTAACCTTTTGCATCCGACTGGAATGGTTCATTTTCCATTATGTTCATTAATAATAAATAAGCGAAAGTGAATATAGAGCGATAATTTACGTCAATAAGATATTTATTATTTTCAGGGTAATTAATGAGTATATTGAGAAAACAACTGAAATATATTTAGAATTCAAAGCACATATAAAATAATTATATCTAGTAACCAAATTGTACGTATATGTTGCAATTAACGTACAACTATTAACATTAGTTCTAATTTTCATCTTAATTAATTTTACGTCATTCTTTACTTTTGCCGTTTCTTAAAATCACCAGTAAAAGTAAAACATAAAGGGAAATTTAGAGGTTCTATATATATTAGGTGGTTGTGCATTGAAACCCGTTGTTTACATGTAGATAGCTCTAGCTGCATATTCTGTGGGCTGTTACGGCTGTTAGTTGTGCCATCTGGAAGTTTGAACATCAATAGACATCATCTGGCAGTTTGAAGTCAATAGACATCATCTGGAAGTTTGAAGTCAATAGACATCATCTGGAAGTTTGAAGTCAATAGACATCATCTGGAAGTTTGAAGTCAATAGACATCATCCATTGTTTATGCTGGGGTCTCTACAACCAAATAAAAATGTAACGTGGTAAATTGTTTTTCCGATGTGTACTTCTATACTATTTTGATTGGGACAGAAGTACAGCAGAATTTCATAAATTTATTGTAAAACCGCATGGCGAACCGGCTCCATCGGAAATATTATATTAAGATTAGTTTTGATGATTTAAATGTGGTGATTTACACGTACATGACAAATAGTGTCTTGGTTAATCGAAAAAATTCTAGGATGAACAACTGCATGCGCCATTGGAGGAAAACCCTGCTTAAACACTCAAAGAATTGGCTGAACGATCAGGAGTTGATAAATCAACTATTTTACGATATTTGCAAGCAATAAAAAAAATACAAAAAAAGAAGGAAAATAGCTGCCATATATTTTGACCGAAACTGTCGTTACCAATCAGTTAAATATCGACATTTCTTTGCTCATAAGGAAAAGAAAGAAAGGTTTGGTGTGGCATATCTTGATGGGCTATCAAAAATTGATACATTTCGACACTCCGAAATACAAAAAATCCTGTGTTGATTCTGCACAACCATCGACGTCGATTCCAAGACGAAATGTTTAAGGTCATAAAGCATTGCTGTGTATTTGATGGGATATGGTTTATTATGAGCTGCTAAAACTTAAGGAAATAGTCATTTCCGAACGTTATAAACAACAACTAGAGTCAAACAACAATATCAATCAACGTTTATTGGCGTAGTGATACTAACACCGATGTTATGGCGTGATTAGATGGTGAAACGTTCGAAAGAAAATAAATATTTCTGCGTTCGGTGGGACCTGAACCCACGACCTTCCACAACTAAAGTGTTTAAATAACAAGTTGATGCGAAAACGACTATCCATTGCATCAAATCGTCGAAAATTTATTTTTGTGCATGATAACTCTAGGCCTCAGGTGGCTTTAGCTTTCAAGAGAAACCGATGGCGCTTGAATGGGAGATTCTCACGCTTTCAGTGTATTCCCCGGAGTGGTTACTTTGTAACTGTGCTTGTTCTATTATTTTCTGTGTCTTTCGTAAGCATGTTTCAGACCCCCTTCCCTTGTCAGAAAAAATAAACAAATCTCAAACCTACCCTCTGGCACAAAGATGTGTACCTAATATTTGAACTGTCCCTTTATATTAATATTTTACTTTATAACAAAATTTAAGTTGTTACTGAGTATATTTGTAAAAACTATTGACATCTGTGATATGTAGCGTAGGAATAAAGTCGAGATAGTCAACTTTTTGAGAGGAAAGGACATATTTGTGATCTATTGCATGCACCTCAGTAATCCAGTGGTAACGAGACCCTAGTCTTCGGGTCCGCTGAGCTGGGTTCGACATCTAATAAGTTCGATGGAATGGAAATACATCGCAATTCCAATGTCACGTTAAACCATCGGTTCTGCCGCATGTAATACTTTGTGCAGTTTTGAGACGCAAAATATGCAAACTTATTCAAATACTTTAAAATAATCAAATTTATGGCTAAATTCAATACCCATTTTGACAATTTTTTGCTGCAAAAATGACAAATTGATAGGACGAAAATTAATTTTTGGTACCTTCATTTTTTAATGTTGGGAAACAGTAGCATACTGATAATCCCCGCAAGGCGGGGGCCCTTTTTGTCGTCTTTTATTTTTCATAAAATTTATAAGTAAAAGAATAATATTATTATATTTTTTAGTTAATAAGGATTTTTTTTAATCTTTAGGTAAAATATAAAATAAAATAAACGGTTTCCAACTGTGGCAAACTCATTAAAAGGATTTACTTTAGCTGTTTTTATTGCCTTTAAAATTGAACTCAACAACCGAAAATTATAAAATCTAGACGCGTTTTGAAACTATAGTACAAGCTTTGTGCCCGAATCTTACCTCACGAAACGGTGACTAATCGATATGTGTTCTGTTTAAAATATTGGAATGCGTCGCCGGTTAATTTCTTATAGAAGACACAACACTATTACATATATTTTTTCTCATATATGCATAGACAAACTAATTTTCGTAAAAGGGGACCCAATAAATTATTGCGGGGGTCCGAGATTTTCCGTTACGCCACTGTTGGAAAATGTATTATAATATGCTGTTTTCCTATGCCTCTTCCAAAATATATAATTTGTGATCAAGCGAAATTAGTTTTAGCAAAAGTATAATTTTTGTGCTATTTATCATTTTACTTTCTTATTTAAAACATCTAAATATGTAGTTACATCCTCCATAAGAAAATTTATTAGTAATCGATAAGTGCGTTTTTGTCTATATTGAACATTCATATCCGGTTGTGTTAAAAATAACTTTATGGCGTTAAAACAAGCAAAAAGTCGCATGAACACTGCACTTTTAGAAAAGCATCTAATGCTGCTATTTATAATAAAGTCAATATATTTCCATCTAATCCTGTGCTATATTCCGATAATCCTGTGTATTAAGGCACATCTATTGAAATAATGTAGTAGTTAATCATCACGTTATTTTTGGTTAAATCATAACATTGCGGTATTCAATAATTATCGTCCTTATTTCTCATATTACATTGCATGTAATTGTTGATTATAGTGAAAAACAAAACAAAAAATAAATCATTGTATACAAATATTGATGTATATGAAGTATTCAATGATTTTGTGACGAACTATAGAAAAAAAATATATTAAATAACCTTGCATGTAGCGAAAACGGTGTGCGATGAAAACTCCAAGTGATCGTAATCAAGTGATTATAAGCGATTATGATGGATTACATTTCCGCGAAAATTACACCTATAACCGTAATCGAATGTTTTAAAGTAGCTCTAATCTGCAATATAGTCATAAAGACATTTTTAAATTTCATTTAATCATAATCGTAATAATAATCATTTTTTGAAATTCTTAGGTAATCATAATCATAGCCTCTATAATTATAATCGTAATCGCCATAATTATAGTCGTAATCGTAATCGAAACTAAACTTGACCGTATTCGTAATCAAAATCATAACCTGAAGTTTGATACTTAGGTAATTGTAATCGTAATCATATTCCTACTATGGTAATCGTAATCATAATCATATAAAGAGATTGTAATTGTTCCCAAGTCTGGTGTTAATAGATAAATAAATAGTAGTACACTAATAACTGAAACACATTCCGAAATAAGTTAGTTTTTATAGTAAGATAGCAATAAAACCGCCACTGTTCTTTTAAGTCAAACATCAGATTTAAAAAAAAAAAAATTTTTTGAAATGTTTTTCACAAAAATTTATTTCCAATTTATTAAAACTTAATAGTTATTTGAAAGTTGAATATGAATATTATATTGCTATCGATTCTGCTTGTTGTACAAAGGAAGCCTAACGTTACTTAATTATTTTCTTTTTATTTTGGCTTCGTTTAAGGTTCTCTGAAAACTTGATTCGAACATTTTAATAAATGTTATAAGTTATCAAATTAAAAAATGAAATAAAATTAATATACGAGATATTTAAAATATAAAATATCAGTGTAGTTTACTGATTAATTTATAACTATTGGAGGAAATGGATTGTTAATGGCATTAATTTAATTTAGTTTAGAGGTTATAAATTCTTTTATTTAAGATTTGAAAGTAATATATGGGGGAGAAGTATCTGCAGAAATTTTGGTTTTGTTTAAAAAAAAAAGAAAAATTATTTTTAAGAATAAGTAAAAATACTGCTTATTATTAATAGAAATTGATTTCAATTGGTTCCAAAGAGCTGCGCCTGCATATACATTGGCCAACATATTATTTGAAATATATTATTAAATATTGATTTCCTACTATGGTAACCATTTTCAAAGTTGCTTAGTATGGTGTGAGGATTACGAAAATATACAGTTTATACGGTGTTTTTAGAACACCCTGTATAATAAATTCTCCAACGAAAAACTCACAAAAAATCTCGCCCCGGAGGCTTTTCTGTGTTGACCATTATTTGGCAATTGTGTTATCCCTGTGAAGGGTAATAATATCTTACATCCTCATATACGGAGAAAAATGCGTTTGTTCTTGTCCTCGTTCGTCTAGTAGGTCAAGACACCGCGGGCTCAACGCAGGGACCCTGGTTCGAATCCAGGATGAGGACGGCGTCTCTTTTTCTCCAAATATAAAAAAGCTCTAGTTTGAGCTATATGAACGTGGGTGGCAAACATTATTGTATAACACTGCATATAGTCATACACATATTTTAATTGGAACAAAAGATAAAGCATCAGCTTTGCAATTACATAGCTAAATTCGTTCATAACGATCTCAACAAATGGCAGAATGAAAATGTTATTATAAATATTTAATACATGTACATTTTAGCGTATATAAATTCATTTTTGATTTGAAAATACAATTTTTGTAATTGAATATCCACTGGGATATTGTATATTTAAAGTTCTGTATTTGAGCGCCAAATAAATAGGGGCCATTCAGAAATTGAAAGAGTGATACAGAGGGTGTTTACACATATTTATAAAGACTTTGATTTTAAATTAAAAAAAAGTAAGTGACCCGGATTAAAATCTGGCATCACGCTATTACCTGAAAAGCGAAAAATCGTTTGCGACTAAAAATTTAGTTTACATAGTAGAATGGGGTACGAAAAGAAGCTGTGGCTTGAAGGTTATATATTTACCCTTTCCGAAGAGAAATATTCATATTCAATAATTAAAAAGCGATGCAAGAAGCATGGTTTTCATGTTTCAAAATATAAAATAAGTGATATTATTAATGTAAAATGAAAAAATAGTCAAGCTTTAATGTCAAGAGGAAAAAAAATAAATAAATAAAAGGAATATCCAAAAAAGGGGCGTACTTCTTCTAACATTTCTAAAGTGCAGTCTATGGTTTTACAAGAAAATCCAAAACCTCAAAGAACTATTGAAAAAGTTCTGCATCAGCTTCAACTATAAATAAATAAATTAATAAAGATTTGAATTTAATCAAAGCAAAAAAAGTGCAGTTTATCGTCTGCTACCTCGGCATGTTGCTGAGTGGAAGACTAGAAGCAGATTGTTATATGAAAGTCATTTAGCAGGAAATGGATGAAAAAAATTGTTACAATTAGCGAAGCATGGATGTATTTAAATGATGATGATAAAAAAAAATCGATTTATTGTCGAAAAAGCGTCCTGAGAAAATCAAAAGTTTGGTTCAAAGAGAACAAAGGAATTTTCAGTAAAGGATTTATGGTTATCGCTGGCATTTCTTGTAACGGAAAATAAAAAATAAGAAAAGTTGAAAAAATCCAAAACTCAACTCTACATATTATCAAAATAATGTTCTGACTCCTATTTTTAAAGGAGATATTCCAAAATTGTATTCTACTGATTTTTAAAATGTGGAACTCCATCAGGACAAAGCGAGCAGCCACACCTCCAAAAGTACAACCGCATTTCTAGAAAAAAATGAGACAAGAAACTGGCATGAAGTCAATATACCAGTTAGTCATATTTCTATCAAGTCTCCAAATGTAGCACCGATGGATTATGGTGCATTTGGACTTTTTAAACAAGCTCTTTCAAAACGCCGATCCACTACCTTGGATGGACTGTGGAAAGATGTGGAGGAGGAATGGGAGAAAATCCCGTTTGTGACTTTACGAAAAGTCCTATTATCGTAGAAATCTAGATGTAATATGATAGTTCAAAAACAGGGCTATCAGATAGAATACATTAGAAAATATATTTTTCATTGTGTGTATTTTATTTACGCAGTCGAATTCGTTATAAATATATGTTTGTTCGTTTGTTTGGATTTTTTATGGCGCAAGAGCATCTGGGCTATACTGCGCCAAACATGGTAAAAATAAATATATGTAAACACCCTCTGTCACGCTTTGATTAAATTCTAAGTTTTTATACCATTCAAAACAAGTTCATGCGGGTTCTTCGAATTGTCTAGAATGTCTGGGATATGGATCTAACTTCGTGGTTTCGGGTACATCACCTTCCTGGTCCACTTATCTATTACATAAAATTCAAAATACTTGCCATAAATGGATTTTTATTTGATATCAGAAGGAAACAAAGTTTTATGCTTCGCTAATCTTGAAATGACTGTCAAAATCTCAAACTTTCAACAACAATCTTTTTTCAAAAAATCTTAGATATATGTGATTCATTCGCACAAATCCGTAGAGAAGACAGTTTTTCAAGAATCTAATATTGAAAGAGTCCCAAAATTAATAAAAAAATATTGGATGCCTCAAATCTTAGAAGTTTGTCAAAAGATATTTGCCTCTAAAGGTAGATTAAGGTACCCCGTGCCCATGACGCAGACATATGTCTTTGGCGAAAATCCATCTTGATATATCTCAAAACTAATTTATTCATATTTTTTGTTATAATATATTTTCTAGTAGAATTCAGTTTCACTTTTTTGATCAGTTTGGACGTAGTAACTATTTGTTATTTGTTTGCGTACATGTCAATTTTTATCCAAAAACTACATGTGTTAGAAACCGATAATTTCACAAGTTGTCAAAACAGGAATATAAATTTATATAAAAATTTAAAAAATAATACGCTTATATACAGTAAAATCCTCGCTAATGGACATTCACAGGACAAGAAAATTTGTCCATAAAATAAGGGTGACCAAAAAAGAGGGGTATTATTGTGGAGGAAGTTCCTTGAAGGGGAAATTTTATATGACCTTAAAAATGGGATAACCTGATACGAGGAGTGTCCGTTAAGAGGGATAGATCTCTTAATAAAGAAAAACCATGAAATGGAAACAGACGAATATGTAAAACAACAGAAATAATAACATGCTGTCCTCCTAATCTGACCCTGTTATACAGTTCGTGCAACCTAGGTAGGGCGAACCCCCCGTTCCAAGTACATGCTGAACTTGCACCAGTTTTATTAAAGAAACGAACGAGCGATTTTCAGAAATGATCGATCTAAATCTTTTAAGTTATTACTTTGTATAACCTCAGGTGATAAAGTCGACATTAAAAAGCATATTTTCAGTAAAACATCTTTGTATTACATTTTTACGCAAACATCTGTACAGTGTTTGAGAAAGTAAGCCTGTTAAAATATAACGTCATTTACTACGATATAATTTTATATTACAACCAACCAATATAGCCGGAAATTAAGGCTTGATGGAAGTTTCCACGGATAACATTTACAAATATAAAAAAAATCGCTCAAATAAATTGGCTTTTCAACAGGCGATGTCAGATTACAAAGAGTGTTATAATAATCTGCTTATTTGTCTTTAAAATAATTTTGACTTTAATTAAACTAGTTCATTAAAAAAATAGGTACCGTTGTCTCCAAAGGGGAATTTAATTTTAATTTAGTTTCAGAAGCAGCTTCTACATTAGGCTGCAATATAAGTGAACTGTCAGTGGCTTAACAATTTAAGAATTTAAGTACCGAAAGAATATATTTTTTCGAAAGCTAATCAGGATGAGATTTAATGATAAGTGGGTTGATTTTTAAAGAAACGAAAAAATAAACGCCGTATTTAACGTCGTATTACGTGCTTCAAACTAATAATTAATTCGATAATTTTGTGTAAAGTGAGTTTTTCTGGTATGGTACTGAAATAGAAAAAGTGAGAAGACGATGTTCTGTAAAACTTAACAAATGAAACTTCAAACAATTATCAACATGACCGTATCTTCTATTTATTTTGCGGTTCATTTTGAAGACGACCAGGAACTCTTAAATGTTGCTTGCAGCAATAATAGAGCTTCATATAAATGTAGATCATTTCGTTTATAAAATATTATATGATTTGTGAGTATGAAGTTGAAAATAAAAGTTATCTATTGCAATATCCTACATTATTTTACTTTTCATTATATAATCCAACTCGGGAACAAATCAAAGAAATGATGCAAAAAATTAAAATACATATATTAAAAACAACATTGACATTAAAAAACTAAATACATATATTAAAAACAACATTGACATTAAAAAACTAAATACATATATTTTTATATGTTATAGTATTATTTCAGAGTTTAATTATATAATTTCTGAAATTTCTAAGTGGAATTTTTTTTAAATTTAAGTTAATAAACCATGGGACACTTGCCACAATATTATAATTTTATCACATGCACAAATTAGAATGACAATAGATTTTTAGATTATAGAAATTTAGAGTTAGAAGTTTAGATTTTTAGATAATAGAAAATTTAGATTAGTTCGGATTCTATTGCGGATAAAGCTGGAAACCTCATATTACAGAGAATAGCTCTCTTTCAAAGAAGCGATGATATTTCCTGATTATTCCTCTCTCTCTCTCCGAACTCTTTGCATACATAAATTTGGAACAGTGTCAAGATGTTTTTACTTGGCCGAAATCTGTCGTTATAGAGAGGTTCTAGTATGGGTCGAAATGAGAGGTCTAGAGTTGTGAGTTCACGGTTTTCGTTGTTTCATCTTTCATTTAAAGAGACAGAGCGCCGCTTCTTTGTTTTTCCTTTGACACACTTTGTTAATATTTTTTTTTCTAAATATGTGCACGAAAAAGTATTTTGTAAAATAATTTATAAGGAAAACATTTGCAAAAAATTCTTAAAAAGCATAGAACTGGTTGGTCCATCTGAGATTACTTAGGTTCACTAGAATATACGCCACTGATGTTAATACATGTGAGTATAAACGTATATTTAATTCTGTGTCACACTTAATAACCAAAATTTTTTTAATTTAAATCGTTTTAATTTGTTTGACGCATTCATTGATCGTCTTTCTTTTCCATTCGATACTACAATTCAACCATTTCATTTTCCTTCGTCAGTTATATTCCATTATTTATAATTATTTTATTTCGTATAAGTTCATCAATGTTTTCTTTTTTTATTTGAATGTTCCAAGTTGTACACCTTTTATGCGATGTGTCTTATATTGAGTGGACATAAATAATAGGACACTTAGTAATTGGTGGGTTTCCCTGCCGTCCCAATAAAGGCAGCATATACAGCACGGCGTTAAGCCCATTAATTCAAGAAAGCATTCTACAAGTATTGCTATCGATGATTGCTGCATCATTTCTAATAATTCCTTGATACTCTTGGATAGAGGATCCATTACTCGAACAATCCTTTCTACATCATCCCAAAACTGCTCCATAGTAAATGAGAAAACTACTCCATCGTGGCAAAATCTTTAAAGTATTCTTCTAACCATTCTCTAGTCACTGATGCTACGTGAAGATATGCAGTTCTTTCCTGTAATATCCCATTTCTCTATGGGTGTTTCATGATCACGGAAGCATGCATATTGCCTGCAAAGAAAGACACGTAGCCTAACCAAATCAGAAAAGCGTTGGAGCATATCAGAAGACCCAACGTGTCCTAATTGAATACACCCTATTATTAAGCGTCTGTCTGAGCATTGTTGTCCATAGCTTTATTAGGTTTCTTCCAGAAATGCACCCTTCTGCCCATGAAACATAACCAGCAAATGGGATTCATTGCACCAAACTAATATTTTCACTCATGTAAAGTCTCTTGTAAATATTTTATGGCCCAGTTTAAGTGTAGAATCCTATGACTGATGCGGTGTGAGAAATGAGATTAATCAGCTTTAGGAAATTTGTTCTATACTGAGTTAGTGAATCGAAAATTGAACTATTTCTGGGTTAAACTGCTGTTGAATTGATTGAGTAGGATAGAAAGAGAACTATGTGTATCAGAAAATGAGTGACACAATGTATTAAGCTCATTGAAGTGTCCGAGCACTTCAAAGGCAAAAGTCCATGAAAAAATATTTATTATAACCGTTTGGTGTCTTCTAGTTAAATATCAGATGGACAATGCATAGCATATCTTGTTTTAGCAAAATTACTATTTTAGGAATTTTAAAATTTCATACACACACACTCTCCAAAATTTAATTCTTACTTAGAGTCCAAATACAAGATCCAAATATTAAATATGTTACTGACAGTAATGGCCGGCCTTTATTTCTTCTCAAAAAGGCTTAATATTTACGGAATATGCCTTGTTTAGCTATTAGTAAGCTTAAAAATACAATAGACTATCATAAGTTAAAAAAATAATAAGAATAAACAATGCAACAGTACTTTTTCCAACATCATTATTTGCCACACGCACATGATATGTTCTTTTCACTTAAATTAAATTTTTATTTGATTGATATATGACTTGTTTTTAGACATACTGATATCAATTTCATTTTACGGGACACTTTGACGCTCAAATAGCAGCCATCACTCCTATTTTTTGAAAAAAAAATTGTTCAAAATAAAACTGGAGAATCGATTGAATGCCATAAGGTCGAAATCACAAGAACTCATCGAACCAGACAATGCATTAAAAAATAAAAAATGAGGAATTCCAAAGAAACTGACAGAAACAGCGGTTAACTGTCATATGACAAGCAGTGAAACTTTACCCCCATATTCTTAAATTTCGGTGTTATCTTGGTTGAATCTTCAAATTTATCCCCGCTATTTCTAAAAAAAATGAGCTCTTGAAATGCTTTCGGATTTTATTTTGGGGTCTGTAAATTTTTTATCATATATATGTTGAAGTAAATGATTCACACATATAAAACAATTGAGAATAATAAAATTTTTCTTTTAATGTATAATATAATAATATATAGGTCAGAAAAGTAAAATTCGAATGAGATAATACTTAGTTCTTTTTAACTCATTAATAAATGAAAATGATTCACTATTCTCGTGCAAAATATAAATGCTATCTTTAGGTGCGTAACATTTAAGTCTCCAGTTTTACACGGAAGTGCCAGAAAAACTGGTACAGGCGTGCGTATGCAAATAACGGAGCTTTGCAACCAATCAGCGTAACGCGATGCGGTCGGCAGCGCCTATATAAGACAAGAGATGTCTGGCAAAGCTGTTAGATCGGTTCTTGCCGCTACAATGGCAGGTTATCAAGATTTAAGTGATTTTGAACGTGGCGTTATAGTCGGCACAAGAGAGATGGGACATAGCATCTCCGAGATAGCGACAAAATTTGGATTTTCGCGTACGACCATTTCACGGGTATACCGTGAATATCAGGAATCCGGTAAAACATCAAATCTCCGACAGCGGTGCGGCCGGAAAAAGACCTTGAAAGAACGGGACCTTCGACGACTGACGAGAATCGTTAAACGAGATAGACGTGCAACACTTCCTCAAATTGCCGCGGATTTCAATGCTGGGGCATCAACAAGTGTCAGCGTGCGAACTGTTCAACGAACCATCATTGATATGGGCTTTCGGAGCCGAAGGCCCACTTGTGTACCATTGTTGACTGCACGGCACAAAGCTTTACGCCTCGTCTGGGCCGACCAACACCGCCATGGGACTGTTGATGACTGGAAACACGTTGCCTGGTCTGACGAGTCTCGTTTCCAATTGCATCAGGCGGATGGACGTGTACGGGTATGGAGACAACCTCATGAATCCATGGACCCTACATGTCAACAGGGGACTGTTCAAGCTGGTGGAGCTTCTGTGATGGTATGGGGCGTGTGCAGTTGGCGTGATATGGGACCCCTGATACGTCTAGAGACAACTCTGACAGGTACGTAAGCATCATGTCCGATCACCTACACCCATTCATGTCCATTGTGCATTCCGACGGACTTGGACAATTTCAGCATGATAATGCGACACCCCACACATCGAGAGTTGCTACCGAGTGGCTCCAGGAACACTCTTCTGACTTTAGACACTTCCATTGGCCACCTAAATCGCCAGACATGAACATTATCGAGCATATCTGGGATGCCTTGCAACGTGCTGTTCAGAAGAGATCTCCACCACCTCGCACTCCTATGGATTTGTGGACTGCCCTGCAGGATTCCTGGTGTGAATTGTCTCCAGGATACCTTCAGACATTAGTCGAGTCCATGCCACGTCGTGTTGTGGCACTTCTGTGTGCATGCGTGGGGTTGGGGGCTACACGATATTAGGTAGGTGTACCAGTTTTTCTGGCACTTCAGTGTACATTTATTGTATTTAATGTGGCCCCAATAATTGGTTTGACACGTTAGCATAATGATATATTTAAAAAAAAATTAACTTCACTAATTTATTTTAATTTGTTTAACAGTTTACCAAAATGTTATAATCAGGTTCTGAATCGTTTTAAAAAAGCAATCAATTCTATAAAGTAAAATGCTACATTTTACTTTGGCGAATTGTTTTTTTGATGTTTACTTTTATTTGAGAAAAATAGTACGTGATGGAACTTATGGTTGAAATTTCTTTTTGCATAAATGATTTCTTTCGGGCTGCATGTTGTTTGCCAGACTTTGTCTTTACCCATTGTTGCCTGGGTGGACAAGAACTACTTATCATTAAATGTAGCTACACTGTATCTCTGTACAATTTTTCATGACCCCTCCAAAAATCAAGTCGTTATTAATCCTATGGTTCAATTTGAAATTTTAGACCTCGACTTTTAAATTTAAGGAGATTTAAAAACTTTTGGTACTTACAAAATGTAAATTTCATACTAAAATCTAAAATTAGCGTGTGCCTATTTACAATTAGAAGCCCCAATAGATCAATATTTCTCAAACTTTCTCAGGGCATTGTCCTTTTTACTCCATGAACTAATACGAATATCTCTAACTCATACTGCCCGACTTTATCCAATATAAAGTTACTTAAAATATCAATTAGCGTAATAACGCAGTACAATTTTAAACAGCAACACTTTATTAATTAAATATACACTTAAGTTTTTTTGGTTTATCGACGATTATTTATTATTAATGCGATGCTTGTGTGTTTTTAGGGCGCAAGAGCAGCAAAGATCACGTTGCCTCTGGACCTGCGATTTTCCACGAAATTCGAACCTTCATTGCCAAGGGAACAAAACCATGGATTACAGTGGGCAGAAAAAAAACCCGGCATGTATACATTGGGAGCCGAGGCCAGGTGACAGACGAGAGAGAATGTGTTACACGCTACGCCACCATAAGACAATGGACTTGCACTTTTCCGAGGATGAAGGACAGTGTTAGTTAAATTAGTGGCAAAGTACCTTTTTTTTGTCTTCTGCGGGGAGTCGAACCAGAATTAACAGCACGCTAAGGAAACACATTAACACTGTACAACGGCAGGAGAATCGATGTGATGAATGGGCTAGATGCATTGATAGTAATTTTCTAACGTTATGTTTTACCGAAGTTGGAAAATAATAAATTATTTTGGCTGGAAAAAATCAAGTGATAACACTAAAACCACGTTCCACTAGATAAGCGCTTCTCAATCCTTTTACTCTTACGGAACTCTTGAAATAATATTTATGTAAGAGAAAACCACTATGTAAAAACTATTATATATGATTATTCGAAACTTCCTTGGTTATTTATGAACTTAAAATTTATAAGGAAGATACAATGTATTTTTCTGATTTTACGATAGATGGTTTAACAAATAAAAAAAGGAAAATGAAAAGGGAAAGCTTTGTATTATACAGGGTGAGTTCAATCCACCGCACCCACGAAACATTTTTGAAATAGCCATCTGTTCACTGATTGGACTAGTTTCACCAATAGGCGCTAACGAGTAACAACTGTGTTGTTTATTTTTCCGAGATAACCTTTTCATTGGTTCTATACTATCAGAAAAAGGGTAAGCCCAATTTGGCGACTTTGCATGCTGTCTTCACCGTGTTACGAACAACGAAAATAAAATTTACAATATTCTTACGCGCGGTGATAAACAGTTTGTTAGAATTGGCGGCCTAACGCTATTTTTTAAATCTCTCCTTAATTAATAAATATAAAAAACCTCAGTTTTTAAAAATTATGCACTAGAGAACATTTAGACATCGTCCCATTTGCCTGTTCTAACGGGCGGGTCGCGGGGGTTTGTCTTCCATCGCCTAAGTTTTAACACGCATTTTTTTTAACATGTTTAACATATTCTGGATTGTGGGTTGAAATAAACCTCACCCCCTTCCACTTTCTGGGAATGCTTATGCACCGTCCTGTAAATTTTTAATTTAGTGACCTTTTACCCTAATACAGCGTTAATAATTGTTATTATCTGATTGATGACATTACAACTAATCAATGGTTCCGAAGCTCATCAATTAATTTTATTTTTTTTGTGGGTAGAGGGTAGTCAAGCTATGCTCCAATCAGAGACTTTTGTAAAATTATTACAAAGTTGTAAATCAAGTTCGTGAGCACTTTTTGTACAACCTAGCAGTAGTAGTATTTTTATCTTTTTGTGTTTAAAAACTGCTTGGTTGTGTGTGTGTGTGTGTGCGTGTGTGGTGGGAGGTGGGAGGAATGGCTTCAGCTAATGTCCGGCCCTGAACATTTGGTAGTTGTAACATAAAAACTATTTGTAATAGCACCGGGAGCAGGGGTTGGTGGGGTCATAACCCCACTGACCTTTTGTTTTCCTGTATACAATTAAATTTTGATTGCCGAAACTCTCCCCACCTCTTAGTACACCCATAACCCCTTATAAAATGTTTGCGTACGTTACTGAAACATTGTATTTTCTTTCACTTTATCCAATAGATACACTGAACATAAGACACGTTACGAGTTCCACTGGCACAAAGTCAAGATTCCTCTTTTTCTCGTACAAAAATACGTAGCCTAGTAATTACTTGTGGTGGGTCACGGACTTCATCATATGTTGCCCCCTCCTATACTTCGGTCTTTATAAGAAGGCTAAATTTGAATATAATATGTCCACAGTCTATTCGTTATTGAATAGTCAAAAAACCAATAACTAAACCTATTTTTCGTCAAAATGAAACGAAATACCTCCGGAAAAAATCTTATACTAATTTGACTTAATAAGGTGAATGTCTCGCCAAGTGGGCGTGAAATCTTAAAAAGAAGGTTGGCCTCCACTAACCCATGATTGGCTGAATCAGCAAATATAGTCCGCTCGAAAAAATTAAAAAAACAAAAAAATATAAAATTCCATTTTCCGATCCAACAATGATTTGCAAATGGGCTTATAATAACATAAGGATTTCAAAAATGTATCGGAGGTGCGGAGGATTAAATTCACCCTGTATAATATAGAATTTTTTATTGACAATACAAAAAACTATGGATTAAAATGCCTGCTTAATAGACCTCATACGGAGGTTTTAATTCACATAAAAGATAACCCTATATCTACAAATAAAAAACTATAAAATATTTCATGAACAATCGCATGTGTCAAAGAAAGAGTGGCGCCGACTTCATGGGTTCGAGACACTTTTTGCACCCTCAATAATTTTGTTGTGGGTTCCTCGAACCCCTAATATTTTTGCTCGTGGGGAAAATACATATATGGAAATATATGCACAACGTCATTTGACTTATTTTTTAATTTAAATGTTCTTGTAAGATATTATATATAACAAAATTGTCAAATACTGGTCAAAGCACAAAGGCCCACAGCGGGGTTTTGTGACTTTTTTACGCCTACAAAAGCAAAATAAATTAAATAAATAACTCTCTAGGGAAAAATACTTTTCTTTAATTAACTGTAATTTGTTGTTTTATTTTTAACGTCTCAGGTGACTTATTCACTTGATAATCTGATAATAAAATTTAAATTACACTTAAATCTTTTGAAAAAGCCACGTATGTCAGAGTTTAAAATTTTTGGAACCCACAATAATTTTTCAAGTCGGCACCTATGCAAAGAAATGTAATTTTGAAGAAAATTTCTAATATGAAAGCTGTGCTTGCCTTTTGGTACACAAATACTTAATTTGTATTTGAATCTTCGCGGAAGCTCTAGAGATGTCTTGCAGAAGTCGAGGGTTCCCGACAACTCCGGCTGAAAAATGCTGAACTAGATAATCGGTCGGAAATGCCATGAGGAGTTTTTTATCACCGTCCATGGTAGTTGATATCTAAACTCATGTTTGTAAAAATTGCAACACCATGAAGGACTCGTCCGAATTGAATGAAATTTAATGTACAAACGACCTGTGTTGATACAAATAAACGATTAAAATTACAAAGCAAAAAACAATATTACATGTCGAAAATCAGTATTTGGTGAAGCCACCACGCGCTGCAATAAGTGATGCTATACGACGTGGCATGGAATCAAACAGATGTTGAATGTGTGCCTGAGGAAGAGCATTCCAGATTGCTTGTATGCGACCCCAAAGTTCATCTGTAGTAGCTATGGGACGAGGATCACGAGCGAGACGCCGACCAACGAAATCCCACACATGTTCAATCGGCGACATATCCGGCGAATAGGCAGGCCAAGGAAGAAGCTGTATCTGTTGTGATGAAAAGAAGTCTTGAACATTCCTGGCAATATGTGGGCGGGCATTGTCCTGTTGAAATACAGCTCCGGGAATGCCTTGAAGGAAGGGAACAACTTCGGGCTCCAGAACTTCATTGATGTACCGGTTGCTGTTAAGATTACCCACAATTCGTAGCAGCTGAGATCGTCCATGATACGCAATCGCACCCCAGACCATAATGCTGGGGGGTTCGTCCACTATGATGTTGTATAACGCACTCCGGAAGGTGGCGTTCACCGGTATAGCGTCTAACACGGATGCGGCCATCACTGTACCCCAAATTAAAGCGGGATTCATCAGAAAACACCACTTGTTGCCAATCAGCACGCCAGTCTCTATGTCCATGAGCCCATTGTAGCCGCAGGTGTCGATGGTTTTGCGTCAGGAGGATCCTGTATAAAGGAACTCTTGCACGCAGTCCACGGTGCAGTAGACGCCGACGAATTGATGAAGCACACAATGATACACCTGTAGCAGTGCACCAACGTTCTGCCAACTGTCCAGATGAAGCAAAACGGTCCGTCACCGCCATGCGGAC
>QLNU02015360.1:61007448-61023256 GCA_006491805.2 Dysdera silvatica
GACCGATTTAGGTGTACTGTCTACGTAACGGTAAGTCTGTAAAGAAATATATATTATTCCTCTCCCTTTGCGAAGCTTCTGGTAGAAACACCATTCATAAATGCCTTTCTATTTGTGAATAGCTGCGACTATTTAGTTCACCCTAAAAATTTTCTCTGTGATTTCTTTCTGTTCAGGAAGACATCAGTGGAAAAGCTGGTGTTCCAAAGCACAAGCCCTCATTTTATTATGCCTGTTTTGCTTTCATCTTCTGCACTTCTGTTTTTAAAATTACAATATTCTCTTTTAATCTCTATGTTTGCTATACTTCGTTTTACCGAGTACATTTCTCGGGACGTACCTCGAAATCAAACGGCTTTGAAAACAATTTTTACAACAAAAAATGTCATTTGCTTCGAATTTCACGTATTGAGATGTAAGTGCTGTTAGTTTTTGAAAGGACGACCGGTATAGCTTCCTCTGGAGCAACTAATCCCAATGAGAGTTTGAGTAGTTTCTGTTTGTTGTCTCCCAACTTGGGAAATCTCAATCCGACATCCCCTCGAGTATAGAACAAAAACATAGCTACATCTGTAGAGTCGCTCTTTGGGCATTTTTACCTTGTTGAGATTAAACTAGAGTTTTGGATTTTGCGAATAGGGGCTCCAAAATAAGCGCTAATAAATTTAAACATACGTTGTTGTTTAGAGTATGATGCGGAATTTTATAATAGTAAACTCTTAATTAATTTAAATAATTAAAAACTCCTCTGTTTTGCGAAAACCTTCTTTGGTGTACGAGTTTCAAGGACTACGTAAGGGAAGCGTAATATATGTATAAAGTATTAACTTTTAATGTAAATTGTTCAAAACTTATAACGCTAAATTGATTAATATTTGAACTGGATTAACCCTACGTGTGCAGCGGCGTAGTGTGGGTTGCCAGCGCCCGGGGAATTTAAGTTTTACGTCCGCTAAATTCCGGTAGGACTCTCTTCCACCAGTCCAATACAGGCGAAGTTTGTTAAGACGAACTCCAGGGATGGAACAGAAAATATTTTCGTCTTAAGAGTAATTCGTATTATCCTTAAAGGATGGTAGGATCAAGTTGTTTATCTCATGTAAGTTTTAACAAGTTATTTGTCCCATTCCTTGTTACCGTATACGCATTTTGCTATTATATTCATGTTATTAATTTATCATTGTATTTTGTTATATTTTATCAGTACTTTTAGTTTATTACAGTATACACATTTTGTAGCAAAAATCATAGTACATACGTACCTTTAACGTGAATGTTATGTGTAGCTGATGGATTCGAAAAATCTTTGTTTTTATAATATGTACAACCGGTGAAACAGAAATCTGAAGGTCCCTTTACCATTCCCGAAATAATTGCGCTGCAAAAACCTAAAGGTGTCGATCGATATAAAACAATGAAATCTACCAAACAATGTGCATAAAATTTGCACAGGATGCCGTCTTCATATGGAAACTTGCAGCAACTTTGAAAATTCTAATGGCAACACCTAGTTTTGATTCAGTATTTCGAATCTTCAACCAAGAAAGAACAAAGAAATCTCTAATACTAAATTTTAATTCATTTGATTCAAGGTTTTATTTTTAATATTGGAGATATTGAGCTCATAATGCTAAAATATTTCATGGCATTTTTATCGATATCCCCCGAAATATTCATCATATCCTTCCAATATTTTATTTTGAAAAACGTTCAACACGCCAAACAAATCTATTAATTTCTGATGGGAATTGAAACCTTACGGTTTTTTACCTACTGTACAGACATTTCAGCGCAATCCAATCAGTTTTTCCTTTGGTGCTTAATACAGGTATTAAGCACCAAAGTGTGTACCTGTATTAGTTAAAACGACAGTATTATTGTATAGTTACAAAAAGTAAAAAAAAAAGTTACTTTATGCTTTAAAACTGTTGTCGATTGACATTTCTTGATCATCGTGTATCAGGCATATTGGTAAATTTTATCAGTGAGAGAAAGAAAAAAAATGTCAACGGATATTATAACTTTTGGATTTCAATGGGTTTAATCAGAAAATTTAATTCTCGACCTACAAGTTCGTTTTTTTATCATGGTGGAAGCCCTCATAGAAATCTTCTGGAATGTTTCAGGTTTTATTAGTCAGAATGACGCCAAAATTTTGGATTAGCCCAATTAAATAGTCTGGAATACGATTATTTATGGTGCTAAAATTGGAATTTTCAAAGTTTCTGCAAGTTTAAGCATGAAGGTGAAAGTAATATATGAAAAAAAGCAAATAGGGAAACATACTAATACAATAATTTGAAAAGAAAGAGTAAATGTTAAAACTATAAGACCAATGGGGAAATATGAACCTATTAAAATAAGGACTAGAATGGAAGAAAAAAACATAAATTTTTATGGTATTATATACTGGAACCGGCGGCCGGAGTCATTGCAAAATTGCAGAAATATTTTTAGATTTAAATCTCTTGTAAAAACATATATTTTAACTAGAACAAATTAACTACAGGTGCAACCTTGGAAATACGGGAATCAACGTACATTTTTATGTATTTCCCCCCCATGCCATGCATGTCTCCAATAAGTCAACCCTTTTTTAAATATTGAATGGAATGTATTGAGGGTGATTGTACAGGCCTGCACAAAAGTTTAGACACAACACAAATTTGAGTATAACAAAATACTATTAAAACTGAAGAAGTAGGAACTTTAATATTACGAAGTATGAACACATGTAATATGCAAATTAAAAATTTGAGAACAGAAATCACATCAGTAGCGAACTTGCTGCAATATATAACTTAAAATAAGTAAAATATGTGGCACAAAAGTTTAGGCACAAACATAAATTTTAGCACTTGCATAAGGAAATGAACAATTTTAATAATCAATGTAGCCACCATTACTTCGTATTAGATTAAATACGCGGTCGTTCATTGAAAGCACAAGATTTTGAAAGGTTTCTGGTTCAAAATTAAACCACGCTTCTTCTATAGCCTTTTTAAGTTCTAAAACGGACGGATATTGCTTTCCATTGGCATACACAACATTCGTTAGTATGCCCCATACATTTTCGATGGGATTACAGTCAGGACTAAGAGCAGGCCAATCGAGAACTGTAATATTTTTAGCGCTCATCCATTCTTTTGTTGACCTGGATGTGTGGATGGACGCATTATCTTGTTGGAAAACCCAGTTTCGTCCACATAAAAGTTCGCCAAAAGGTAATAGGTGACTTTCAAGAGTTGCCTGGTATGCCTTGGAATCTTGTTTTCCATTCAAAAACGCCAAAGAAGTCTGTCCATTGAAGCTAAAGGCTCCCCAAACCATGACTGAACCTCCTCCTTGACGTCTGCTGAACCGACTTAAGGGGCGTTTTCGAAGATCGTGCCAGTAGTGCGAAAGGCCATCGGGACCATCTAAGTTCCACTTTTTTTCATCACTAAATAACACCTGCAGCCATTCGTCACTGTATGATATGTGCTGCCTTGCCCATTGTAGTCGTGCTTGTTTATGATGTAATTGCAAGCAGGGCTTGCGGCGCATTTTTGCATATCTCAAATGCCTGCATTCTACAATCCTTCTACGTATGGTTTCTCTTGACACTCGCATTGCTAACGTGTTTTTTATTTGATTTGCAGACAGGCTTTCATTTGAAGCCAATCTTCGTATTTGTCTATCATCCCGAATGCTGGTCACTCGAGGCCTCCCAGATCGTGATTTTGGTTGATACTGATCACCCCGGGATAACACTCGATAAATGCCTCGCTTTGAACGGTTCAATGCAACAGAAATTTGAGTAACAGATTTACCTTTAGTTTTCAGCCTCCAAATCTTCAAAATCTCGTCATTCGTAAATTGCTTTGACTTCGGCATCGTTCTAAGCATTCTAAATTATTTCAGGCCTTATATAACAACTCTGGGAAACGCCCCTTCGATCACTTGGGAACTTCGCGCCGTTAATTTGCATAAATCTGACATATGTGCCTAAACATTTGTGGCATGCAGATTCCAATATTACGGTGTTGGGATATTTTGTTTCAGTACTTTTGGTAATCTTTTAAGTTGCACAATTTATTATTGGTTCTAGGATTATTTAGATACAATATCGGCGAAGTTCAATGCAAATTCTCGCTTTTATTTATAATTTGCCTCTGTGTCTAAACTTTTGTGCAGGCCTGTATGCACCTCAGCAATCCAGTAGAGACGAGACCCTGGTCTTCAGGTCTGCTGAGCTATGTTCAACATCTAATAAGTATAATTGAATTGAAATATATCGCAGTATCAAAGTCACTGTAAACCATCTGTTCCGCTGAAGCTAATTCTTTGTGCAATTTTGAGATATAAAATATGCGCACTTATCCAAATACTTTAAAATCATCAAATTTACAGGCAAATTCAACACCTATGTGTTTGAAATTTTTTTGCTGCAAAAATGGCAAATTGGTAGGACAAGAATTAATTTTTGGTACCCTAATTTTTTAATGTTGGGAAATGTAATATAATATGCTTTTTTCCTATGCCTTTTCCAAAATATATGTTTTGTGGTCAAGAGAAATTACTTTTCCCAAAAGGATAATTTTTATGCTATTTACAATTTGAATTCCTTATTTAAAGCATCTAAATATGTAGTCACATCTTCAATAAGTAAACTTGTTAGTAACCAATAAGTGCCTTTTTGCCCATATTGAACATTCATATTCGGTTATGTCAAAAATAACTTCATGCCATTAAAACAAGCAAAAAGTCATATGAACACTGCACTTTTGGAAAATCATCTAATACTGTTATTTATAATAACATCAATACATTCCCATCTGATCGTGTGATAATGTTAAGGCACATCAATTGAAATATTGTAGTAGTAAATCGTCACGTTATTTTTAGTTAAATCATAATATTGCGGTAATCAATAATTATCTTTCTTAATTCTCATATTGCATTGCATGTAATTGTTAATTATAGTAAAAAGAAAAAATATAATTTAAACCATAATATACAAATATTGATGTATTCAATGATTTTGTGACTAACTATAGAAAAAATTATATTTTAAATAATGTTTCATATAGCGAAAATACTGTGTGAAGCAGAATCTAAATAAGCGTAATGAAGTGATTATAATCGAATATAATAGATTACATTTTCGCGAAAATTACACCTGTAATTGTAATTGAATGTTTTGAAGTAGCTGTAATCTGCAATATAATCATAATCACACTTTTAAATTTCATTTAATCATAATCGTTTTTTGAAATTCTTAGGTAGTCGTAATCATAATCCCTATGATTATTATAGTAACCGCCATTATCACAATCGTAGTAATAATCGAAAATGAAACTTGACTGTAATCGTAATCAAAATAATAACCTGAATTTTGATACTTAGATAATTGTAATCCTAATCATAATCCTACTATAGTAATCGTAAGCATATAAGCAGATCGTAATCGTTCCTAAGTCTGGTGTCAGCAGATAAATAAATAGTCGTAAATAAATAAATAGCAGTAAATAAGCAAATGAAACACAATCCGAAACATGCTAGCTTTTATTGTAAGAGAAAAAGTGTCAATTACTGCAGCCCTTACTAATTTTTAGTGTAAATACGTATTTTCCTTACGTCACTAGGTCCGGTTTTTTCCTTACGCCACTAGATCCGTTTTTTTTCCTTAAAAGTAGGTTGTTCTTGAAAAGGGGAATTTATTTTTCTCACCTATTACTTCTATTTCTTCTATTGCAGGAGGCGGGGCTTTGTAACTTGTTTTGTTAGTGATTTTCGTCAAGAAAAGGATGGTCAAAAATTTCTCTAATTGGCTGGATTTAAATTCTTTACAACTTCATAATTATTAATTTCTTAGCATTTTCGCATTAACATTTTTCGCTTAGAATTTTGAAAGGAATCGCGTTATATACTTTTTTTCCGGGCGTTAAGAGACATCCTGTATAATATATTTTAATTCAGCAATTGGCAAAATGTATAAATTTTTAAGTTTGCGATTGTTCATTTCCTAATACCTATTTATTTAATAACTAAAAGTTGCATGCAAGGGGTTATTTTACTCCTTGAGATTTAATTTTTAAAGCATTGCCTACTTATATTTGTAAAACTGCCATTTATTTAGCCAAATAACATGCCCATTGCATCATTTTTCGCATCTTCACTTTTTAAAATTTTTACCGTCACCACTACTCTAAAATTCTTCTTTCAGAGAAAACTTCAAAATTGCATCACCATTAATCTTCGCTTTCTACCTAAATTCCAAACTCTTCAGCTTCCTTTTAAAATATCTCAAATGGAACGACTCACCGAAATTTATCATCAGAAAAACATATTTTGAAAATCCATCATAGAAAATTCAATTTTATCTCTCTCACTCGTTATAAATATATAAAGATTTTTGAGAAATTTGATGTAAATTTTATAATTATTAACGGATAATGCGATATTAGCACAAACGCAATAGAATGGTTAGACTTAAATCAGAGATCCTTGATCAAACACTCTATCCACTTAATTATTGAAATTGATCATACGTGGTCTTCGTTAATTAATTAGTTTTGCCATATTACATCTTTCTTTTAGAAAAGTCCTTCAAGCGGGACAATACGAGAAGTATGAAATGATAGGGAATTAATCTATGTATAAAGCACCTTGGTACAACAATCGATATATAATTCTGATCTGACTTGTACAGTTTGTCAATATATTATTGCTAAACTGTATTTCAATTCACATTGATAAGACTAAAATTTTGTGAAAGATTAGGAAACATAAATATCTAAAACATACAGTTGAATCCAGAATTACTTGTTTTCTTTTGAGTAATGGGGAACGATGAAAATTATAATTAATTTTTAAAGCCGTGGTATAAAAAAGTGTACTTAATTTACTGCAGAAACTTGCATACTAATATTAATTCCCGCGAGAAGAGAGCTTGCCATGATTGGGACTTTATGACAGTTTAGTAGACAGAGAATATCACATTCCAAACGTTTTTCCCAGTTTCATGGCTTAAATAGCAGAAAGTTAATTAACCTGCTTTTTCCCCCTCCTCTGTCGCCCTCTTTTCTAAAAAGATAAAACTTAGCCATTTATATGTGGAATTTAAGGAAAACACGAAGTTCAGCCTACTTTAGAATAAAAACGTACTTCAGCTTAATTTAAAATGAGCTTTCAGAAAATTTCCCATTTAGTTCCGAAAGGAAAAAGAAATTCATTCTCGAACGAGAGTTTTAAATGCTTAAATTTTAAATCTTAAAAATTGCAAAATATTAAATACTCTCGCACGAGGCAACGTTTACAAATATTCATTTAGCATTAATCAATTTAAAGTTACCTGCTTTTAATATCAATTTATTTCATGTTTAATTTAAAATTCAACCAAAATTTCACAATTATCTGCGTATGGCACTAATTCGCATTTATTTTTCATGACATGCTGCCCTAGAAGTAAAAGAAATATTTATTTAAGTCGAAAACCGCGCTATTTACCCATCATTCCACAGGAAATGAAATCGTAGAATAACGTTTTCGTTTGCCGTTAATCGGATGTGGGAAATGGAAAGCTCAGATGGTCTTGCCGGAGTGGGAAACGAAATTTAATATACTTCCTTCATTATATACAAACAGTAGAACACCTATTAACTGAAATAAAGGGAGCGAACCCCATCGCGGATTTTCCGGACATTTAATTTTCAGCGTAAAGGTGAAAAGAAATCACGTTTATACCTAGAAAACACGTTTAATTATATGCTGCTAGACTATAAAAAGGTTACAACGTATATCAACGTAGTAGTTAAACATTTATTTTTGCTGCTATGGAAAGAGTTTGATAACTTTGTTCGTACTTTTCTTTACAAGACATTTTTAGCCGCAATGTCCCTTCTTCGTTTAAATTATACGTTTGCCGGTGAAGATTTCTGGCTTTCTTCAAACAGAAAGTAAAGCAATCTGCGGTAATGAACACGTATTTTACTAAACGTAGGAATGCTTAAATATAAATGCCTTTTGCTTTTCTGAACATTAAAAATGGAGAACTTCTTTTCTCTAAAACTTTGAAGAAAATGAATAAAAATGAAAACAAACGAAAAACAAATTGAACATATGTGTAAAATGAAAGTCATACACAACAATTCCAGACTGAATGTTCTTCTTCATCTCTTTAAAGGTGGTAAGAACCGAGCCTGGCCCTTGAAACAAATTCCCTGAGATTTTTAGGATCAAAGATAGTTTTTATGTCCTCCCAAACAGATCTGTTTCACATGGCCAGTTTTGATAACTTATATTACAGATAACTCATAATTTTGCAGTCCTAAATGCTTGGAGTTGTTGATTTTTCCCAGCTCACCTTTGCTTAAATTAAAATTAATGGGCTAGTTTTTGGCTAAGTGGTGAAGGCATATCGCAGTTTGAAATAAGACTTTGAATTCACAGCTGCATTAAGCTTCTCTGAAGCTTCCACGAAAGGAATGAGGGAGGGGGATGATAACGGCCACCCAAGCGAGAGAGAGAAACAGATTATACACAATTTTTATTGGTTCCTCTCTTAAAGCCATAGTGCAATAGAAAATAAATATGAACTTTTTACCGAAAACACTGACTAGGGAACCTCGCGAACTGTCAAGGCTCGATTTTTCTGAATTTCGGTTTATAGGCCAATATGACCGAGTAGATGAAAGATCCAAAATCAAATTTGGCCCAATCGACCTGGGGGTCGAGCTACGGCCCACTGAAAATAGAGCTCACCCTACGATGATGCTTCGCTGCATGACAGGTGAAAACAGTGTTTTGGCGTGCTGGGCAAGCATTAAGCGCCGAAAGTTTTATTGTGTAACTATATATATTGTGTGGCTATAAGGCTGTAGTGGCCTTATAGCCACTACAGAGACCGCCTGTTTCCGACAAAAAAGAACTTATTGCAAAGTTCTGAGAAGCATAAATTTATAATTACATTGTACTGGTTTTCCTTTGTGTTCATAATGTGGCAGTAGACATAAATAAAACCCTTTCATTTATCCACGACATCGAAGTTAAGTAAGAAATGCCAAATGATTGATACATCCCTAGCTAACTTCATTTAGAAGCGTCTATTTTTAAGTTAACTTCATTATCTTTTCTTTATCTTTGGCGTTTAGACAAGTGAAGAAAATCATTTAGTAATGCTTAGTCACGGTTAGTTTTTTATCGTTGTGTTACGTCAAAATACCTTTGAGTACCACTAAAATCTGTTTCGCCCAGGGCCGCTAACGCCAAAAGCACGCTTCTATAAAGTGTTTACCAACTGGCTATCTATTCGATCCACATCGTGGTTTTGTTGAACTGCATCGTTGTTTTTTCCGTTTTGCATTTTGAACTATCTCGAAAATACTAACTTGGCGAGATAATGAAGCATTTTCCTTTTCTCGAGCATGCTTAATTTCAGAAAGTTGAAAAACAAAACGGAATTAAAACAGATAATTGCGACACTGTTTTTTAGAACTTCACTTTAGCCTATATGGTCAGAGGACGCTGTGCGAGTGGATGCAGTTGTAAGCTTCTGAAAGAAACCTTTTAAGCATAGCAAAATCAATGAGCACACAACCCCTATTGGCACTGTTCATCTTCAAAAAAATCTCGCCTTTGAAAGCTATAAAAAAAAACTTCTATAGTTTCGGGGCAATTCCGATGCAATTCACACACACCCGCGTCTTTAAATCATCCTTGGAAGGACGGGGGCTAATTTCCCTTTCCTAAATGCGTCGGGGAAGATTTAGATTAGATTATGCATGATTTTAATGGAAAGGGTGGCCGCCGAGAGACAACAGTGTAACCCCAGACAGATTTTAACGTCGTGAGATCTTGACAGCCAATGGGCGAAGTGGAGACTGCCGATTTGTACTGGCGTATAGGGACGCGCTGGTATCGTCATGTAACGTCAACCGAAAACCAATCCGCGATCAATCCGCCCCGGAGAGCAGATGAAATAGATGGATGGCACGGAAGAACACCCCGGACACCATAGAACAGGTGCAGAATATCGCAAAGCGGCAGGGAGCAGGCACGAGTCGGCCCTGCAACCAGAGCGCTCAAACGTCAATCCACCGCAATCTAGCGGCCTGGCCAATGTTCCATACTCTCCGACAAAGTCAAGCCCCACTATAAGCGACATAGTCGTATGAAAATGTCCCTGACATTCAAGTTCAACTTCAACATGATTATGGTTGTTTTGAACCGGAAATTCCATTCCACACAAAATCAAAACATTCGCTTTGATTTACATGAGTTATTTATGTTTTCTACCTTTTCCATCTATTACCTGTTACAGATCCCCGTATTTATCTCTATCTGTAGATTTTGGAACTAATTTTTATTTTTATTTTGTCTATCATTTAACTGGTACCTGTATATGTAAAAATTTTTGGTGCCATACCGCTTATTATTTAAAGCTAAAGGGAGTTATGAGCACGAAATCTTTAATTATAACCACCATATACTAGTAAATCAATAAAAGTTGATATCCATTACAACAACTCTGGTGTACGAAGTTTAAACTGTTAGAAAGTGTTTCACAGACATAAAAAGGTGAGCTACACTTTTTTTTCCATTTTTGTGTTCAAAATTAAAAGCAATAAGAGATTTTACTGGATGCTTCGCATTTTATAACAACATTCAAATATATTTCTAATCTTAATTTGCAAGTTTTTATATGTGTTGATCATATTTGGTTATTGACTGATGTGACACACTGCAGCAATGTTTCTCAAAATTTGATCCGCATCTTACTAATAGCGATTCACAGGATCTTTACAAAATTGCAGAAGTAAAAAAAAAAAACGAAATATCCAACATCACGGAACAACAATATCCAATATCATAGCTTTTCCCTATTTATGTAAAAATTCGATGCTGCCAATAAAGTTTCCGAAAGTGACATCCTCTAAACTGTATATTTCTGTACTCGAAATTTGAAAAATCTGTATCGAGGTGTAAAAACTTGATATCTGCCATGTTAGTGTATAGAACCGTCGTCAAGATCGACTTATTGTTTATGTGAGTTGTTCTATTTTCGATATTGTTGAATATTTTCTTCTTCTTTTTGGAAATATTTAATGTGTATTGCGTTGTGCTTATGATATTACGTAAGATATGAGTGTCACGGTGTATCCAAAATCAGATCTGTGTTAATTCACTTAATGAATAAATGTTTCAGAAAATCATAGATATTACACAACAAAAAGAAATATTTATTATAAAAAAAAATATTCGGGTTAAATGCAAGGAGTCTATTTACTTTGGTATCGCTCAAAAGATTTAGTCCCTTGTTAAAACTTAATAGAGTCCACAGTTAATATAACATAGATAAATATTCAACACACTTAATTAAACATTTTTATCATTCTACTAAAGATTGTCATTTTTCTTTTAATTATTATTTTAACTCGGGCATACGATGATTAATTTCACATGGAATATACTATGAGACAAATGTATATAATAAAATGAACACTGATCAGTGATATTAGCCATTTGTTTTTCGAGTAATGTTGACATATACTTTCGTTTTCATTGTGTATAATTAATATGTCTACTCCATATTTATTATGATTACATTTTATCATATATATATATATTATTAAATTATTTTTTTATATATATAAACTCTATTCTTACGCTGAAACTGTTTGCTGAGATTCTATTATAGAAAGTATAGTATAGATATATAATATAGTATAGATGATATACTATAGTATGGTATATACTAGGTTTTATTTTGTGTGTTTCTCCTTTTTAAACTAATATACGGCCCTTACAAGCTACACCATGAGGCCGTACCAAAATGCCGTTTTATGGCTATACGCTTGTATTTCGCTTATTGTTGGGTTTTTGGGATAAATGCCTAAAATTTTATCAAATCAAAAATTAGGTCAGGCTAGCATCACGTGGTCTAAACTCTGTGAGAAAACGCGGCTAACCTTTGACTCTTGTCCTGGGTCACTGGAAATCTTTTACTATTTATTGCAGAAAACTGTCAGCTTATGATTTTACAAAACAGAATTTTGCTTATGAAAACCTATAAAATTACTTTTTACGATTTCATATCTTGGGGAAAAAGACATAAAACTTCTACTAAAACAACTCCGCCTCCGTATGAATACAATATTTGTGTTCTCTTAGATATTCCCCTCGAATATTATTGCTGCTTTTCTCTTTCATGTAGTCTGAGTTTGTGTCATTTTTATATTGCGTAAAGGAAACTTGACTTTGTGCTGACTCCTAGCAAGTTTCAACCTTAAAAATATGGGGACAAAACCCTATTAGGTTTTGATGCATCAAAAATGCCCATGATATATCAAATGCTTTTATTATTTTATTAATGATGCATACCGAACAAAATTGCCTAGCTTGTAACTGACGGTGGTCAGTGGGGAGTTATATTACTAATCAAAGAGTTGATTTTTGTGGCGGACAATATTTTTTCGCTTTGCTCTCAGTGAAGGACCCTCTCCGGGTGGTCCGCGATACGTAAACTAATGCTTAAAATGGTTCGTGTGCAACGAATGGTTGGGAAAGACTACATTGCAAGCTAAAAAGTTTTGAGCAAGACCTTGAGCTATTTGAGCAGTCATACAATAGAAATGACGTATTTTACTTTATATTTGAATGAAGTTTGCGATACAATTATTTTTATGAAGGGGGACTTTTTGAGGTAGAGAAAAAAAATTATATTCAAATTTTGTTGATAGGGGACTCTTCGCATTTTCAAATGTTTAGAAGCACATCACAGCCCTAATTGTTCTATGTATCCGCCAGCATAAGAAATTACACTTTATAAGCGAGTGAAAACACTGATAACTGAAGTATGTAGCATATTCGGATGGATGCAGGAGATTTTATGGCGAATGACGTCCTTTAGCTCCACTAAAATCGATGAGTTCCTATAGTTAATTCGGGGTCTTACGTAATCCATAGTCAAAAATTAACTGGTGCTAAGTCCGGTGATCGAGGGGGCCACTTACTTTTACAGTAACGGCTGGTTAGTCGTTCTTAACCAAATGTGCGTTTCAGGAACTGCTTTACTAAAGATCCGATATGAGAAGGTGCCTCGTCTTGCATGAATATACCTACGTGAAAGAGATTACGTTCTAATAATCAGTGTATCATTTTCTCCTGCAACATTTTTAAGTAGCGTTTTGCATTAACTGAGCACGTCGACCAACCTGCTTTTGCACAGGACTCTTCAAAGACAAACGACCTATAATAATGGACGCAGTGAAGCCACACAACACAATAACACGTGGTGAATGTAGCGGTGAATGTAGAGTGAGGATAAAAAAAAAAATTATAAGTCAAAAATAAATATTTTGACTAAAAGATGGCGCTGTGTGCCTTTTGCGTTGTGCATTCGTTTACCTGGCTGCAGCTGGTATTTCCCGAGCACAGTTCACTGATTTCAGACTTCAGAGTCAATGTATGTGATACGGTATATTTTGAGAGTTTATGTATCGTTATTATTATTATTGTGTAACAAAATGGCCCTGTCGAAACAAGTTAACACTAGACAAATGGTGGAATGTCCTATTTTCGGAAGTTTTAATGATTTAAATGAAGTAGTGTTGCCAACATATGAAGATCTAATGAAGTGCTATTTTCTTGTAAGACGTAACCTCAAACCAGATACATCAGCGAAGGAGCCAACTGTAAGTGAAATATCTGATATTTTAGCTAAGAAAATTGAAAATAGATGGTTAAGAGCTTCTATTCCTGTAGTTTTTAATACCCGAATTTTACAAATGATAAAAGCTTATCATGACAAGTACAGAAATTTGTTAAAATCTATAAGCAGAAAAGGATCAGAAAAACATACCTCAAACCTTGTTACATTTAAAAAAACATGCTAAACTCTTATTTGATATTGCTGCCTGCAAATGTTCTGAATAACTTCCAACAATGTAGTTGTAAAAAAGAAAGGAAATTCCCTTTTTTAGAGCAGGAATATTTGAAAGATCAGCGATCGCCCAGGAAAACGGTTATATGTAATGTTGATAGAGTTACTACAAACGCTTTGTTATTGAAAGATGCCAGAAAAAGTAAAGAAATACAGAGGAAATTTAAATTTATTCATGAAAATTCACAAAATACCACAATGACATCAACATTTACTGATAGGGATGACAGCACTGAAGAAGAAGAGAAAGTGACAGAAAAGCTTACTGTTAGTGATGAAGAACAAGAGAGCTTTTTAAAAGAAGAGATAAATTTATCAGGTCCTTCAGCATTTCAAGATAACAATAAAATAGCTCAAATGCGCATTAAACTGCCGTCTGTTGCCTCCATATGTGATCGCACAGGAATATCTGATAGAGCTGCTGCAGCAACAGCAAGCGCTACTTTGCAGGACTTGGGTTTAATAAATAATGATGACAAAAGTAAAGTAATCGATCGAATGAAAATTAGACGAGAAAGATCAAAGAACCGGAAAAAATGCATTCAAGACAGTCAGGGTCTGATAACTGAAAATAGAAGATTATTTTCGATGGAAGAAAAGACAAGACAATTATTCAAGAAAGGAAGGAACTAAGTTTTATAAAATACTTAGTACAGAAGAGCACATTTCGCTAATAGAAGAACCAAACTCAAAGTTTTTAGGCCATGTAACACCAAGATCTGGTACTGGAAAGATATTGCAGAGAGCATAATTGAGTTTTTCCGAGATAACGAACAATTTGTGAATTTTACCACGATTGGATGTGATGGAACAGTTGTAAATACTGGAATCAATAATGGTGTGACTTCGTTGTTGGAAAACAAAATGGGAAGGTCACTGCAATGGTTAGTTTGCTTATTCCATGGTAACGAACTGCCTTTAAGCCACCTTTTTTATTCTTTTGATGGGAAAACTAATCTAAGGACTAAGGGTCCCGATGAGTTTAAAGGTGAACTAGGTAAGCAACTGCAAAACTGTCATGAGCTACCTGTGGTACCCTTTTTACCAATTGAAAATAACCTTCCTTCACTAGAAAATATAAGTGATTTAAGTACAGATCAGAAGTATTTAATGGAAATGTGTATTGCTGCATCTAGTGGAAACTGCTCGTTGGATTTATTTTTGAAAAACCCTGGAAAATTTGCTAACTCCAGATGACTTGCATTAGCAAATCGAACACTTCAATGGTATGTGGCAACTGAAAATCTTACTAACAACCTTCAAATTCTGGCTAACTTTGTTGTAAAAGTTTATGCACCCGTGTGTTTTAACATTAAGTTGAAGCCTTCATGCTCGAATGGTTCTAAACATCTCTGGAAGCTTATTTCTTACTCACGCTGTCTAACTACTGATCTTAAAAAAATAATAGATCTAGTTATTCAAAGAAATGAATACTTTGCTGCTGCGGAAAATATTCCTTTGCTCATTTTATGTGATGAGCGCAAACACATAGGAGAGCTCGGTTTGCGCAGACTTCTAAAAGCAAGAGCAGAGAGTAGAGGTAGTATTAGAAAATTTACAATTCCAAAAATCAACTTTGACGCTAAGGATTACATTATATGATCCCATGGCACGACACTGAAATCACAGAGCCCCCACTAACAAAGTGTATTTCCAATGATTCCCTTAAACAATTCATTAGGAAAACATCGGAATCAACTCTTGTGGGGAACCCGTTAATTGGCTTTCCCAGGTTTCCATACCACACACAAGCCATGGAAAGAGCGGTTAAATTAGTTACTGACTCATCTTTGTCTGTCTGTAGATCATCTTCAAGGGAAGGTTTTATTAATGCAAAAATTGTATCTCAAAAAAATATGCCAAAATTCGATACAAAAAAAAACA
>QLNU02015360.1:61023356-61037146 GCA_006491805.2 Dysdera silvatica
CTTGTAATGAATTTTAATGTTTTTATTAAAATCAATTCCATTAATTTGAGTATTCCTTTAGGTGTTTTGTCATAATTTAGTTTAAAGGTTTAATTGCCTGCTGGAAATGGTAAATAATTAAGTTTCGTTTGTTATGGACTATCCGGTCTACTTTATGCACCGTTCTTGGTGTTTATTAGCGGAATCCAACCGATGTAGGCACTATTCGGAAATATCACGAGCCTCTAAAAATAAATAATTTTCTAAGTTAACAGTTTGGAAATCAAAACTTTTTTTATTTTAATTGGAATTAGACCTGGGAAAGGATGGATGTTTGTAAGCATATTATGTGGTGTAATAACAAGTCGTCAAGTTGGTGACTTAATAATCTAAATATCTCAAATTATATCTCTAATAATAATTATTCAATCAACAATTATTTTTTTAACCATAAAACCAAAATTGGTGCAACAAAATTAATAATAATAATTAAAAGGTTAATTGTGATTTATTTTGAAAATACCCTCGTAACAGTGGTTCATTACGTATATTCTTTGTTCGTCGCGTCACAATCATTTTTATTTATTATTTTTTTTTCAAAGATCAATTAAAAACGACGAATAAACGAAAAGACATATTACTGAAAGTCGATACTAAACACAAAAATAAGTGGCAGAACGTATTTTCTAATAAAAATTACACTATAATTTATTCTCGGATTGATTTCTCCGTAATTGAAATTCCGCATGAGTTTCCAAAATTAATTATAAAAGATTTAAATATGCATTTGAATTTTTATTCGTGCAATTTAATGATAACTTACTAAACGACAGAAAATCTGTACATTTTATTTTATTCCTTATTTTGAGTAAATATTTATTTTTTGACTGACAAACATTAAGAAAATGAAAAGCGAAAGTAAGAATATTCATGTGTTATCATTTCTTGAGAAATGTCAATTATTGTGCTTCAAACTGGTGATCTATTTTGTATCCCGATCAAACATTCTGCTTAGTAATCAGTTTCAATGTTTTTTCCTGTAGAATAACAAATGAAATTTCTAAGCTCCTCAGTTTCATTCATTGTCTCTTTTAAAGATGCAGATATTCCCCCCCCCCCTTTTATCGTCACTATTGCTTAACATTTTAACAAAATTTTTCTTCTCATAATTCGTCCACTGTGGGAGACTTATTTTCTTTTGTTTACAGCAGAATTTCTTAACTTTTTTACCTTTGCGGCACCTTTGGAATTATATTTCTTTTTTGCCCTACATGTCTTTAGTCAAGTAAAAAAGATTCCAAGTTACTATATGGAATATTCGCTGAGATATCGTACATTTTGAATTTTAGATCTCAGTACCCACTTGTTATGGGGGTTTTCCAAATTGAAAAAGTGAGAAATCATTTAAATTAAATTCTGAATTTACTTTTCAAAACAAATTCACATGCCCTGTTAATATGAAATAGCTTACGTTTTTTATTTTTTATCATGCAGTTGACATGCTTTAGAGCATATGTTTATCTTGGGTATATTTTTTTGGGATAGTCGCTAGTAAAATTTGTCATTATTATCACTCTAAAACCCATTCAGAGACTTTGTTATTAGACTTCGTTTCTTATATGAAATATTAGATATCTGTGTCGACAATCGTAACGAGTGTTAAATACAAAACCAAATTTCGAAGCTTATTTATTGTATTTCATGGTTTAGAAGGTGTTTGAATTTTATTTTTATAACTAATATAACTTTATGTATCATTTTTCCATAAATGATACCCAAAAGTAACAGTTATTTCATCAATAATGGGACACTAAAACAGCTATAAAGATATATGTGATAAAATTTAATAACTAATATATGTAACTCCGTGAATGTTGAACTTGAATATATGCATTTTCTTTTATTTCCTATTTAACTATAAAGCATACATTTTTCCAATTGGAATTTTTTGGTACATAGTCTGTATAAAAAGTTAAATTTCGTATTTTTATACATGCAACTCATTCTAAAATAGATTGCATATTCAACACTTTTACAAAATTTGGGTATGGCGAAAAACAATATTGTTTTGATAATATAAAATACCGTTTATGAGAAGAAATTACACTTGAAGAAGACAAAGAGCTTGTAACTGGTGTGCGAATTAATCGAAGCTTTAAAGATTTTTTGCTGTGGTGTTCATGAGAAATCAGTTAACTTTAATATGCAAGATGAATACGAAAAATTCATCAAAAATTTGCTTAAAAAATAAAATTGTCTACGATGAATGATTTTTTGTAGCAATCTTCGTATTATTGAATACATGTAAGATAAGTAACAACCAAGTTTGTAAGTAAAATTTTTATCAGATATTATTATGGTTCCTTTCTTGTTATCAATAAAGCAATACGCAAACTGCCGATATAATCGCGTTAAACGAATTAGAACCTACTGCAATAGATTAAAAGTTATATATATGCATATAATAGATCTACAAATTTTGGTATGTGGACGGTTTTTAGAAAGGGAACTTCCTCTTTCAACAAGATAGTGCATCGAATCACACCTCCAAAGTTACGAAAAACGTTTGTGTGAGAAAAAAAATCTTACTTTTGACCAAACAACCTAATTCTTGAGATTTAAATATTATGGAGAACATTTGAGGTTTTCCTGTTAGAAAAATTTATGCAAATGGGATACAATTTTCTTCCATTACAGAGTCTGAAAGTGCTACCTGGGTTAAATTAGGTCCCTAATTATTTGCAAACATTAGTATGCCATAAATAATTGTATGGTGCTTGGTTAAAAAACGTGGTTCAAAAACTGATTTATGTTTAACTAACTAAACTTGCCAAAGAAAAAATAAGATGTCCTTATAATTATGCACATCAAAAAATACATTTCTCTTACTTTATTTCATTTTTTGTCAAAGAAAACGTTCAGATATTTTTGTCTTATGCTTTTTATAACTAAAATTCCATGCAGTTCATTTTATTAATTTGTTTCGTATTAAATAGTGGAGACAAAACTTATTACCCATCTTTTTTAAAAATCCTTCTTAAAAGTTTTTTCTTTTGAATTATTGAGAGTTGTAGTTTATAAGAGGCATAACATACCTAAATTACATTAAAATATGGCTCATAAATACAGAAATTTTTTTACGAAAAGGTTTAAAAGTATGAAGCACAATTTACAAAAATGCACATTACTTCCATTAAACAACTGAAAAGTTTAACAAAAACTGTCGCTAAGCAAGTAATAAATTAAATTTTAAAACATTAATATCAGAAAAAGATCGCATATTTTTCTTAAGTCGAACACGGAAAAACTGGAAAAATATCAAAAGGTTTTTATGCGCAATATAAATAAGGGAAGTGGGATTAAAATTAACTGAAATATTAACAAGGTATCGATAATTACAAATAGTGACTTTTTTTTAATAAACTTTATGCCACAAAACAACAACGAAAATATTTGGGAATAAATGATATGATTATAAAAGGAATAAAAAGTTTCAATTTTTCTTTATTTCTCTACATTAGTTTAAAAAAAGCGGAGAAATTTTATGCATCTATCCATTTGCAATGTAAAAAGTGCAAATTTAAAAAGTGAATGAACAATGGGGATTAGTTTTTTAAATAATCGTTTTACAACCGTTAATCCATTATTTGGAAATCGGAATATTTAAAATGTTTACATAATTTTATTTGATATATTTTACGCCATTTCAACCTTTAAATAATGCAATGAAAAAATCAAATTGAGTATATAATTTTAAAGGTATTTAATATTATTAGAGTATTATTATTGATTTAGTATTATTTAAAAGTATTTAGCATTGGGATAGAAAAATATCACAATACTCCATTAATATCTTCAAGATAAAAGGCAAAACAAACACCGCAATGATTATAATATCCGCCGCATCACGGAATTTTATCTCCCTAGAATTCTTCAATGTTTTTACAAATGTAAAATCACTTGCAGACTCATTATTTTGGAAATTTCATTCAGCGGTAGATTTGTAATTTGTTCAAAAAAAAAGCAGAATTTTGTTCTCCATGAATGCTGGATTACTAGTTTTAGCAAATGCGTTTACGAAAAGGTTAATTAAATATTTGTATTTAGCATTTCAAGTTTATGTGGATTTTGGTGGCAAGTATGAAAAATGCAGTTTAATCAATTACAACAAATACTGTAAGAATGTTTTTTTAGATGTAAAAGCATTTTGCTTTAAAATAGGGAAAGACGAATTGTTTGCTAAAAAGACAAATGTTAGTCTTAAAAAATGATAACCGTTTTTTTCCCAAGAGTATTTGAATTCGCATTTTTCAGATAATTGGCCCTTTGGATATTACATTAAATTATAAAGGCACTTGAAAAAAAGGATGATCATTCTTTAGGATAAAAAATTATAGCAAAATTTCTTTCCTCAAAAATATATACCTATTTATTTTGTCTCGTAGATATTCTGAACAAACTAAAGCTCACTTTATTTTGTCGTTTGATTTTCGACAAAGCATATAAATATAATATAAATGTCTTATTAGCAGGGCTGTCCTGAAGAAACTTATCAAGAGTAAGCGGTGCTGTCTATTAAAGAGTATTGAAATTGCGGAGTTACTGGATTTGGTGACGTCACCGAGCCGCGCTGTCTGACATTTGACTGGTTGTCTATCGTCTATCCAAGCCCGAAGTGGCAGTTGTTATAGGTGGCGCGGCGTGCGGGGTGTTACCGAGGAGAAAGCCCCGGACGTAAAATTTCAATACCGGACTGGTAAAAGGCAGGGTCGTAGCTAGACGTTTGTTACAGAGGAGGGTTAAAATTCATTAATGTTTTGTGATGTATTTTATTAATACAATAAAGTCTCATTAATCCGAAAATCCCACATGCTGAAACTTTTTCCCAGATGGATGTATTTTTTTCGGCAGCTAACCACTCTAGACAAACAGGAGGGCGCAGGGGAAATTGAAGGGCATGCCGCACTCAAAGGACCAGACGTAAACAAAGAGCACGCAGTTTGTGCTGCCAACAAATTGAAATTTCCCAAATTAATGAGAGGTAAATTTTTCGACGTCTGTTGTCTCTTATGCGCGCATACCAAAACACACAAATATAAAAAATTATAGCTTGCAGTAAATTCTAGCAAAGATCCTTGGTTAACTTGAAAGGTCTCGGTCAACTATGGACGCCAACAATACATTTAGTGATAGCCAAATATTCCAAGCAGATTAATAATATATTTAACATTAATGAATAAATTTTCTTAATGTAATTTTGCAATAAAATTTACAGGAGGTATACTAAATTACACTCTTCCAGTATCGTAGAGATGAAAACGTCTTAAAAAAAATAATGTACACAAGACCTACCGTAGAAATATCTTCTGAATATATTTTTAACGTCAAAGAACAATTTTCATTGTCATGTACAATTTTACATGAAGCAAAAAAGTTTAAAGCAAAATTCTACGTTAGTTTATTTAAAAAAATATATATATTTCTGCACTGGGGCTCAGCCCCGTAGGCCCATCCTGGATATGGCCCTGCGTGAAACAGCACATTTGAAATATTTAACTAATATTTAAAATGGTTTATGTGATCGACTCATTCATAACAACGAAATCGGACTAATAAATTTAATAACTGAATACATTTTTTAACATAAATTTTACATTGAAAATTTTTAGGGAAAAACACTAAAATCCAGCAATGTTGAGTTTCCAAATTTATTGGAAGGGCACAAGCGCATCTTACATATATTTAAATTACAATATATATAAAATACAAGTTTTTCAAATTATTGGGGGGTACATACAGTGGGGGGCGAAAGTATGTTTACACTGGAATGTTGACACTTCTCACCCGTATAATAAACAAACTATTAACAGTAGAAGTTTTCAGATTTAATGGAATAAGTGCAAATCATGTCTTTATTTCTTAAAAGTTACAGACTTATAACACAGATTGGTTTTATGTATTTAAACAAAATTTGAATCCCCCAGAATATGAAGGGCAGCAAAAGTTAAGTTTACAAATAAATAAAACATAAAAAAAAAAAGTAAAAATCTAGTACTTGGTAGAGCCTCCCTTGGCCCGAATGACTTCACGGAGCCGTTGAGGCACGTTGTGGAGCAAGTTAGTCATAACATTTGGTGGGATGCTGCTCCAAGCTTTCTGCAATGCAGTCTTGAATGCAGGGATGTTTGTGCGACACAATAATGGCACACGGTTGTCTAAAATTCTCCAAAGATGCTCAATGGGGTTCAAATCAGGTGACTGAGATGGCCATTCGAGTATCTTTATTTTCTTGGAGGCAAAATAAGCAGCTAAAATACGAGATTAATGTTTGGGGTTGTTGTCTTGTTGGAAATACCAATCCCTTTTCAGTCCCAACTTCACCTTGGATAGAATCAAATTTGATTCCAAAATCTCCTTATACTTGTGGGAGTTCATAAGGCCGTCAATGAATACCAAATTTCTCGTTGCATTATTGGCAAAACTATCCCAAACTATAACTGAAGATGGATGTTTGATTGTTGGCTGCAAATTCTTGACATTAAACGCTGTTCCATCTTTTTTAAACACTGATTTCTTCTGTCGTTTTAATAGTTCAAACTTGCTTTCATCGCTCCACATCACATTTTCCCAAAATTTGAGTGGCTTATCAGCATGTTGAATTGCAAATTCTAAACGCCTTTGTTTATTTTTGAAAGAGATGTAAGGTTTCTTGCGTGCAATTCTTCCTTTATATCCCACCTTATTTAATTCCTTTGAAATTTGTCTCCGTGATATTGTCTTTTTGAATTGATCTTGAAAATCTTATTGAATTTCCCTTCTTGATATAAATGGAGTTTTGTTTATGGTTCTCACAATCGTCTTAAGCTCCCTTTCTGTGAAATTTGGTTTCCTATCTGTCCTTTGCGCGCTTACAACATGTCCATTGTTTTATATCTTTTCGCTATTTTCTGAGTTCCCATTGCACTTATTTCATACTTTTCTTCTAACTGTCTGTAGGATAATTTGCCACCCAATCTGTCTTTAATTAAGGCTGTTCTTTCAATCATTGATAGTTTCCGTGTTTTCACCATTTTCACTCTACACTTTATCAGTCCATGACTCACACATTCTTATAAATCGTTGATTATGCAAATTAGATTATATGCAAATTACATGGACACAGAAATTTGCTTTTAAGTTTACTTTTTTTGATGTTTTATTTATTTGTAAACTTAATTTTGCTCTTCATATTCTGGAGAGGGTTCAAATGTTGTTTAAATACATAAAACCAATTTGTGTTACAAGTTTGTAATTTTCAAGAAATAAAGGAACATGATTTATACTTATTCCATTAAATTTGAAAAATTCTACTGTTAATATTTTTTTTGCTATACGGGTGAGAAGGGTCAACATTCCAGTGTAAACATACTTTCGCCCCACACTGTATAACTGCAGGCACATATCACTCTAGGTCTATGCTAAAATCTTTAATTTCAATGATGGATTAATCAAGTTTCTATCGTCATTCGGACTCATCAGTATCACATTACCTCTCTCTCTCTTTCCCGCCCTCTTGTTAAATATTATATTTATTTTTATTTGTTGTATTGATCGAAATATACAGCGTTAATACTTTTCTAAAAATCTTGCAATTTTATTTTTTAAATTTCATTAATTTAGTCATTAATTTTTATTTTTTCTTCTTTTTTTTCCGTGTACCAAAAAATAGCTACAAGCGAAACAGTGAGATTTTAGTTTGCTTTGTAGCACTCAGAATTCATTTACTGATTTATTTTGCTGCAAAGCAAGTAGTGTTCATAATTTCATACTCCTGATTTAAAGATTTTGGCTGTTTATACTGCTACAAAAAGAGTCAGAATTTGGAATTTGATTAAAACAAAATCACTACTTTTTAAACAAAGCACAGGGTTCCACTCCTTCGAAGCACGGGGCTCAATTCAACCACATGGGGTGACTATAACTCAATTACAGTGAATTTACAAATACAAAAATTGTATTAAAAATGCAGTTCTTTACACCAGTAGCATAGCAATTCAGAAATGATGGGTGGGGCGGAGGTCCCCTGGTTGCAGCATGGCTAAGACCCGTATACTGATACACTACAAAAATAAGACGCACGTACCTATGCAAAAATATGAAGCTGCACTTAATATGAAATTACTAATAAATTCGACTCCCACGTATTAATAGCTTAACCTGGAGCAGTGGTTTTCAACCTTTTCCAGTTGGCTTCCCCTTTTGAGATATGGTAAGGCCCACGCCTCCCCTCACCATAAGCCTATATAATAACTACAATTTCTTATTTTTAACGAACATTACTTTTATACCAGTACATGATATTCCACACAATTAATGAAATGGTCCACGAAAAGAACAAATTTCAAATAAAGCAATCTGTGAAAACAAAAAGCAGATGGTCAAGAATCAAGTCATTAAATGCCAATGTGAAGATTGACACTGTTTTGCCTTGATTATGTCACATATATTTGGTGTTTGGTTTGATGTTGGATAACGCACAACGGAGATCACTTTCCACCTCTAGACCACAACGCTGTTTTGTTTTTATGGCAGTTAGTATTGAAAATCCTAACTCGCAGAGATATGTTGACAAAAATGGCACAAGGGCGCTTAAAGCCACGTTAGAAACTTTAGGATACAATGTAAGGTAATGTTTCCAAAATCCATCCAAGCCCATCGTTTTAAAATCATCTTTCACCTTTGAATCGCATTTCAGTTCTATGGCTTCTTGAAAACTTTGTGGCAGTACATCAATATCAACAAGGAAAGGATTTCTAGTTAATATCCTAAACCAGTCATCAGATGAAATATCAGTGAATTGATAATTGAATTTGTCATCTAAAGAATTCAAATGTAACTGAATTTTATTCTTAAGTTATCAGTCACAAATTTTTATAATTAATCTTTTTTTTTTCAAATATACTTTAAAAATCGAAAAACAAAAATGTTATTAAATTCTCAAATTGTTTCACGCCTCCCCTGAGAGTGTCTCACGCCCCTCAATGGTGGGGGGGGCGCCCCCCCAGGTTGAGAACCATTGATCTAGATTTTTTTTTTTTAGGCGGAAAAGAGACCCCGTCCTGGATTCGAACCAGGGTCCCTCCGTTTAGCCCGGAGTGTCTTGGACCGCTAGACGAATGAGGACAGGTAATAACGCTCTCTTTCTCCGTATGTAAAGGTGTTAAGGTATTATTACCCTCCGCAGGGATAACACAATTGCCAAATAATGGTCAACACAAGAAAGCCTCCGGGGCGAGATTTTTGTGAGTTTTTCATAGGGGACTTTTTTTATTACAAATAAATTTGACACCCACGTATTAGTAGCTCAAACTAGAGATATTTTTGTTTAGGAGAAAAAGAGACGTTGTCCTCATCCTGGATTCGAATCAGGGTCCCTCCGTTTATCCCGAAGTGTCTTGATCTCCGGGCTAAATGATTCTTTACTATCCGTAATTCCTTATTGTCAATATAGTTGTTTAGTAATATGCAATTAAAAGCGTTTTTGGATAAATATTTAAATATTTTTGTACCTTTACTCTAAAAATGGAATTTTTAGATTATCCTTGCTATACTTCATTGATCTGTTGTATTTTAATCATGTTCATTTAAGATAATAATACAAATTACATAAATAAATAAAAACAATGAGATGAGCCAAATCGTATTAATAAAAGGATTAATAAAAGGAAAATTTGGTTTGCAAAATTCGGAATCATCTAAAAGGCCTCATACGGCCCGAAAGGTTATATCCATCGACTAGATCAACGGTTTCCAACCTATTTCATCTCGCGACATATAAAAAAAAGTTCTTTTATATCAAAACTACTTACTAAACTTTAGTGGCATCCCAAAAAATACATTTTTTGCAGATCTGATAACAAATATGAGTAAATTACATTAGTTATATTAGTTACATATTAGTTATAATCAATAAATAAAAAATGATTGTGTGTCATTGTTTTACTCGAAAATCTCAGGGAAACGAGGTTAGTGCCTATGATTAAATAGTAAGGTATTGCATGTTTTAAAAATTTTCGCGACACACCGGTTAAAAATAGCTGGAAAATTGTAAATAAAAAGCACTTTTATAAATAGCATAATATACACAAAATATCTTGTGAAAATCTGTTTCGAATACAATTTTAATGTCGAAGAATTCCTGTTGTCGTATACAATTTTGTGCAAAACAAAAATTTAAAACGAATTTCTACAATAATTTATTTCGAACGAAGAAATATATAAAACCAAAAATATTTTCCAAGGGGGCTGACTACAGTTCCAGGGGGGGGCTCAGCTCCCCCTGGCCCCAGGCTGGCTACGACCGTGGTTCGCATTAATGAAGTTTGACCACATATAAAAGACATCAAAATTTTTAAAATATAATTATACAAAAATTAGTTGAATTAATGTAAAATAATAAAATTGCCATCAGAAGCATGAACTACCATTTAAATGAGTTTGACAAATTTATATTTCAGCTTGGAGAATCTGGATAAGGTAATGTTGAACTAAAATTACGATAAAAGAACTTTAGAGAGTTAAAAAATATATATATATTTTGCACTTATTTGAATTTTTTTTCTAATTATCCATAATTTTTTAAGAATATTTAGTTACTTAGCTAGAAACTGAACGACTTCGGTAAAATTTTATTATTAGATTCTTTATTTGCTTTTTTAGTTCATGGAATTTTTTTCTCATTCGATTACTAAATAAGTTATAATCTAAGAAAACTACTATTTTAGACTTTGTAATGAAAATTTTCAACTTATAAAGATTGAGAAAATTATAATAGAAACTCAAACATTTATTTGAATAGAATTATGTTACAACAAAAACATACTTATATAATTAATTAGGAATGTTTTTCTTCAAACACTGACAAACATTTGTAGGAAATAACTCAGAAACAACTCTTCTGAAAGATTTGTTCAGGACACCATATATAATAGGATTCCAAAGACTATTACTCATTGACCACCATGCTACTCCAAACGTAACATCATGAGAAAATTTCAAACCTGTACTTGCACTTATTAATTTCAGCACTGTCCAAGGTGTGACAGCAATGCTATATCCCAAAGCTGTCATTGCTAAATACATGGCACATTTATAATTCCTAATTTTCTCTTTTGAAAGTACCTGTAAAGTAATAAATATAACAAATTAATTTATATATAAAGAACCATCAAATTCATATGCATTATAAAAATTAACTTAGATTTTTTATATGGATTTGCTATGCATTAAAATATATGTTTAAAGTAATTAATTTTGAAAATGTGCTGTATGTTGTCATACAGGCAAATTATCCACCGTGTAGAAAATACGGGTTTGGATGTCATTGGAACCAAATGCTTGGAGTTTTTCTACTGATATGTTCTGGGGCTTCATTCCCTAAGTAAGAAGAATTAAATAATTGTATGTCCTCACACAGTATAATTGAAACAGTTTTAAATCATAAAACAACATTTTATAAACATCCATGACTAATGGGTTACATTCTGCAAAAGTTTACATAACAAGAGTTTTACATAAGTGTAATTTAATCCACTCGATTCAATAATTACATCCTGTTACGTTTTTACAATAAGCGTATGCATTGTTATATTAACATGCTTTAGACTTCATTGCTGTTAGTTTCATTCGAAGAATGCACAAATTAAAGTTTAATATATATATCTATACAGGATGTCTGGCTACATGGAAAGTTCGGAAGAGTCAAAAGTTTTCTGACTAAAAAAACAAGAGAATTTTGAAATGCAAGCGTCTGAATCAAGGAAATTTAAAATTCAATGTTATAATAAATAGCCTGTTAAAATAATTTGCCTGAACTGTACTTTTCATCTTTTTATACTGCATTACATATTAAAAATTATTAAAAACTTATTCTTCTGGTTAAACTTCCTCAAAAACCTTTTACCTTTTTGAAAAAAAAATTGTTAAGCTGATGTTTCTGAGAAAAGACTTGCCCCCCCCCCCCTCAAAAAATGTAATTTTAGCTAAATTTTCTGTTGTGATCACACCAATATCCCATGTATATTATACTCATACAGCGGCCTAGCATGGGTTGCCAGCGCCCGGGACAAGTTAAGTATTGCTCCCATTAAAACTTGTTAGCACGCTCTTTTCACTCGCCCAATATTGAAATTTTGCATCTGGGGCTTTTGTTCTGGTGGCATCCCACACGCTATGCCAGTGTACTGTGCCAGTGTATAATATACTTTTTAAATGGAATGAAAAACGAAGCTTTAGCTTTGCAATCATATAGTTGAACTTGTTTATAACAACCCAAAGTGAACATATGAAAATATTGCCATAAAAATTTAATGTTAAGTTTTTAGTGAAAGGAATGCATTTATTTTTAAATACAATTTTTGCATTTGTAAGTTCACTGTAATTGGATTATAAATGACCTTAGTTTCTGTTAGTGGATTTTACGGTCTTGGAACTTGTTTTAAGTATGCAGATTTTAATGCATTGTAATATGTTATTTACTGTAGTTAGCGACTAGAGTTTTATTAACGTTTAGTCTAGAAAAGTCAGGGAAGTTTTAATCCAAATTTGGCTAGACGCAATGTTATATCAAATGTTATATCAAATTGCCGCGGGTTTCAATGCTGGGGCATCAACAAGTGCCAGCGTGCGAACTGTTCAACGAACCATCATTGATATGGGTTTTCGGAGCCGAAGACTCACTCGTGTGCCATTGTTGACTGCACGGCACAAAGCTTTACGCCTCGTCGGGGCCCGCCAACACCGCCATTGGACTGTTGATGACTGGAAACACATTGCCTGGTCTGACGAGTCTCGTTTCCAATTGCATCAGGCGGATGGACGTGTACGGGTATGGAGACAACCTCATGAATCCATGGACCCTACATGTCAACAGGGGACTGTTCAAGCTGGTGGAGCTTCTGTGATGGTATGGGGCGTGTGCAGTTGGCGTGATATGGGACCCCTGATACGTCTAGAGACAACTCTGACAGGTGACACATACGTAAGCATCATGTCCGATCACCTACACCCATTCATGTCCATTGTGCATTCCGACGGACTTGGACAATTTCAGCATGATAATGCGACACCCCACACATCGAGAGTTGCTACCGAGTGGCTCCAGGAACACTCTTCTGACTTTAGACACTTCCATTGGCCACCTAAATCGCCAGACATGAACATTATCGAGCATATCTGGGATGCCTTGCAACGTGCTGTTCAGAAGAGATCTCCATCACCTCGCACTCCTATGGATTTGTGGGCTACCCTCCAGGATTTCTGGTGTGAATTGTCTCCAGGATACCTTCAGACATTAGTCGAGTCCATGCCATGTCGCACTTCAGTGTATATGAGGATTTCACCGACACTGATGGAAATATAGTTTAGGTACAATATTTGGCTGGGAAATGTACTTGCCCTCCCGAAAGGATGGTTTTTTGTTTGCATGTGGGGGTTTGACTTCAAACAACTTTTGATTGGCTTTATTTGGTTTCCACTGTTTGTGCTTGTCGAGGCCTCGGTTAAGGAGGATTGTGGTTGTTCCCCCTTTTATGTTGTCTTGCAGTATATGTGCAGGTTTGTCCCGATCAATGGATACACATGATTCTCGACTGTTTATATCGATTTTCACAATTTTATAATTCCGTTTGATGGTTTTGTGTGGGCCTGAGTTAGGTGGATTTAACGAAGGCTTAACATGGTCACAATGCAAAAAAATATATGTGCAGGTTTCCAGTGTAGGATGAATGAATATATGCTGCTTGCTGTGGGCGGACATTGCAGTTGGTTTCAAC